>JACEFZ010022731.1:0-12375 GCA_014155875.1 Cepaea nemoralis
ACTCGATTTTTGGCAAACTACCAAAGTTGTCCACGTGACGTTATCCTTTACTCCCCCACACAGGTGGCACAGTGGCAAATCATCCCCTGTCAAGAACTATTTTCCTGGCTTAAATCCTGTCAAAGTTGTCAGTAATTGCCTAGATTCTCAAAACAAGCCAGCTAGTTTCTGTAAACTCCCAACAAAGAGTTTCGATACCAAGCTGCCAATCATCTTGATGTTCCGGAAACCAAGAATTGACAGATGCACTGTTTTCCGTACTAGGTACTTCCGTTTTACATCTGCCCCTGTGATCTCACGGCTTCCATCTGCATTCAAATGTTGACAAACTTGTCACTCTTCTGTTCCGTGGTGACAATCCCAGCAGCCATTTCCGTCTGATGTCCGGCAGTATAGATGACAAACGGAACCATTCCATATCCTTCTCCGTCACCACCAAATGTGTTTATGGGCTGACACGATGTAACCTGTACCACTGTGTTTACTCTGTTAGTACAAATAGATGTCGCTGGTCGATCGTCCGCTTAATCCGAAAATCCTCTGTAATAATCACCCGGATAAACACACGGTTTCAATTTGTGACAGTCACCAAGACAGCAAGCCGTCCAGGGGATGAGGACAGTGCTATTGATCTGGCGCTGGTTTCTCCTTCACTGACTACAGTGTGTAGATGGGGTGTCCTAGGGCACCACGGCAGCGACCACCACCCTTGCAGCATATTGGTGGAGAAAGCCAGAACCAGGCAGCACAAGTTAACGGCCAAGACTTTCCAGTTTGTACAGGGCAAGATGTGGTGAGTAAAATAAGACGTGACAAGCGCACAAAGCTTCAGGGCAGGGAAAAACGCTGGGAGCAGCAACCGTGGTGGAATCGTGAGGTGGAGAAGGCGTGGTTGGAGAAACGTGGTGCTGTAAGGAGATGGAAAAATGGCCAGAAGAACAGAGCTGGCCATCCCAGTCCCTGCATGCACTTAGAAAGAGAGATGCACACAAGAGTAAGCTATTTCAGAAAACTGGTCAAGTTGGTTAAAAGTGAAAAATGGGCAGAGGTGTGTCAAAGAGTAAGCACAGACAAGTCGGGGTAGTCAAAAATAAGAGCATTTCTGACTTCCAAGGTGCTGACCTCATCTGGCAGAGGACTGACGAGGACAAGGGCAAAGCCCTCTTTGAACGCTATATAGAGCAGAGCTACCAGACAGACATGAGAGGCCGAAATCTTGCCAAGGAGGTCACCTTAGACAGGTGCAAGGCCCAGAAAACTTCGGATGAAGACACAGTGACAGTGAAAATAATCAAGGCTGTGCTTCGACGATAGAAGACAGCGCTCCAGGGCCAGATGGCATAAGATACAACGACAACAATGGGTGTACGTGCGACGAGCTAGAGAAACTAGCAGACATGTACAAAAACAGTATAGGGAGTGCCAGCATCAAGGAGTGGTTACACAGCTATCTGATTCCCTTGCAGAAGCCTGGCAAAGAACACAAACATTCAGGGATATCGAGTTATAACCATGCAGAATACAATAGGCAAGCTGCTGGAGAAGTTAATTGCCAGGAAAATATCAAGCCAGCTAGAAATGCAAGATGTTTTCCCACCTACCCTGGGTGAGTACCGTCCAAAAAGAGAAACCTGGACCAATGCAGCAGTTTTTGCCCATGATATCTATGAAGGTTTACACTCAGGCATTGATACCTTTGCTGTAGCGATTGATCTTGAGGACGCGTACAGCAGAGTACCATTGGATTTTTTAATGCTTCAGTTTCTTGAACTCAAAATAAGTCCATTCCTCCTTAGTTGGATCGTTGCGGTCCTCTTCCAAAGGAAAGCAGTTTTTAGATGTGGCAGTTGGACTTCGGAACCAACAACAATATATCCTGGCCTACCACAGGGATCACCATTATCTCCGGTACTGTTCAATTGCCTACACTGTGAGAATCACCAATGAGCAGATCACTGAACCTGGTAGGACATTGTCATATGCCAACGATGTTTTAGTGTATCGCCAGGGTAAGGGTAGAGGTAAATAATGCAGACTAGAAAACCCGGCAGCTGTGGAGGCGGAAGTACAAGCGTCGATTTTCGAGAATTCGCTAGACGGTGATGCTGTCATTTACACAGAGGGGTTAGTCGTCCAACATGTGAGAAGTTCATGGGCCTGTACGGCTCAGGCCGGATGGAGAATTGTTAAGGAGGTCTCTGGTGCTTTTGTTGAAACCACAAGTAACCTGACTATGGAAGTCATGGCAGTAAATAAAGCAATAACATGGCTCGAGATACAGACATTCGCTAGGGTATGTTTCCTTAGCGACTCAATGAGCATGCTCAAGAGGATAGAGATGGTGTGGATCCGAAGAGAGTGGTTGCTGTCTCTTGAGCGGTCTCGGTTGGCAAAGATTAGTTTCATCTTCGTGCCAGGGCATGCGGGAATACAAGGAAATGAGCGGGATGACAAGCTCGCAGGTAACGCTATTGTGGAGGGCGGAGGCGTCATGGACCAGGCTGACATTATGAATGCTCTACGAGATGTAAGACTTCTGCGAGAACCAAGTGATGACTGTGAATCTACAACCATGGCCAGACTGCGAGAACAGCAAATTAAAAGAGAAGTAGCTAAACAAGAACACTACGCCAAAGAAGATTGATAAACCAACACAGAACTGGTGTTGTTAGCCGCTACAGGCTGCGGGATTTGCTGAGGAGGGGATCCGAGCACTTATGGACTGAATGGTTCGATGTGCAATGAAAATGATCTGTCGACTAACTAACTAACTAACTAACTAACTAACTAACAAACTGTGATAGCGCAAACCAACGATTTGTTTTGGTTTGGTCTGCCTCAAGAAAATATCTGGCAACGCCAGAAACGCCACTCTGAAACAAAGGGACCGGAGTCCATTTTGATTGCAGCAGCCAGCTTGGTTTGTGAAGGCAGGCGGTTGGGCCCTGTGTATATAGTTTTGTGGCCAGCCTGCCTTGAGACGAGAGATGTGTGGTTTCCCATGTGTTTGTCAGTGAACAAACTATGTCATAAGAGAAAGCTGTAAGTTTAAAATGTTTAATTTAATAAATATTTGTTAAATCGCAGCACTCGCCAGTTTACCATCTTGAAAGTGTTTACATGGTGGAACAGGCGTGGGTGAAAATAATTGCTAGTTAGGTGAGCTTGTAGGAACAAAGAAATACAAACAGATAATGTAGATGAGTATTACTAAAGTGAGCTGTTCAACAGATTGATTTGGTGTCCCTGAAGCTTTAGGAAAATAACATTTAACAGGCTAGTACATAGAGATGTAAGCAATCAAGCATGGTGATGTGAAATACGAAGATAGGTCATTAGTGGTGGTTAAATATGGTAAAGATTGAAGTCATGTTATGCCAGCCATGATGGCACAAGATTATTTTGTTGAGAATGTATTTTACATGATTATCCTAGGACATTGTGTTACTGGCCAAATAGGTAGTGATTGATTTTGTGCTGTCCCTCTGTAAATGTCCCAAGCTAGCAAAAAAGTGGGAGATTCACCAAGATATATGTATGAGGTGTAAATTGAGATGTATGAGGTCATAAATTATAGTTGATGAAGAGACTGGAGCCATGCATAAAATTGAATGCTTATGAGTAGGGGAAAATAACCATCATATAGGTGTAATATTTATAACATGTGTAAAGCAGAGAAGAGTACTTACATGTTATATGTGGCAATGATGGGTTAATGGTTAAGCTAAGCAGTTAGAACATGTAGGTAATAAATAGAAGTGTAGGAAATAATGTGTTGAATTGTAGGGACGCGATGCAGATTGATAGCCACTAGGCGTAGGAATTAATGCATCTTAATACGCGGGGTGCGTATCAGCAATCATAGTGCAATCGTAACTGCGAATGAAGTGTGGCTGTATTGAGGGAGAACAGGCAGGTGCATCTGGAACTGATATTGGTAAAGGGGTTTCTTATTTAGCATTGAAGTCTGGTGTCACATCTGTTACCAGAATGCAGTAGTGTTTGTGCTAGTGTATCAAACTGGGAGTTTTATGTGTAGTAAAACAGGGTGATTGTTTTACCAGGGAAAGGATGTGATTTATTGCTATGTACCACCTTTTCAAAGATATATGCACTTGCTATGCGACACGAAGCGTAAGAGAAGACAATTTATAACCGGTGTATCGTAGGAAGAATGATGGGAAATAGAGGGCATAACTGCACATTTGCTGTCCACTCACAGATAAAAGTACACTGGTGTGGTTGGCATTAGTGTGTAATAATAATGACATAATATATATAGTACACTGGTTGTTATACTAGTGCTGATATTTTGTTTCTGCCCATGAACATGGTTATGACATAATATATATAGTACACTGGTTGTTATATTAGTGCTGATATTCTGTTTCTGCCCATGAACATGGTTATGCTGTGATCCTGTCTCATATGGATGATGCACTCTTACTTGATACTAATGGTGTGTTTATTTTATGAACTGTCTTAAGGGTATCAGAGAGTTCCTAATTGAGTTCCTGTGTAATACATGTTTATCTTTAACTTTCTGTGAATGTGGTGATTCACCCATGTGCAAGTGTTGCATTTGCACTTTCTACAAATATGGTTATTCCTGTTTCCTTTGTTTTTCATAGTTAAACATGTTTTACCTGTTGGTTATTAGTTTATAATATCATGCGGTAATGTGTGTGGATGTCATATTGTTGTTGATATCCTTTATCAAAACATGGACATTGCAGGAGCAGTGTGTCCTATATCATATGGCATCCCTCATAAGTTTAGGTATTTAAATGGACAGAAGATGGGGGAAAGGTGGTGCATTGGGTATTATGATTGTAGTGATGGCTATGGTGAGAGTGACCATTTGATGATTGTGATGGTGATATGATTGTGGTGATGACTATGTTGAGGCTGATCATGTAGTGATGTCAGCTAGGATGATTGGGATGATGATGGCTATGGTGAGAGTGATGATGGGGATTATGATTGTGGTGATGACTATGTTGAGGCTGATCATGTAGTGTCAGCTAGGATGATTGGGATGATTATGGCTATGGTGAGAGTGATCATTTGATGATTGTGATGGTTTTATGTCGCGATGTATGTTATATGTCTGAGTTGTTGTCGGTGACTTATGTTATAGCCTGTGTCCTGATTGTTGCTGGTGTCATGTGTAGAATTGTACCTCTGGTATATTGATGTTGTCTAGCTGTCATCAGTACAAAGGTGTGTGTCCTTGTGATGTTATATTGAATTGCATACCCTATGTCTGCTGGATTGCTGTTGGTGCATTGGACTGTATTTATGTCCTCTATGTACATGTTCAAATAGTGTTGTCCTGTTAGAGTCGTTGTACACCGGTGTAGCAGAGTTGTGTTCGGTGTTGATTTTGACAAGTTGATTAGTATTGCTGTGTAACATTGGCATTTATGGTGGGTATTGTCAGCCTGTGGTGTTGGGGATGAGAAGTTGTGTTGGACCAGAGACCTGTAGGTAATGACCTCCCTGAACTGAAGACATTATGTAAGTGAATGCTGGGCTGTATGGGGAGGTGCAGCAGGCTTAGGTTGTTGCATTAGAAGGTGTTCCATCCTAGCAATATCAAGTGTAATCTCATGACAGCAGTGGCACAACTGGAGAAGACAATAAAGTGGGTGATCTGATGATGCAACATTGATTATTTTATTTAACAATTAGAGATGCAGTCATCTTGAAGAAGGAGGTAGCAAAGAATGACCATGACAGACATCAAGGGTTACCTCAGAATAGCAAAATGGATAATTAGATGTGGGGCAGTTATGATCTATGGGTTAATTCAAATGTTATATTGCATGTGCTCATTGCTTCATGTGTTTAATATGTTGTCTTTACCATGATAATCATAGATTGTGTTTTCCATTGTTACAGGAGCGGCTGACTAGTTAGTGTCAGCAGGCCTGGGTTCTTGGTGGGATAGTAAATTGTGTCACAACTCTTTGTTTATGTCGTGTCTTGGGGTTTATGTTGTGTAACCTATGTTTTTGTAGTGCCTTATTGTCTGTGCAGTGTTGCTTGTGTCAAGGTTCTTTATTGTGTCAGTCTAATCAGCTATTGCTTGGAGCACCTGTGTTGTGGTACTTGGTGTACCCTGTTGTCTTAAGTTCTGGTGACTGAATAGGGGCCACCCTTGGTTGATGTTTGATATATGCAGTTGTCTGTTGTATCTGTAATTGAACATCCCTTATTGAATGCTTTATTCAATGTGTTCGAACACAAATTGTCACCAAAATTTGTAGCAGTTGATAAATAAAGAGCTATTTTTGTACTGTTTTTGATTTGTTTGTTTAGTCTCTTTTAGTTTTTACAACCACTATTTCTACCACAATCTAGCACCTTAATTCCATTGTCTGGACCTCAAATATGACAGTTATTGTCCAGAGTTGAGGCCCCTGCCTGAAATCTCGTATATCTTCTTATCTAATTACTATCATCTTTTTTTGTCGGTTGAGGCGGTGTGAGGTTCTCTCTCTTTTCACTATTTTTCTTCTTTGGCCATAACGAAGTCAGAACTACTCTTTACCTCTTAGCACCGTAGTGAAGGAAGCATCAGTCTTTACGATTGTCTCCCTTTATCTTTTACCATCGACTACATAACTAACTAACTAACTAACATAGACAGGAGCATGGCAGTCGGGGTCAAAGTTTGACCAATGAAACGGTAGGAGCCGACCAATGAGAACACGCAGGAGACGCACGGCCGCGCATCCTCGGCAGACATTTTTTCATTTCATTTCACGGCCTTGGAGAGAAAACATCTGCTCCCTTTTTGTCGAAACTAATATAGATTTCTTGTCAATTAATTAAGGGCCCAAACCTTATATCAAGACCAGTAATGATATGGTGAGTTGGAATTATGTCTATATAAAAATTAATGTGCATTTTGTGTGTACTAATAATCAAGTTCGTTTACAGCATTAGAAACCCACATGGCACTCTGACCCACTCCTCTTTTCGCCTGATGTTCTCCAAGGGGCACATCTGTCTGATCGTATCCTCCGCCTGAGCCATCCATGATTTCCCTCTTATCAGTCTCTGACCCTTAACTACGTCCAGCGCCTCATGCAACGGGTGATCTGTGTCTGCAGCTACTCTGAGGTATGCCTTCGCTTGCATCACTTTGTGCCTACCAGCAACAATAGGCAGACCAAGGATGTAACGCATACACACTACAGGAGTGTCTCTGGTACATCCCAGAATGACCCGCATAGCTTCATTCTGTATGCGCTCTAATTTCACCAGCTGACTCTTTGAGATAGTGAGCAGTCCTAGTCTAGACATTGTCATATGCCAACGATGTTTTAGTGTATCGCCAGGGTAAGGGTAGAGGTAAAAAATGCAGACAAGAAAACCCGGCAGCTGTGGAGGCGGAAGTACAAGCGTTGATTTTCGAGAATTCGCTAGACGGTGATGCTGTCATTTACACAGATGGGTCAGTCGTCCGACATGTGAGAAGTTCATGGGCCTGTACGGCTCAGGCCGGAGGGAGAATTGTTAAGGAGGACTCTGGTGCTTTTGTTGAGACCACAAGTAACCTGACTATGGAAGTCATGGCAGTAAATAAAGCAATAACATGGCTCGAGACACAGACATTCACTAGGGTATGTTTCTTTAGCGACTCAATGAGCATGCTCAAGAGGATAGAGATGGTGTGGATCCGAAGAGAGTGGTTGCTGTCTCTTGAGCGGTCTCTGTTGGCAAAGATTAGTTTCATCTTCGTGCCAGGGCATGCGGGAGTACAAGGAAATGAGCGGGATGACAAGCTCGCAGGTAACGCTATTGTGGAGGGCGGAGGCGCCATGGACCAGGCTGACATTCTGAATGCTCTACGAGAAGTAAGACTTTTGCGAGAACCAAGTGATGACTGTGAATCTACAACCATGGCCAGACTGCGAGAACAGCAAATTAAAAGAGGAGTGGCTAAACAAGAACACTACGCCAAAGAAGATTGATAAACCAACACAGAACTGGTGTTGTTAGCCGCTACAGGCTGCGGGATTTGCTGAGGAGGGGATCCGAGCACTTATGGACTGAATTGTTCGATGTGCAATGAAAATGATCTGTCGATTAACTAACTAACTAACTAACTAACATAGACAGGAGCATGGCAGTCGGGGTCAAAGGTTGACCAATGAAACGGTAGGAGCCGACCAATGAGAACACGCAGGAGACGCACGGCCGCGCATCCTCGGTAGACATTTTTTCATTTCATTTCACGGCCTTGGAGAGAAAACATCTGCTCCCTTTTTGTCGAAACTAATATAGATTTCTTGTCAATTAATTAAGGGCCCAAACCTTATATCAAGACCAGTAATGATTTGGTGAGTTGGAAATATGTCTATATACATATTTATGTGCATTTTGTGTGTACTAATAATCCAGTTCGTTTACAGCATTAGAAACCCACATGGCACTCTGACCCACTCCTCTCCTCGCCTGATGTTCTCCAAGGGGCACATCTGTCTGATCGTATCCTCCGCCTGAGCCATCCATGATTTCCCTCTTATCAGTCTCTGACCCTTAACTACGTCCAGCGCCTCATGCAACGGATCATCTGTGTCTGCAGCTACTCAGAGGTATACCTTCGCTTGCATCACCTTGTGCCTACCAGCAACAGTAGGCAGACCAAGGATGTAACGCATACACACTACTGGAGTGTCTCTGGTGCATCCCAGAATGACATAGCTTCATTCTGTATGCGCTCTAATTTCACCAGCTGACTCTTTGAGACAGTGAGCAGTCCTAGTCCATAATCAATCACTGAGAGGATCAAGTTCTGGTATAGTGTGAAGGGCATTCTCTGCTCTGTGTCCATTGTAGCCATAGTTTTAAGTGCATTGAGTCCCTTTTGAGATCCTGTCACAACCGTCTCCACATGGTCCTTGAAGGACAGACTCCTGTCAAATGTGATTCCCAGATACTTCAGTTTGTTCTCTCTGTTGACGCTTCTACCATCTATCGTGAGGCTTGGGGCATCATCTCTCACAATCCTGTTGTCCAGAGAGCACCACAACACAGCCGCCTTTTCCGGGTTGATGACAGCACTCATTTCAGTGCACCAGTCAATCACTTTGTCTACTGTCCCTTGTAGCTCCTGGGCTGTTTGATCCCTATTTCTCCCCTGCCTCTATGCAAGAATATCATCTGCAAATGTTAGAATCCTTCCAACCCCTGGTGCTTCTAGTTATGCAATCTTGCTCGTATATACATTAAAGAGCACCGGTGAGATTGTAGATCCCTGTGGCAGTCCCGGGGTTAAAATATGTGCTCCGAGGTCCATGCGCCCAGACGGAGAGCAACCTGACGAGAATGCAGGACGGCTGCTATCCAGTTCACCAACCAGGGTTGACCCCCTTCTCCATAAGTGCGGTCATCAAAATATCATAGCGAACTCTATTGTACGCATCCTCGAGATCAAGCGCTGCCGCCATCGTTGTCGCCAGCGTTGCCGTGCAGTCAGACTTGTGCAGAGTTATAATCACATTGAGCCGGGAGTGCAGGGAGTGGCCAGCAGGGGCCACGGAAGTGGAAATTCAGCAATTAATTCAGGAAAATCGCCCGGGTGATGTGATTATCTACACGGATGGGTCGGTGTTGAGAGGTAGGAGAAATGCCTGGGGGTTCTTGGCAAATACTAATGGTCGGCGTTTGGTGCAGGAGAGCCTGGCGTATGATGACACTACATCTAGCTTAAGAATGGAGGTGGAGGCGGTCAGTGCAGCTTTCCGCTGGATAGAAAACACGATACATACACACATTGTGATTGTAACTGACTCAGAAAGCATGCTGTGAAGGGTGAGAACAGGCAAGCTTCGTGCAGAGTGGCTTGCTTCGCTTCTGAGGTCACGGGTAGCAAGCATAACCTGGATCTTTTCTCCTGGGCATGCCGGTGTGCTGGGGAATGAACAGGCGGACAGATTGGCTGGCTCGGCAAAACTTGGTGGAGTATTGATGCATGACAAGGCAGACGTGGTTGCTGCCTTGTGGGAGCACGTGTACACCTCGGAGGAGCAAAGGGATCACCATAGTCTGGTAAGAATGAGACAGCGAGGTGTGACGAGGGGATCTGGCCGACGCTCGACGCTCAGAGGAAAGGCGAGACGGACATATAATCAGATTGCTACTGGAACTATTAGTGTTGGAACTCTTCGCTGGCTGCTGAGGATGGGGACGGAGCGCTTATGGGAATGTCCCTGAATGCTGTGATGTCGGTTCCTAAATCAATCAATCAATCAATCAAAACCCACATGGCTAGTAGATGTCGATAGGCTATTGTATGATATTCCCAGTTAGTTAGGTGGTAGTAGCATCTCGTGTCTATAGATTAAGGTTCAATCTTAATGGCAGGTTTCATAAAGTATAAGATTGTTATACTGTCGGAGAAGATTCAGTTGTTCAGAGGCTTACTTAAGTTACTAACAATGGATGACGCAAGCCATGCTTGCTAACATTGTCAGATACGTGGTGGTATCATATTGCTAGGAAAAGCTACGATTGTATGTTGATTGTCAAGAGAATCACCAGGCAGAAGTACATAAGATTGTTGTCTATGATGGTGATTAGTCAGGATTTGTAGGGACGGCTTGTAAGTGCAATATATGTTAGGATGGATTACCCACGCGGTAGAATTGTTGAAACCACAGAATATAAATATAGCTAGCCACATGGATGACAAAGGTCATCATGATAGAGTAAACACGTGTTGTTATAATCTAGCGAGGGCACACGCCATGATTGTACGGTGACAGGCAGTGAAAATCACTGGGCCGGAGTGCAGAAATTGGTTTCCCATAATTCTTGGTTATATTCTATTTCTTGGTTCTATTAGAATTCTCAGTGATTAGAATTCTTGTTGAGTCGATTAGAATCCTTGTTATTCCAAGTCCTTGGTTCATGGAAAATCTATGATTGTTTAAAATTCATAGTATAATCACACTCTTGATTGATTGTTCAGAATTCTAGGTGATTGAGTTCTTGATTGATTGTTCAGAATTCTAGGTGACTGAGTTCTTGATTGATTGTTAGACTTATTGGTTCATAGTAAAGTCATGGTTACTAGAAGTGTCAGGTAGAGAGTCGTGATCGCTGGGATCAACAGAAAGTAATCATAGTATATTTCCTTTGTTCAGTAGGGAGATAGGATGCGACATGAGTGTTTCTGATACACGTTGATTGTCGGAGAGATTCACAACAATTAACTTCATTCAGCTAAGTCTCACTCATGTTTGATTGGTCTTCATTTCTATGAAGCTTCAACAGTTGTGTAGGGACAGGATCTGCCGCTATTCCTTTGTCTAGTACTATATGTCATCTAGTCTGCTCACTGAGTGAAGGAACCGCTATAGAACATATTTCTGTATCCTCATGATAAGTGTTCTTATTATGATAGGTTTCCATAGAAGGTTAGGTCGAAAGTCCGTGTGGGGAAGGTATTGGCGTTCTCCAGGAAACTTACGAGAGTGCCTTTGTGTCATTTCAGCTTGAGAGGCTACCAGAGTTGCTACTGCACCACCACGCTTTCACCACAGAGCTATTGACGAGAAGAGCCAGTGAGTGGCTGACCACTAGGCAGAAGCAGAGCAGAGTCTGGCTCCATGCAGCACTAAGATAAGTTCCTGTCGCCTAACCTAGCCAATCCACTGACAGCTTCAGCCTTCACCTAGGAGCTAGAATTAGTTCGGGCACTTGAAAAGAAAAATACAGAAGAAGATCTAGGCAATTCTGACACACACAGAGCATTGCCAATTCTCTTTCAGATTCAACACAAACCTACAATAAACTATATGTTTATTTTGAGTAACTTTACAAATTTCTCTTTGACTTTTCTATTTATTAGCATACAGTATATGTAAGCACATGTAAGATTGATGTTTGATTATTTAGAGTAAGAATTCATTTCTTGAGTGATGATAATTCTCTGGGGACTGTATTCTATCACAGGCAATAGTAGACCAGATAACTAAACCGATGTCTTTTCCCAGTTGTTCAGCTTCAAGTTTTACTTTCTGGTGCCTGTGCCATTGTTAGGAAAGTTGACATTTTCTGGGCCAAAAACCCATACTCCGAATCTATGAGCAGACACGGTCTTATTTTCCTACAGTGGGTAGACTTTCTGAAGAGTTAACCTTTATGTCTTCTGCTTTATTGTGAGGATTCTCCTCTCCATTTGGTAGACCCTGCTACAATGATGACGACATGGTTTTACATGTGCTTATCTTTGTTGACTGTGCATCGAAGATAGTTCTTCCAGCATGACGCTATCATTACTTGTAGGTGTTACATATACCATGCAACATAAGAGACATATATTAAAGTATTCGCGAGGCTGTGAATGGTTTAAGC
>JACEFZ010022732.1:0-16580 GCA_014155875.1 Cepaea nemoralis
CTATTTACTTTAAACAATTTTGAAAATGTCACAAAACGTGTCAAGTCAAACTAAAGATAGAAGTAGAAAAAGTAAAAGTGAAGTCAGAAAAGAAAGTAAGTGACTAAAGTGAAGTGGCCTAGCAAGTCCTAAGCCGAAGCAAAGCCAAAAAAGTCTGTAATGTAGCGTGTTCCATCGTGCCATTACCCGAAGTAAAAACAAAAGTCGTGTACGGAGTCAGATCGCCATTGAAAATCTCGTCCCGGAAATCGCTGTCTAATTTACCATGCATTCTTTCGACGTCATTCATTCATTCAAATCTCACGTGACAATAACACACGTCATCCTGGGCTTTCCAGGAAAGGTTTGCTTAATATTCCGTGCACGGCGATTGGTTGAAATCATCATGACCTTTTATATAAATAAAGATATATTTTATACTTACCGTAATTAATTTTTTTGGGGGGCTGTTCATAGAATATCACCAATTATAGATGTATTTTTGAATTCTGCATACAATTTTAAATATATCTGGAAAGTTTCATCGCCGACTTTGCTTAAATTGTGGAGAAAAACAACATTTTCTGCGAAGGCGTGTTTTCGTTCTTTGTGCATATTGATCCGACTGGCATGTACACTTTGTAACACTATTCTGGCGCTGTTCAAAGAAAATCATCAATTATAGATGTATTTTTGAACTTTGCCTACAATTTTAAATATATCTGGAAAGTTTCATTGCCGATATGCTTAAATTGTGGATGATAAACAACATTTTCGGCGAAGCGTGTTTTTGTGAATGGAGAAACGCATGGCATGCGCCATGGCGACTGCGCATGCGCGTATCGATCGCAATGGCATGTTACACTTTCACTTTAAAACACTCAAAACATGCAATCTGACCTACTAAAGTTAAAGAGAACACAAATTTAAAGATTATTAATAATTTATTTGTATACTTGTACTATTGTTTAATCATTTAACATGACGGAACATATTTTTGAAGTCAGTTTTCATAATCCGCCTATGACCCGTTTGGTTGCGACCAACCTCGCGCGCGGAGAAAAATGGAAGGCACGCTGACACGTAATTCATTGTTTTGTTCTGTCGCTTTCAATAGAAAACCATCAATTGTAGATGGATCTTCGAATTCTGCATCAGATTTTTCAGAAATGTGGAAAGTTTTATCGCTAACGTGCTTTAATTGTGGTTAAAAAACAGGCGAAAATGTTACGATCATCAAACCCAAAACGGCGGCTTTACTATATAAATATCTTTGCAGAACAAGCATTGTGTGCTCGCTAGCGTAAGTCGTAAGCAGCCCGCCTGTCACGCGGGAGGTCGGGGTTCTGTTCCCGGCTGGACATGTATTTTTTTTTTTTAATTTTTCACAAAATTATTAGGTGATATAATAGAAACTAGTAAACATTATGAAGTAAAATATTTTACAGAACTAAGAAACTGGAAGTTTGTGAATAAAGTGTGCTCTATGGATCTGTGCAAGCTGCCGACTGCCGGGGAGCAAGCAGCGGAATTATCGCGTATCGGAATCGATGAATCCAATAGATGTCTTTGTTTAATGTGAATTTTAATTGCCGTATAAAATATCGCCCCTGAATCAGCAAAGTTTCATCGCTAAACTTGCTCGAATTGTGGTTGAAAAACAGATTTTCTGCGAAGATGTGACTTTGTGAATTGGAAACCCACGGGTCATGACGGCCGCCGCATATCGATTGCGCTACACTTTTCAACATATAAAACGTGCGATTTGACCTACTAAAAGTTAAATAGAACACAAGTTTAAAGATTATTAATAATTTATTTGTATACTTCTACTATTTTGTAATCATTTAACATGACGGAACATATTTTTGAAGTCAGTTTTCATATGACCGTTTGAGACAATCTCGCAGGCATAGACGCGCAGACACTAGGGGGTGTCGCTGGTGGAGGAAGGGACACATTAGAGAGCTCCACTTACGGGTGAATAGTATGAAAAATCGCAACTCGTCTCACCTTCACAAAGATGTGAATATCTTCACTTAAAAGTGACATACAGGCATCATTGAGGTACCATTAGATTTTGAATTTCAAGGCCTATCTACTGTGGCAGTCTCATTTGTAATATAATAAACTAATGTAACTTGTAAGGCGTCAATAAAGATATTTTTGATACATGTGTGATACAGTCATTGGTATGCTAACGGCCTTAGTGTGCAAGTCTCATGTAGACAAAATAAAATGTGTAAACAATACACTGAATACATACCTACGGGTGAATCTGGTCACAATAAATAATTTAACACGGAGTAAAATCGGTACACCTGTACAATTAAATTAAAATACGCCGTCTCTAGCATTCATATATTTACTTCCGGCGCTATTGACCAATAGAAAACAGGATGCATGCTGATTGGCTGATTAGAACTTTTTAAAAAAGATTCCGATAAACTGCATGAATAGCAACAGACAAATTAACTATTAAGACATTTCATAAATAAATACACATTTCTTCTTCTTTCGTTCGCCTAAAATATGTCTTCTTCTTCTTCTTCTTCTTCTTTCGTTCGCTTGAAACATGTCTACAACTGCAATGTCGTCTCTTGTATGAATCTAACAGTCTTTTTTAGTTCATTCAGCGGTCCATAGAGTTTATCTTCCACTGTTGTCTCTCTAGGCCAGAAGGTTCGCCTGGATATGTTGTAGTTTGGGCAGTCCTGGAGTATGTGCTCTGCTGTCTGCGACGCCAAACCACATGTGCACATGGCTGAGTCAACAATTTTGAATTTTGTATACATGTTGTTGCGTAATCTATTGTGTCCTGTTCTGAGGCGCAGAAGAATGACCTGTTCTGATCTGTCCATAACGCGGTAGTCGTCTTGAGTAAGGTTTGGAGGCTTTCTGATTGATTTGATCATTCTTTTCTTTTGGTGGTATGTAATAGGCACATCAGGTTGTTCTTCTTTTTGCTCCTTCCTTAGCCAATCGATCAGCTCTGTCGTTTCCGGGGACTCCACAGTGGGATGGTATCCACCGTATGGTGACCTTATGCTGACTGCTAAGTTCGGACAGTAGTGTCCTTAGAACTGGCAATTTCCCAGACAGGAGCGCCTCTATTACTGATTTTGCATCTGTCTATATCACCACAGGATGTGTACCATGGCTGGTATTTTGTAATTTCTCTGTTGCTATCTTGATTGCCTCAATTTCAGCATCATAGTTATGGCAGTACTTTCCTGTTGGAACACTGGCCGTCTTCCAAGTATTCTATGTACACTCCCGCTCCTCCATTTCGAACAGCATTTTGTGCTGACCCATCTGTGTAGACTCGGACTCAGAGATCCCGTGGGTATTCATCATCAAGGAAGCTGAGAGTGGTTGTTCTGCGCTGTACACTGTTCTGTCCTTCCTTGTCAAATATTCCTCTCACTTTTGTCAGGATTTGTAGCGATAGTCTATGTTCATCTTTCCATGGGGTTTGCTCTGGAATACTTGTCAGGTTGATACCAACTGTGGGAAGATCGGTGGTTTCTCTGCAGAGTCGTTTGGCCTGGTGGATAACACTACTTCTTTTCAACCGCCCCATAGCTAAGTTTTCAAATCGTTTCTTCATAGGATGGCCTGGCAAGCTGAAGAACCTTTCTGCTTGTATTAGTGTTTTTGTATCTCTGCGTTCTGTCAGTGCTTGCGTCCTCCCTATGCTCTCGATTGCTACTATAGGGGTTGATCTCATCCCTCCTGTGATGACTCTAAGAGCTTGATTTTGCACTTTGTCAAGCTCTTGTAGTGTGGTTTTTTATGCTGAACACCACGCAGTTGACCCGTATTACAGGTGGGGTGCCACATTGCGTAATTGAGTCGTAAATATTTTGTGTGAATGCCGTTCCTGTGTTAAAAGGGACAATTCATTTTCTCGATGAATCCATTGTATTGATCCAGCGCATCATTAAAAGAATGTGTGAGTACTGTTGTTTAGGATGGCGTCGGTTGATTCTTCGCATTACAGTTCGATAGTTCACGTGAGCTTATTATTGCTTCAACGTTGACGTTGCCAATTTGATAATTGCGAGAGTTGCGTTGTGGCATGGGGGTCGTATGCTCTGTTGATAAACTTTGCTAAGTATTTTCCCACTGGCTCCCCATGTGGTTCCACTTAGCTTTCTCAGGATGGCTATTTTCCTTCTGGCTTTTGCTACAGCTTTTTTTATGTGTTTTCTCCATGTCAGCCGGTCGTCGAATGTTACACCAAGGTATGTTGGTTCTTTATCTTCTCTTAGGGGTGTTCCATTTATCTGGATTATCCCTGCCTTTTGTTTCGGAGAGAGGGTACATAGAGTGGTGCTGCACTTGTCAGTGTTTATACTGATACACTATCTCTCCGCCCATGCTACAAATGTATCTACAGCTCTCAGTAGCAATATGGTGGCCACTGATGCATGTTCATTTGTGCTCCACAAAACCAGGTCATCAGCGTACATTGCCGCTTTAATTCCGTCCGGTAGATTAGCAACAAGATCATTGATGAAGATTAGAAAAAGTGTGAGGGACAAGACTCCGCCCTGGGTAACACAGTGACGCAATATTACTGTCTTGCTCTTGAGACCATCTATCTGCACTCGGGCTCTTCTGTTCTGCAAGTATGCTTTCATCCATTTGTACATTCTTCCATTGACTTTGCAGTTTCTCAGTTTCTTCATCAGACCTTCTTTCCAGACTTTGTCAAATACTTTCTTCAAGTACCAGCTTCTTCTCTTGGAATGCATCCTCAACTTCTTGAGAGAGATAGGTTTTCTGATCTCCTGTAGAGTAGCACTGCCTAAAGTCAGCCTCATGTGGCACAAGGATGTTTTCACTTTCAATGTACCACTGTAGTTTGTGATTGATGACGCGCTCCATTGTTTTGCAGAGATAGCTGGTCAGGCTAAATGGTCTGTAGCTGGAGGCAATGGAACTGTCTTTCCCAGATTTTAGGAGGGGTATCATGATTGCTTCTCTCTAGGCTTGTGGAACACAACCTAAGGTCCAGGTATTATTGACGATCTGTAACAGCTTTGCTTTGGCTTCTGTTCCAAGGTTCCTGATCATTTCACTGGAGATACCATCAGCACACACGTATTGTTTGGCGCTCATAGAAGTAGAAGAAAGAAGTAGAAATTAGAGAACGCACTAGACAACATAAACACTGAAAGTATTCTAATTTGCCACCTCCAAATGCCGAAACCACCTCCAAATGCCGAAACCACCTCCAAATAACGAAAGTTGTGTGTTGTTAAAGACGAATTCAATCAAGAAATCAAAAACCTACATAAGAACATACCTGATGGCAACTCAGGCGTATATAAGGAATGGACAATTTTCAAGGCTTCCATGCTCGACACTTGGAAAATAAATGTGGAACAAAGAAAGTAGGGCAGGACAAAAGATTAAGAACAACCTGGTGGAACACCGAAGTTAAAGATAGGATATTCAAAAAGAAGGTAGCATTATAAAAATGAATCACAACTAAATCTGAACATGACTGTGTTACTTATAGAATAACACGGCGTAATGCCAAGAGAACAATTAGAGCATCTAAAGATGACTCCTGGAGAATATACAGTAAACAGATGTCGACTTTAGCAAAGACTACCCAAGAGAATTTTATAAACGTGTCAACACAATAAGAAACAGAGATGCATGCTACAACCCAACCACCATCATAAACAGCAAAAGAGGTATACCGATATTTAATCCGCAGCAAAGACTAGCAAGGTGGGCAGAATACTTTCAAGAACTACTTAACCTCACACATAACATAGAAAACCTCACTTTTGTGCCTTAAAGCCAGGGACAGCAAGAACCAAATTTCATACCTGCAGAAGTCAAAGCAGTTATACAGAAAAGTCCTAAAAACAGATCACCAGGTCCAGATGGGATAACCACAGAAGCTATTCAGGCCTGTGGGGAAACAGGAGTTAATGGCTAACATCCATCCATCCATCCATCATGTGCCATGTCGGTAAGCGTGGGCTGTCTTGTTCTGCCATTTCACTCGATCACCAGAGTCGTGGATCAGCTCCGTGTTTCTGTCTCGACCATGCCACAAGGCCAAGCCATCCAGGTACTTGCTTCTAGGTCTTCCCCTTGGTCTGTTCCGCTCGATCTTACCAGTTGTCACCAAGTTCTCCAGATCATTTCTTCTCATAACATGCCCAAAAAATCGTGACTGTCTACGTCTAATGTCTCTAATCAGTTTACGATCTTCATTTGTTTCTTGAAGAACTTGTTCATTGGTCTTTCTAGCTGTCCATGGTATTCTTTGCATTTTCCTCAGAAACCACATTTCTACAGCCATCAGATGTTTTTCAGCCTGACTGCTCATTGTCCAAGCTTCACATCCATATAAGAGTATAGGCTCTAAGTAGCATCTCAACACTCTTTTTCTCGTTTCAATTGACATCTTTTTATTGGTCAGTATGTGTTTTCATCTTGCTAAAGGCTACTTTTGCCATGGCGATTCTTGTTCTAATCTCTTCAAGGCATCTCCCATCAGATGTTATTACTGTTCCGAGATAATTGTACCTATTCACTTGTTGAAGAATATTCCCATTTACTTGTATATTACATTGTGGTATTTCGTTCTTCCTAGTGACGACCATAATCTGTGTCTTTTTACAATTTAATTCTAACAAGACTTTTTAATATTGTATGGGAAGAAAGAAAAGTCCCAGATGATTGGCAACAGGCAATAATAGTACCAATATGGAAAAAGAAAGGCAATGTGAGAGAGTGCGAAACATACAGAGGTATATCACTCCTGAGCCATATAGGGAAAATGTATGCAAAACTATTGGAACAAAGAGCTAGACCCATAGTTGCCCCTCTGCTGTGTGTCCACCGTGACGAAGTAGAGGGGCTTGTGCGTCCCAATGACCCCAAGAGCTATGCCGACGGTAGCACAGCTACTGGTAGGGCCACCCATGTCGGACAGGTCAAGGGAGAGGGACCAGACGAAGAGACACACAAACCTGCTGCCTTGTAGGTAGACTGGGGACAGTCAAAGGCTAGGGAAAGCATCCCGAATACATGCTTGTCGAAATCGGATGTACTGAGCCACAGGCTTGACGAAGCAGTGCAACGTAAAATCTGCTGCCTTGTAGGTAGACTGGGGACAGTCAAAGGCTAGGGAAAGCATCCCGAATAAATGCTTGTCGAAATCGGATGTACTGAGCCACAGGCTTGACAAAGCAGTGCAACGTAACTTAATTCATGATGTCACAAATCAAAATTAATAGTTATGGTGCTAATCCCGTGAAGTCCCATCAGGCGGCGATAGTGCCGGGCCCCCTGCCTCGAGGGGTTCCACCCATGACTACTGGTGGTCACCTTCCCCTGTGCTGTGGAGTCAAGGCATAGAGGAGTAGGTTAAGAGCTATTGACCAAATACCCCGGACACTCAACATACTACAGTGGAATGCCGAAGGAGTTTACAAGAAGAAAGACTCCCTAACACAGCGTCTTCATAAAGATAGAATAGATGTGGCATGCATTCAAGAAACACACCTCAACGCCAATCACAATTTCTCAGTCAGAGGATATCAGGCCACACGTTTCGACCGCGAAGGACACAAAGGAGGAGTTCTAATACTTACACGAAACACAATACCTTGCAGCGAAGTATCTGTGATCTCTGACAACCAAACAGAAATTATAGGTGTTGATATAATGATAAAGGACGTGAAAATAAGAATCTACAATCTGTATAGCCCAGCAGATAAGGACCTTACACTCTCAAATATGAAAATAACTGACACAAACTGCATTATTGTCAGAGACTTTAATAGCAGTTCAGAAAGATGGGGATACCCAGATACTGACAAAAGAGGAGATGAATTGGAGGACTGGGAAATAGACTCAAATCTCCATCTACTCAACAAAGCGGATGACACACCGAGCTTCTACTCCAGAAGATGGCTTACCACTTCTACTCCAGACTTAGCTTTCTGCACAGGAGACATCCTCCACAAAATCGATCGCCATGTGCTGGACCAATTAGCAGGTAGTGACCACAGACCAATCAAGCTTGTAATGAATATGAAGTATGTTCCACAGGAGCAAAAGCCCTTGCCCCGCTGGAATTACAAACGAGCAGACTGGGACAGATGTGCCATACTAACAGACAACTATTGTGAAAACATAAATACACGATATGGCAACATAAAGCAAATGGTGGAAAGTCTAAACAGAGCGATAATACAGGCAGCCACTGGGTCCATTCCAAGAGGAGCGAGGAAAAATTACAAACCATACTGGACTGAAGAACTACAAAGTTTGGAGGACAAAGTTGAAGATGCCAGGAAGACAGCAGAGAGAGAACAAACAATTGAAGCGAACATCTCTCTCAAAGCCATCTCAGCAAAATATAAAAGAACAGTAAATCAAACAACAAGAGATTGTTGGAGGGAAAAAACAGAAAACCTGAATTTTGACAGGGATGGAAACAAACTATGGAAACTAGTGAAAGCCATGAACAATGAAGGACCTAGAAACAAACAAATAACAATTAAACAAGGAAATGCCTTGCTTACAGGAAAAAAGGCTGCACATGCACTGATGGAACACTATGCAAATGCAAACCACATTGATATTACAACCGAACAGAAGAAAGCAATCAAAGACAAACAGATACATCACAGAAATACAGAGACAGCAGCAGAATATATGATGGCAGATCTAACAATGGAAGAAATGGAACAGGCAATGAATACCCTAAAAAAGAAGAAATCACCAGGAAAGGATGGAATCACAAATGAAATGCTAATAGGACTAGGCACCAAGGCAAAGAAAAAAACTACTAGCAGTCCTAAATAACAGCTGGAAGAGAGGAATAGTCCCACAGGCATGGAAGGAAGCTATACTAATACCAGTCCCAAAGAAAGGAAAAGACCTGGAAGAACCAAATGGCTATCGACCTATCAGTCTACTTAGCTGTGTAGGAAAATTAATGGAACGCATTATCAATGGCAGGCTAACATGGCATCTGGAAGAAAACAAACTCTCAACACCACACCAAGCAGGATTCAGAAAGTACAGATCCACCGAAGATCAAATAACCTATATAGCTCAGGAAATAGAGGATGCCTTCCATGAGAAAAAGCACACACTAGCAGTCTGGATAGATTTAGAAAAAGCATTTGATAAAGTATGGAAGGAAGGACTGAAAGTAAAACTGCAAAACATGCATGTGTGTGGAAAAATGTATAAATGGATCAGCCACTACCTTGAGAACAGAACTGCCAGGACAAAAGTACAAGGACAAACAAGCAAAATGATGCTGCTGGAGCAAGGTGTCCCCCAAGGAGGAGTTCTTTCACCAACATTATTCCTAGCATATATAAATGACATCACAGAAAATTTTCCAGCCAGAGTACACACATCCTCCTTTGCAGATGACCTAGCCATATGGACATCTGAAGAATATATTAGTACAGCTAACAGCAGAATACAGCAAGCCTTATTAGCGCTAGAGGACTGGTCAAAATCATGGCTAGTGAAGATAAGTGAGGAGAAAACAACATGCACAGTGTTCTCCCTCTCAAATAAAACTCAGCACCGCAAGCTTGTATTGAATGGAAAAATATTGCGCTTGAAGAAAATCCAAACTATCTAGGAGTCACCTATGATCGTCGCCTGACATGGAAGACACAGGTTGAGAAAAATCGAACAAGAGCAAGGCAGAGAATGGCAATCATGAAAAAGCTTGCTGGTACAACGTGGGGAGCAGATGAGAAAGTTCTCAAGAAGTTATATACTGGACGGGTGAGGCCAGTACTGGAATATGGCATTGCAGCTTGGGCAACAGCAGCTAAGTCAAACTTTAGCAAAATAAGTAGAGTCCAAAACCAAGGAATGCGAATCATAACTGGAAGCCTGAAGACAACGCCTATTAATGAACTAGAAAAGATCACTTGTTTACAACCAATGCAGGATAGAAGAGATAGCAGAGCCCAGCAACAAGCAGAAAAATTTAGAAGATTGACAGACCACCCTATGTACAACAGATTTAATGGTTTTGGAAAGGGAAGACTGAAGCGTAGCAACTTTGTAGAAACTGCAAAACGAAGGATTAGGGCAGATCCTATACTTAACATATCAACAGTCAAGCCCATACACAATGCACACAAGTTCCCTACTTGGAGACAGCAGCAACTGCCTGAGATGATAGAAAACATTCCTGGTATTGAGAAAAAGAACACTCAGCATGAAACCGAAAGAAGAGAAATAACCCTAAACTACATAAAAGAACATTACCCAAGCAGGAATTGGACCCATGCATATACAGATGGATCAGCCAAAAATTCAATAGAGAATGGAGGAGGAGGAATTCTCCTAAATTTAAAACATGGAGTGAAAAAAAGACATTCAATGGCAACTGGAAAATTTTCAAGTAACTTCAAAGCGGAGGCAGAGGCTCTGAAAACTGCAGCAGAAATGCTCCTGATGGAGGAAAATAAAGAGAAGCAAATAGCTATCTTCACAGATGCAAAGTCAGCTGTCTCAATACTGAAGAGCAATAACAGCACAGAACTAACTGACCTAAGAGCAGCACTCCATGGTCTATACCAGAAATCCAAAAAAGTTGTAATACAGTGGATCCCATCACATTGCAGTATACCTGGAAACGAAGAGGCTGACAGACTGGCAAAAGAGGGCGGACGACTACCACAGCCTGACATAGACATAACCTATAATGAGGCAAAGAGGTTGATAAAAAGCACTTATAGAACCAAATGGGAATCAGAGCATCCAGGCCATCAGAAGGATGATGCATATTACAAACTCGACCGAAGAGAACAAGTAGCAATCTTCAGACTCCGCACAGGACATAACAGGCTGAAATACCACTTGTTCAATAAACTAAAGATAGGAGATACCAATGAATGTAATTGTAGAACTGGAAAAATGACAGCAAAACATTTGCTGCAGGATTGCCCAACGTATGCAGAACAGAGAAAGATATTTTGGCCCACACCTGCTTCATTTGAGGACAAGGTCTATGGAGATATCAACAAGCTCAAGTTGACCGCAGATTACTTTAACTACATACAGGTTGACATTTAAAGGTGCATGAAGACCCAGAGGCATGAAATGGAATATTGCTTGGATAGCAAATCCATTATGTGGAAAGTCCAAATCGAAAGCTCGCTGTGTGGGCTTCATAAAAGGTGGAAAAGTGTCCTAGTGGCACGAAATGGAATATTGCTTGGATAGCAAATCCATTACGTGGAAAGTCCGAATCAAAAGCCCATTGTGTGGGCTTCATAAAAGGTGGAAAAGTGTCCTAGTGGCATGAAATGGAATATTGCTTGGATAGCAAATCCATTACGTGGAAAGTCCGAATCAAAAGCCCATTGTGTGGGCTTCATAAAAGGTGGAAAAGTGTCCTAGTGGCATGAAATGGAATATTGCTTGGATAGCAAATCCATTACGTGGAAAGTCTGAATCAAAAGCCCGCTGTGTAGGCTTCATAAAAGGTGGAAAAGTGTCCTAGTGGCACGAAATGGAATATTGCTTGGATAACAAATCCATTACATGGAAAGTCCGAATCGAAAGCTCACTGTGTGGATGTTATCTGCAGACTGCATACTTCTGGTGTCCGGAAAAACAGCCTATGGTGAACGGAAGGCCCAATATACGGAAGTGAGGCTAAGCAGCCATGTGCAGGACGTGACGATTCCTTGGGTGAGCCCAGTACCAGAGCGCTATGTATCGGCTCTGCAAGTATGGAAGCCTCCTTGGATGGCGGGGAATGCCCATGGTCTGCCCCTGCCTTCCCTTGAGGGCTGACCAGGATTTTTGGCTGTTCTATATGGACCAGCTAGGATGGGGGATAACACCACAACAGTGAGAGTCAAACGTCCTAAGAAACCCCCGGGAAGGTTAACCCGGTCAACAAATGCCCGCAGAAGTCGGATGTGTCGGCCTAACGGCGCAAGAACGCAGCTCTGCTGTAAACAGGCACAACGCAATCACATCCGGAATAAAACTCCGGATGAACGAAGAAGAAGACCCATAGTTGAACAATAGATAAGCAAAGTACAATTCGGTTTTCGGAAGGGTAAAAGTATATATGATGCATTATTTACACTTAACAAATATGTGAAAAAACTATCGAATATAGTGGCCAGAAGAATAATGTGTTTGTAGATCAGGACGTGGTCAAGAGGTGGTCAAGCAGTGGTCAAGTGGTCGAGTGACCCCCTAAATGGTAGAGGAAGTTACGTGTAGTGAGTTGGTGATGATCACGAGATGGTCAAGCAGTGGTCAAGTAGTGGTCAAGTGTCGAGTGACCACTTAAATTGTCAGGGAAAGTACGTGTAGTGAAACGACGGTGGTTAAAGTGAGCGATGACGTAAGAGGTAGTCATGTGGTTTAGGCACAACATAAAACAATAACAACAAAAATAATAATATACAAACTGGTAACATTTCACATGGCTTTTATTGGTAGATAACATCTATTCGGTTACAATTTCTAAAGCTTGCTCCATGTACCACCCAAATGATCAGTGGTCTTGTTTATGGTTTCTAAACAACATCATAGAGGGAATTCCACCAGCTTGTAAATATAAAACGTGATACTGGGTATTGATTCAACACAGAATTTTGTATCTGGCCTAACTATACCAGCTGAATTTAACAAATCTACAGCATTCACTTTTGCCACAAACGCCTCGAAATCAGACCTATTGGATACTAAAAAGGGTATAGGGAACAATGACGAATTATTCGGGCATGCATGGTAGAAGCGTAGGGCTTGTGTCTCTCGATGCCTCAATATTGTATGCAGGCTGACGACACTTTTAAAATGAGAGGTCTGGGCGTTGAAGATCGGGAATAAACGGGAACCCCAGTCAATGGTGGCATGAGAATCCGGTTGGTTAAAAAAAGTCCATTCAGACAAATAACGACCACACCGTCTGTGTGATCTAAGCGTGTTCAAATTTTCAATATAAATGTTTTTAACATCCATGGGTAAAACCCGCAGCGAAAGACATTCACTAGCTGATGATGATGAGGCTGATGCAGATGCTGGTTGTGCGTCACTCGGTAAGGCACTAGAGGTTGACTGTTGTTGAGTCGATTTCATGTGTGATGATAATTCCTCATTTGCGTTCAGTAAGGTAATAGATGAGGCTGTTAGAGTGTCTGTAACTATCGACAAGGGACTAGCTACTGACTCATTATTGTTAACCGGCGAAAAGCTAGCTGACGGTATCTGAGTGTTTGTAAAATACGACACTCCATCATTCGATACTTGTTGGTTAGTTGACTTCCGACGTTTACCAGTAGGTTGTTCGTCTGTGGTCGGTTCTCTTCTTCTCTTGCGAGTTGCATCTTGGTCATTGTTAGTTGTTGTTTCATGCTCGGTCTTCATATGTCTCCGTAAATTATCTTTCCGGGCATAAATACGATCACAATAAGCACAACTTAAAAACACTTCCACAATGAGAAGTCGCAATATGTCGTAACAAACCATCAGGACGTGTGAAGTTTTTATTACAGAGAGTACATGTATTCTTCCGTGTAGTTGCCATTCTCCGATGAAATGACCGAAGTATTTGTTTTTCCGTTATCCAGTCATATAACTAAGAACCAACTTGTAAGACGAGAATATTATTCGACTATCTTATCCATAGACATGAGCCGTTGTGTTGACTCTGTTGTAGACAATAACATTTCAACAGATGAAGCATACACTGTCTTTGTGAATATAGCAGATCATATATTTTCAGATGAAGGCATCAATTCCGGTCGGGTAATAATATTAATGTCTTTGGGTGGACATTTGAGTAATAAACTAGTCAATTCCTTGTACAATAGTGCTGTGTTCATTTTCTCAACTTTAGCGCATGGGTAAGAATAGCTGTCCACAGGCAGTGTTAGTAATTAACCACCCAGGTTGAAATTCTAGCCAATAGACTTCTGCATTTTCACTAAAACTAGGCCTTAGCAAAACATGAACTGTCGAAGACATGAACTTACACAACAAAATTTATGATGAGGGCGTGAACTTACACAAATCTTATGCTGAAGAAATGAATTTACAAAATATGAACTGTCAAAGACATTAACTTACCTACACACACAAATATTTTGTTTAATGACAATATGGGGGTCACTTCTGTATGACTTGCGGGATACATCTGTATTTTATAAGGGCTACTTATCTATGTGGCGAGGAGGCCGTGAAATCACAAGTGGACACCTTTGTGCGTGCAGTTGGGACAGTTTGTAAGAGTAAGTGGTAATTTGGGCGAGGCTGTCGACAAGTTGTAATAACAAGTGGAAATTTTGTGAGCCCATGAGGGGAAGTTGTTAGAGTCAGTGGGTAAGTTGATAGGGCGAGTCGATAATATGAGAGAGTCGGTGGACACGTTGTTGGGGAAAAGGGACAGTTGTTATGGTAAGTGTGTGAGTTGATAGGATAGGTCGACCGATTGTAATAGCAAGTGGACAAATTGTTTGAGCCAGTGAGCAAGGTTGTAAGAACAAGTGGCCAAGTTGTGTTAACAAATGGTGGTACGTTTTTATAGGTTTGACCACGCTATTTCTTTACTTGACCAATATTTTTCCTATTTGGGTAACAAGTTGTTCCTACTTTTCATGAGTTTGGTTGAGAAATTTCTGTATTTGGCCGACATTGTTCGCGTTTGGTTGACATATTTTCCTACTTTTTATAAGTTTGGATGATATATTTCGTTACGTGTACCATATTTTCCCCTTTTGGTTAACACATTTTCCTACGTTTCATAAGTTTGGTTGCCATATTTATAAATTGGGTTGAGTTATTTCTGTATTTGGTCGACATTTTCCCCTCCTTTTTTTTTTGTTTTTTATAAATGTGGTTAAGATGTTTCTGTATTTGGTCTAACTTTACCCCATTTTGTTGACAAATTTTTCAACTTTTTATAAGTCTGGACGAGATATTTCTCTTTTTGGGTGATATTTTTTCACATTTGGCTTTCAAATTTTCCTACTTGGGCAATATTTTTCATATTTGGGTAACAAATTTTCGTAGTTTTCATAAGTGTGGACAAGTTATTTCTGTACTTGGTGGACATTTTTCACATTTGGGTAACAGAGTTTCTTAGTTTTCATAAGTTTGGTTGAGATGTTACTATATTTGGTCTAACTTTTTTCTCATTTGGTTGAGAATTTTCCTTCTTTTTATAAGTTTGGATGAGATATTTCTCCCTTTGGCTGATATTTTTTCACATTTGGGTATAACATTTTCTTATTTGGTTAATACTTTTCCTATCTGGCTAACAACCTTTCGTTGTTTGCATATGTGTGGCCGAACTATTTCTGCATTTGGCCGACATTTTTCACATTTGGCTAACAGATTTTCCTACTTGACCAAGGTTTCTTCCATTTTGGCTAACAAAGTTTCCTAGTTTTCATAAGTTTGAGCGATGTATTTCGTTACTTGGTCATTATTTTTCCTCTTTGAGTAACACATTTCCCTAGTTGGTCAATATATTTCCCGTTTGGTTATCAATTTTCCTATTTTATATATGTTTGGTTGAGATATTTCTGTATTTGGCCTAACTTTTTTCCCATTTGGCAAATAGTTCTCCTACTTTTTATAATTCTGACCGAGATATTCCTCTCTTTGGGTGATATTTATCACAATTGGCTATCAAATTTTCATACTTGGGCAATATTTTTACTATTTGGCTAACAAATTTTCCTAATTTTAATAAGTGTGGACGAAGTATTTCTGTATTTGGCTGACATTTTTTCACATTTGGCTAACAGATTTTCCTACTTGACCTAGGTTTTTCCCCTCCTTTGGTTAACAAAGTTTCCCTAATTATCATACGTTTGGTTGAGATGTTACTGTACTTGTTCTAACTTTTTCTCATTTGGTTGAGAATTTTCCTTCTTTTTATAAGTTGGAACGAGATATTCCTCTCTTTGGATTATTTATTTTTTTTTCACATTTGGCTCTCAAATTTCCCTACTTGGGCAATATTTTATCCTGTTCGACTAACAAATTGTCCTAGTTTGCATACGTATGGACGAACTATTTCTGTATTTGGCCGACATTTTTCACATTTGGTAACAGATTTTCCTACTTGACCTAGGTTTTTCCCCCTCCTTTGGTTAACAAAGTTCCCTACTTTTCATTAGTTTGAGTTAGATATTTTTGTATTTGACCTAACTTTTTCCCATTTGGTTGACATATTTTCCTACTTTTTATAAGGTGGGACGAGCTATTCCTCTCTTGCTATTTGTTTTACATTTGGGTATCATATTTTCCTACTTTCACATTTTGGTTAACAAAGTTTAGCTTTTCTTTAGGTACCTTGTTTAGTGTTTGTGTCAGCTTCTAGTGTTCGTGTCAGCGATTTTTCATTGGTTGTTTCAGTTTTCATTGTGTGTGTGTGTGTGTGTGTGTGTGTGTGTGTGTGTTATTTTGTCGTGTCATTTTTATTATTTTTTAACATTGTTTATTGTTTTTGTCCGTTTTCCTTGTTTGGGTTGGTGCCTATTATCCTATATGTTTATTTGAGTGAGCATATTGTGAAGTTAGTGAACGCCTATTTGTCGACCGTGATG
>JACEFZ010022733.1:0-167500 GCA_014155875.1 Cepaea nemoralis
ACTACTGCTTTTTCCCATGAAGCGTCGCAGATAGGATACAGCCCCTGAAACATGTAAAGCGCTGCAAGTACTTAAAAAGTATATTATCATCAAGTGGCAAATCAGAAGATGAGATCGAAAATAGATGCAATAAGGCAAACTAATTGATTCAACAAATGGCACCAATACTAAAGAACAAACACAAAACAGTTATTTCCTTTACAGGACATCGCAGTTAACCCTAGCATTTTCGGCTTTTTGAATTTCTTGGTAAGTTTTACTTTCAGTAGTTTGCCATTGCTTTCTGAACGATCGGCATTGCTTTCTGAACGATCGGCATTCATACCAATGTGTAAATGGGTCTTTTCTCCAGGACACTCTGGTGTGGTTGGAAATGAACAGGCAGACAGACTGGCTGGTGTCGTATTATTATGGGATGATTTAAGCGCATGATAAGGCTCTGGATTATCTCTGTTGATGATATTCCTCCATGACACTGTCTTAATCCCTCCAACATTGCTTTTTGGGGTCTACATCTGCTTCTTTTCTCAGTCATCTTTCTATTTGTCACGATGTTCTCTGTTGCCTCTTTTCTCAGTCATCTTTCTAGTTGTCACGATGTTCTCTGTTGCCTCTTTTCTCAGTCATCTTTCTAGTTGTCACGATGTTCTCTGTTGCCTCTTTTCTCAGTCATCTTTCTAGTTGTCACGATGTTCTCTGTTGCCTCTTTTCTCGTCACGTAGCCAAAGAAAGCTAATTGTCCTATTCTTATGTGGTATATGGTTTTATCACTATACTGTTGACTGTTACAGATGAGGCCGACAAGTGTCCGCATCCTTCACATGCTCCTTGTCCTACTTGTGATCCTTATGTGTGCCTTGTCAGCTCAGTCCAGGTTATCAATGCGACCGGCAAGTCATTATGCTGGAGAGTGAGTACTTTAACGTAAAGTTCGGTGCTTTCTATGTCGCTTTAAAACATCCCTTCTGCTTCTGCTTCTACTACTAATTCTTCTGCTACTTCTACTACTAATACTTGCATACCTCAGAGTAGCTGCTGACACAGATCACCCGTTGCATGAGGCGCTGGACGCAGTTAAGGGCCAGCGACTGATAAGAGGGAAATTACGGATGGCTCAGGCGGAGGATACGATCAGACAGGTGTGCCCCTTGGAGAACATTAGGCGAGGAGAGGAGTGGGTCAGAGTGCCAGCGGAGCAGTCAGACTTGTGTAGAGTTATAATCACATTGAGCCGGGAGTGCAGGGAGTGGCCAGCAGGGGCCACAGAAATGGAAATCCAGCAACTAATTTAGGATAATGCTCGCCCGGGTGATGTGATTATCTACACAGATGGTTCGATGTTGAGAGGTAGAAGAAGTGCCTGGGGTTTCTTGGCAAAGGCTAATGGTCGACGTATGGAGAGCTTGGCATATGATACCACAATATCTAGCTTAAGAATGGAGGTGGATGCAGTCAGTGCAGCTTTCCGCTAGGATGGAGAATACGATACACACAACACATCGTGATTGTAACTGACTCAGAAAGCATGCTGAGTAGGGTGAGGACAGGCAAGCTTCGTGCCGAGTGGCTTGCTTCGCTTCGGAAGTCACGGGTGGCAAGCATCGTCTGGATATTTTCTCCGGGGCATGCTGGTGTGCTGGGGAATGAACAGGCAGACAGATTGGCTGGCTCTGCAAAACTTGGTGGAGTATTGATGCATGATAAGGCAGACGTGGTTGCGGCCTTGTGGGAGCACGTGTACACCACGGAGGAGCAAATGGATCACCATGGTCTGGCAAGAATGCGACAGCGTGGAGTGACGAGGGGATCTGGCCGATGCTCGACGCTTAGAGGAAAGGTGAGACGCACATATAATCAGATTGCTACTGGTACTATTGGGGTTGGAACTCTTCGCTGGCTTCTGAGGATGGGGACGGAGCGCTTATGGGAATGCCCCGAATGCTGTGATGTCAGTTCTTAAATCAATCAATCAACCTTCTACTACTACTACTACTACTACTACTACTACTACTACTACTACTACTACTACTACTACTACTACTACTACTACTACTACTACTACTACCACTACTACTACTACTACTACCACTACCACCACCACCAACACCACCACCATCACCACCACCACCACTACTACTACTTCATTTTCTACTACTACTGCGACTACTACTACCACTCCTACTGCTACTACTACTACTACATTTTCTACTACTACTACTACTACATTTTCTACTACATTTTCTACTACTACTACTACTACTACTACTACTACTACTACTACTACTACTACTACTACTACTACTACTACTACTACTACTACTACATTTTCTACTACTACTACTACTACTACTACTACTACTACTACTACTACTACTACTACTACTACTACTACTACTACTACTACTACTACAACTATTTCAATTACTATTACTACCACTACCATCACACCACCACCATCACTACTACTACTACTACAACTACTACGCTACTACTACTACTACTACTACTACTACTACTACTACTACTACTACTACTACTACTACTACTACTACTACTGCTACTACTACTACTACTACTATTACTACTACTACTACTACTACTGCTACTACTACTACTATTAATACTAAATTTTCTACTGCGAATTTAACGAAACACTCTAGTTAGCCTTTTTTTGACCAAAAAAATGCCATTTGATAGAGTAGATAGGAACAAGCTGTGGGAAATCATTAAAAGATATGAAGTGAGTACACATCTAACAAAGTCCACAGAAATAGTCTAAACGAATCTGATCGGAATGGATAAGGAACTTCCGGTGTGCTGTTGCTGAGGTAGCCGGTTCATCCCCTAGAATGGTCAGCTGGACTAATATGATGGCCTCTTGTTCTTGACTTGGGGACGTAAATTACAAAGTCGGAGTGGGTTCGCCTGATGGCATGGGACATTGGTAATAGGGAAAGCTAATCCACACGCAAAAATCCGTGCCGTGCACTAAAAGTAGTAAGTGTCAGGTCTTAGTCAGATATGACTGAGCTACCGTATAACAGTAGACGGTACTACCTGCTTTCTGTTAGCGCGGAACGTTGGGCGGCGCTTACCAAACCCGACACCCCACATTGTGCCAACGGCTTCGGGCGGAAGAGCGCAATTGGGAGGGTACAAGCCTTACCCTGGTGCAAGGAAATGCAACCTAAAGACAAAATAGTCATGGCAGGGCAGACCAGGCCCTAAGCCTTGGATTGGCAGCTGGTCTAGGAACGAAGCTCCGACAGGCGGACAGTTAGAGCATTGCTTTGCTGATCTGGCAGCTTCTGCAGCTTGTCTTGTTCCAGATATAGAGGTGTTACCTTTCCTCTGAAGTGAACTAGGCAGGCCGAGAGAGGGATCATGCTGCATGGGCAACACATGATCTTTATATTTTAGCCCAGGCTTTGTGCTATGGAGGGGCAATAACTCCATCCCTGGTCTTAACTGGTCTCGGAATCAAAGCGAGATGCAACTGTTACGGGTTATAAGTCCCTGTCAATTGGCGTAGACATGGGGCGCCACGCGTTGCCTCTGACGGTGGGAGACACCTATAGGTGTCACTGATCAGCTACAGCCCGCCTCAAGCTGGGCAGCCCCCTGCCAATTGGGTGCTGATCCGCCACAACCTCTCTGCTTCAATGGGTGCTTGGGGCTAGGACAAAATCTGGATCGCAGGCTGTAAAACCAATGCACCAAGTACTAATAAAAAAGAGAAATAGAAACCTCAAGCTACGGCTTGCAACCTGGAACGTGAGAAACATGTGTCCAGGATTTTCCACTCACTTGACCAATATTGGCGATGTGAGAAAAACGGCTATGATTGATGCCTAACTTAGTCGTCTTAATATTGATATTGCTGGCCTGCAGGAGAATCGCCTCGCCGAGGAAGGGTCACTCAGGGAAAACAATTACACCTTTTTTGGAAGGGAGAGGGCAGGCAGAAACAAGGCAACATGGTGTGGGCTTTCCAGTGAAGAATTCGCTACTGGGAATGATTGAAATTCCAGCAGGAGGAAATGAAAAACTATTATCCCTGCGCTTGACAACCTCTTGTGGTTTTGCCACCATTATTACTGCATATGTACCGACACTAGATTCCTCTGATGATGTGAAGGATTCGTACTATGAGGAGTTAGACTCCGTGATCAAGGCGGTTCCAATACCTGACTACATTTATATGCTCGGTGATTTCAATGCTCGTGTAGGCAAGGACTCGAGTTCATGGCCAGTGTGCCTTGGAAAATACAACAACGGTAGCATGAATGAAAATGGGCAAAGGCTGCTGGAGCATTGCACCAGAAATGACCTATGAATTACAAACTCCTTTTTTAAAACAAAAGATCTGCATGAGGTCACATGGAAACATCCAAGATCCGGCCAATGGCACCAGCTGGACTTCATCATCACACGGAGACAACATGTGAATCATGCATCATTGACTCGAAGTTACCACGGTGATGACTTGATACGGATCATTCTTTGGTTGTTGCAAGGGTTAGACTGAGACCAAAGAGAATCTACACAGCTAAATACAAATCTAGCCCCAGGATTAATATTATTAACACTCACGATCCTGAAAAGTGCTTCCAGTTTCAATCGCAACTTGAAGACGCTTTCACTGATACACCAGAAAATTGTACAGTAAGTGAAAAGTGCGATCAACTTAAGGAAACTCTTTATAAAACTGCCGCAGGGGTTTACGGCACCATGGATCATAAGAGGCAGGACTGGTTTGCGGCAAACAGCCAAACTCTGCAGCCCTTGATTGATAAGAATAAGATAGCTCTCTTAAGAAACAAGGATTTTCTTATTCTGCATTCTCCAATGCTTGTTCTGAATTTGGTTTAACAGATTATGTGTCAATCCATCAATCTTTATTGACGACGCCGAACTAAAGATGGTAGACCATTTTACATATCTAGGATCAGTGGTAAATAGCAAATTATCCTTAGATCAGGAAATCTACATCCGGATTGGTAAGGCATCAACAACAATGAACAGGTTCAGAAAAAGAGTCTGGGAGAACAGGAAGCTTACTGCCAAAACAAAAGTCCTTGTCTATCAAGCCTGTGTCCTTAGTACTCTTCTTTATGGCAGTGAAACCTTGACAACTTACTCACACCAAGAGAAACTTTTAAACAACTTTCATATGCGGTTTCTGTGAAGAATTCTTGGTATTAAGTGGCAAGACAAAATCACAAATACTGAAGTATTGGAAAGATCAGGTTGTGTGACAGTTTATTCCATGCTCAGTCTTCGTAGACTTAGATGGTTAGGACATCTTAGGAGGATGGATGATGGCAGAATACCAATCTCCGGGTCGGCCTCTACTACGATACAAAGATGCGTGTAAACGGGACATGATTGATACAGGCATTGATAATGCACATTGGGAGCATGTCGCCGCTGAACATGTTGCATGGAGGGCAAACATAAGAAATGGAATAAAGATAAAGGAGAAAATTATTGCAGATAAGTCACACACCGAGCGTGTGAGACATAAGATGGTGCATGATGGTAGAAATGATCATGTGTTCACATGCACACACTGTGAACGACCATTTACAGCGCGAATTGGCCTTATCAGTCACATTCGCTAGCGCCATGGGTAAAAGTTATTATGCCTTTTTGAAGCACAAACTATCGTCTGTCAAGACGGCAAGGTGCCAAGTTGAAGTTGTTGTTCCAAGTTCCACTAAAAGTAGTAGCGCATGCAGGGACCTAGTTGAGTGCAAAGCAAGCGAACAAAACAAACACAATTCCCAGAGTTTCTGAAATGTCTTTTGTCCAATTTGTTTTCTTGTCCACCCACAACTCATCTTCCAGGAACCAGGCCTCCCATCTCTGCTCTCTCTGAGTCGTTGTGACGTTTAATACGGCCAAAGTCTTTCAGTCTCCCAGACATAAGACTGTGTATGAACAAGTTGTTCTTCCATGTTCAGATCTTGTAAGTTTAAAAGCCCCAGTTTTCTTCTTTAGCTCTCCCTAAATTCCCCAAGACTCTCATATCGCCACAGGAAAGATTCACGTTCTCACCATCTGTACATTAATTTGTTTTCTGTTGTTGTGCTAGTTAGTCTCTTCACTGTTTACCAACAGCCTTGGCATGACCAATCCACGCTTGACTTCTATCAAGTAGTCCCCATTGATGTTGATTGTGGAGCCAAGATTCCCGAAGCAATGAAAATAATATCAAGCGATAAATAGCATATTTCCAGCAACACACTCACACACCAATATTGCATACACTAGAAGAAGGGATCTCATCTCGTGCGATCAAATGCTCAAGAAACACACTAGGCTTCGCTGGAAGATTTAATTTAATCTGCAGAGTGATAGCATATTAGGGTTTTGAGACAGCTTCTGCGGATTGTCTTGTGCCAGAAATAATTTTGTTACCTTTCCTCTGGAGTAAAGCAATCCAGCCCAGGCTTTCTGCTATTGAGAGTTATTACTCCATCCCTGGTTCTCGCCATGGGTTGTAGTTATGATATCTGTTTTTATTTTTTTTTTAACACAGCGTAGCAAATTATCGTCTGTCAAGACGGCAAGGTACCAAAACTATAAAATTGCCTATATTGCTGTAACTTTATTAATACTACTCTTTCTTTTACTATCACCATTCATACTGCTTTGATATTACTAATACCATTGCTTATAATACTACTACGAGGTCGGTGTGGCCGAGAAATGTAATCTGCTCCCGCTCAAACATTCTCTGCTGACGATGTTAATTTCACACACCGGTCACTTGGCCTTCAATTTTGACTTCTGATTCAGAAAGCAACGACAACTTACAGAATGCAGAATTGCCTAGTACAGTGGTTCCCAAGCTTTTTAAGCCGAGGGCCATATTTACTTTTTTCGGTAGCTAAGCGGGCCACAACGTTATAAAATTATAAAAGTCGTGCAATATCATTCTTACCTTTCTTAACTTTCGTCACCAAAATTCTAAAACATTAAAGGTAGTCAGTGTCAGTACTACACTGCGGTCATTTTTTGGTTTAAAATCAAAAGTTCATTTAACAATAAATCTTAAATCAATTTCGAAAATCGCTATTAATGTAATTAATTTACAATTGTAACTGTTCTTCATAACCAGTTACTTAAGTTAAGATGCCAGTTTATCAATGTCTTGGCACAAATCTGCCGTGCCCAAAGTCATAAGCGCAGCTAGGTTAGTGTCGGTGAGTCTGGAACGTTGCTTGTTTGTTTTTATAACGATCATTGCGGAAAATGACTGCTCGCATCTGTAAGTCGATCCAAAACTACAAATGTATCTCTTGGCGAATGAACGCAAGTGTTCAAATTGTTCGACAGGCAATAGTCGCCAGAATGAAATCATATGATCAGCTGAAGGTGAAGCAGGCAGCTCCAGAAATTTACATCTCAGTGCAGAATTGCATTTCAAGTCAATTATTTCGTGCTGAAGAGTTCTGCTGTAATTGACACAGCTTGGCATCAGGAAATAGGAACGGATTTATGAAGAGGGCAACATTATCCTCCTCTATTGTGAACTCTTGAAATCTCGACTGAAACGAGGCCTCGCGTGCCACTTTCTGACAGCTGGCGGGCCACAAGTGGCCCTCGGGCCTGTGGTTTGGGAACCTCTGGCCTAGTACATCAGGTACAGCCAATAAGGCTGATATTTGTAAAGATATAAAGATAACGGAAGTTGCTACTGGGGTAGCCAGATTTTTTTCAGATACTTTGACCAAAGTAGGAAGTAAGACGACACAAGATTCTATGTCTGGGACACACAATAATACGCCAATTACGCGTGACTGGTCGTTGGGACGTAATACTAATTGAAATCAATAGCTGTCTATTTGTTCAAAACTGTGTATTCTCCATCGTGAATTTAAACACAAAAGTCACAAACAATATGCTGCACGAATGGATTTTAAGTTTGAAATTTCCGTGGGGATAACAAATGCTTCACATTCGAACAATATCAGTAAGTATGTGTTTTGAGTATTTCAGCCTAAGTAGTATTATTAATTTATTCACTTCTTACGATATATAGACCCAAGCCTTGGTCGACAACTGGTCTAGGATGGAAGTTCGGACAGGCGAAAGTATTGATTTTCTGATCCGTCAGCTTCTACAGCTTGTCTTGTTCCATATGCATTGATGTTAGCTGTCCTCTGGAGTAAAATAAGGAGACCGCTTGGGCAAAAACATGGTCTCTAAGATATAACTCCATTTTACAGACTATCGTTTGTCAAGAAGGCTCGGCGCCACTCATAAATAACTCTGCAGTGTGCACTTGATGTGACGCAGCGAAATATGTAGGGCAATAAATCGTGCAAATTATTGTCTGTGGCTTCTGTGCTTAAATATCAACTAGCTGCTTATGACCAGTGGCGGATTGATCGGGGTGTCAGCTTGCCCCATGGCAAATGGGTCCCGCGAGGTTCGTGAGAAAGTGGGACAATTTAAACATTAGACTATAAGTCGCTTAAAACTAGACTATAAGTTTAAAATATCAATGACATTTCAACGGCTTTGTCTCCCAAAAACCAATAATTTAGACCTAGTCAGGTAATGCTTGTGATCTTATTCACAATAAATATTTTCATGTTTCTAATTCTTCTGTAGGCTACCTCCTGGCTACGAAGCCACGCGCTACCTGGAAGTGTGCCGACTCTGTGGTCAGTTTTTCGGAACAGAACACTCTGCTAATTGCGTCCACGATAAAACATTCCGTACATTCGCCCGGTGCTTGTCATCTATGAAAAATATATAGACACCATATCTTTTACCGAGAAGATTGCAGCTTGTGGCACAGTCAGGAAGGCAATATGTGGAGCCTAACTTCATTCTTCTTCTTCTTCTTCTTCTTCTTCTTCTTCTTCTTCTTCTTCTTCTTCTTCTTCTTCTTCTTCTTCTTCTTCTTCTTCTTCTTCTTCTTCTTCTTCTTCTTCTGTGTTCATCCGGAGAGTTTTTTCGGGCGTGACTGCGTTGTGCTTGTTTGTAGCACAGCTGCGTGCTTGCACAGTTTTGTCGCCACATCCGACTTTTGCGGGCATTTTTTGACCGGGCTGACCTTCCCGGGTCTTCATTCTAAATATACTGTTAAACAGCTGAACGTACTGCAAGTTGCAAATATGAATCCTCTTGGCATACAAATAATTCTGTTTTATGTTACAGTTTATATCCGAACCTGTGTTGTGTTCTTATTTTTGTTAAATGTTAATAATTAACCGGCACATTTAGACTGCTAGTGGTACCATTAGTATTGGGACTTTTCTCTGGCTGTTGAAGTAGGGAACGGGGCACGTATGGGAATGCCCCGAGTGCTGTGATATCGGTACTTTTTTTTCGCATATTTTTTGCAGGACATCGCTGTCAACATCAGCATCTTTCAGCTGATTGCTGATTTCTTGGCAAGATTACGCTCAGTAATTTGTCATTGCTTTCTGAGCGACCGGCTCACATACCCCATAAGTTACCGACGCAGAGAGAACCGCTACCGATTCTCACACACTTCACGCCACTGACGAGAGTATACGGGATTACGGAGAAAGTCGCGTAAACCCTATACCATGGAGTCCGGCATCGGTACATTACTCAACTCTAAATAAATAAATTCTTTACATATTCGCCATCGACTGAACGAGACTGAACACGGTAGATTTCTTACTTCATTCATTGCCGATGGATTATATGTCGCCAAAGTGGACCCCCCCCCCCCCCCACCCCCATTGTGGAAAGAAGGATGATATATCGCCATACTAGTGTCATCGTGTTATGTGTTTTGTTTCGCAGTATCTTTCGCAATTTCAATGCTCAGTGAATGGAAATAGTTGTTCATTTTGTTGTGTACCATATTTGGTCAAAACCTACGTTTTTGTGTGCACTGAATTGTTAATAAAGTAAACGTCCTAATTTTTATGTCAAAGTCTGCTTTCATTTTTAAATGATTGCATTTCTTTAACTTCCAACATCGATAGTTTCATTTGTTTCTTTCCTTCTCTCGACTTCTACTTCATGTGTGTCTGTGTTCTATGTTGTTTTTTTTAAAATTAAATTTTTAATGTTAAACACATACCTATATTTCCTTTACCTTGGCGTCCTGGAAAACAACATTTAGAACGTAATTAACTCATGTTCTTTCTTAAGTCTATTAAGTTTTCTAGTAACTAAATTTTCCCTGGTCCATCTTGTTTCTTTAGAATTTACGTCTATCTCGAGGGCTTTAACAATTATGTTATTAACTGATTGCCTGCCAAACAAAAAAGTGGTCCTGACCAAACAGAAATTCATGGCAGAAAATGGGCGTGTGACAATAATGTTGTGAAAATGGTTAAAACTGTAGCAGATATACTGCATGATTTATTAAATTAAAGTGGTGAAAGTTGTGACAAATTTCCACTTACCAAGGTTTTATTTTGTTACTACTGCAGCTAATCCAGTTAAATTTACTGAATATTGTTAAATACACCACTTGTATATAATAATATCACAAGAACTGCTCCATAACACCAATAAAACACAATTAAAACATATTTTGAAGCACATAATTTTCACACAAAATGGAAAATGTCAGGAACACACCAGACAGATTGTACTGAGAAGAATAATATAAACATTATTTTCAATTTAGTTATAATTATTATTCTTTTACATTTAATTATTTAAATACTCCTTAAATACTTTGTGATATGTAAAACAAATTTAAAGGCATAAATATGGCCCATTAGTTTTTAGGGTGTGGTGTTTTTCGTCTGTCAGTTTTTTGTTACTTGTGATATGATAAAACAGTTGGTCGGTGTCAGAAATATGACTGAACACTGAATTTAAGAACCGACAACATTGCACACGAGTAATTACGACAAATGCTCTGTCTCCTTTTCAAAAGCCGATTCTTCCAGTCATTATCATCATCATCAAGTACCTTCGCAGCTGGCGTAGGCGTCCATGTCTCTTCTCATGACATTCCTCCATACCACCGTCTTAGTCCATCCAGCATAATTTCTCACGGTCCGCCTCTGCTTCTCTAACCCTTGATATTTCCAGTTGTCACGATGTTCTCCAATGCCTCTCTTCTTATCACATGACCAAAGAAAGCTGTTTCATTCTTATTGTTGAATATAATGTTCTAGTTTCATAAGCCTCTTGCAGTAGCAATCTGATTGTCCCGTCTGTCCTTTCCTCTGCGCCCTGAGTATCATTCAGACCTCTTCATTCACCGCTACTAACTCTCTTCTGAGCCAGTCTTTCCCGATGATCAAATGGTTCGGCCATCTCGTTAGAATGCAACACCATCAACTACCAACACCGAGCTTAGATTAAAGCAGATCTGATACGACGGCGATAGGACGCCCTAGAAGAAAATAGATTGACGACATTAAAGACATTGTAAAATCACACGAAATGACACTATCCAGTGCCACCCATCGGACATGGAGCGCCAAATATTCCTCCTCACGAAGCATGACAGCAAAAAATGGAAGATGATGATGATGACATACCATACTATATATACGAGGAATGAATGAATCACTGAAAAACGAGAAGTAGGTTGAGAGCTTTACCAAAGCACAACTACAAAAAACAATGAACGTTGCGGCCAAAGCCTTCGTCAGCACAGAACAAACAAACAAAAATCGATTAAACTAATACACGATCGACACTACATGAATGTCTAAATATCAACTCATCTGTTTCCGAGCTTGAGACGGCTATTCATGGCTGGAATGGAACAAGCCGTTTGACTCTGCTCCGAAGGTTGTGGGTTCTAATCCGGGCCGTGTCCTTCGGTTCACGAGTTAAATTTTTCGGAGACTCCTGTGGGTCGTCGCTAGAGCTACGGAGTTCGTGCTTTGTGCGACGCTTTCCGCGCTGCGGAAAGAGACCGAGCCATATGGGATAAAACCCGGTGCAATGAAGTCGACCCTGTCGACTTATAAGCGACTTTTTAGGATGTCAAGAGTTTTAAGCACGTGACATCACTGTGCAGACGAACACCGTGACGTAATAAGGGCAGTTTAAAGATCAATCAATCATACATTGGCACCTTGCCGTCTTGTCAGACGATAGTTTGTGCTTTACAAAGGCATAATAACTTTTAACTATGGCGGTAGCGAGTGTGACTGATAAGGCCAATTTGCGCTGTAAATGTCCGTTCACAGTGGGTGCATGTGAACACGTGGTCATTTCCACCATCATGCACCATCTTACGTCTCAAACGCTTGGTGTGTGACTTTTCTGCAATAATTTTCTCCTTTGACTTTATTCCATTTCTGATATTTGCCCTCCATGCAACACGTTCAGCGGCGACTTGCTCCCAATGTGCATTATCAATGCCTGTATCAATCATGTCCCGCTTACACACATCTTTGTATCGTAGTAGAGGCCGACCCTGAGATCTCTTACCCATCTGTAATTCACCAAAAAAGATATCCTTTGGTATTCTACCATCATCCATCTTCCTAAGATGTCCTATCCATCTAAGTATACGAAGACTGAGCATGGAATAAACTGTCACACAACCTGATCTTTCCAATACTTCAGTATTTGTGATTTTGACTTGCCACTTAATACCAAGAATTCTTCGCAGACACCGCATATGAAAGCTGTTTAAATTGTTCTCTTGGTGTGAGTAAGTTGTCCAGGTTTCACTGCCATAGAGAAGAGTACTAAAGACACAGGCTTGATAGGCAAGGACTTTTGTTTTGGCAGTAAGCTTCCTGTTCTTCCAGACTCTTTTTCTTAACCTGTTCATTGTTGTTGCTGCCTTACCAATCCGGATGTTGATTTCCTGATCTAGGGATAATTTGCTATTTACCACTGATCCTAGATATGTAAAATGGTCTACTATCTCTAGTTCGGCGTCGTCAATAAAGATTGATGGTACCCCATGTGCACCTTGTGACATAATCTGTGTCTTCTTTTTGCTAATTGTTAAATCAAATTCAGAACAAGCATTGGAGAATGCAGATAGTAGATATTGCAATTCTTCCTCAGAGTGGGTCGTAACTGCAGCATCATCTGCAAAAAGCAACTCTCTGATCAGTACCCTCCTAATTTTGGTCTTAGCCTTCAATCTCTGAGCATTGTAGAGGCCGCCATCTGAGCGTGAGTGAATGTATATTCCACCATCCTGATCACGAAATGCATATTTCAGTAGAAGTGAAAAGTATATTCCAAAGAGGGTGGGAGCTAGTACACAACCTTGCTTAACCCCACTCTTGATTTCAAATTCTTCAGAAGTTGCACCATCAAACTTGATTATACCCTTCATGCCTGTGTGGAACGATTCCACAATGGACAGAAGAGTTGGTGGGCAGCCAATCTTCTTTAGTGCCTTGAACAGACCCTCACGACTGACCAAATCAAATGCCTTTGTGAGGTCGATGAAGGCAATAAACAGTGGTTGATTCTGTTCACGGAATTTTTCTTGCATTTGTCGCAATGAGAATATCATATCAGTGGTAGACCGGTATCATGCTGCATGGGCAACACATGATCTCTATATTTTAGCCCAGGCTTTGTGCTATGGAGAGACAGTAAATGAAAAGTGGGGTCAAATTAAGGATAGTAGACTTGATCTCCTAGGACTTGAAGTCTGCGCAGAACAATTCTGGCAAATACTTTTCCAACAATACACAGAAGTGAGATACCCCTATAGTTGTTACAGTCGCTCCGATCGCCCTTGTTCTTGTACAGTGTTATGATGCTTGAATCTTTGAAATTCTGTGGGACTTGTCCTTCACGCCAGCATAGCTCTATTAACTGGTGGATCTGTATAGTGAATGTGTCTTGCCCACTCCTGATAACCTCTATTGGAATCCCATCCTTACCTGGAGCCTTGCCAGATGCAAGTTCATTTATAGCACACTTAACTTCTGTTATGGTGGGAAGTGTGTCCAGGTGGTCAAGAGTTGGTAGAGCCTCTATGGCGTTGAGGGCATCATCCGCTAGTTTGGTCTCACTTGAGTAAAGCTCCAAATAGTGCTCTACCCATCTATCCATCTGCTGTTTCTTATCAGTGATGACTTCTCCAGTCAAGGTTTTCAATGGTGCACTTCTTTTGATCACTGGACCACAGGCTTTCTTTATTCCTTCATACATGCTTCTTATGTCTCCCTTATCACTTGCGATTTGAATGGACTCACATAACTTGATCCAATAATCATTTGCACACTGCCTGGCAGCCTTTTGCACATCCTTCCTAGCTTGCCTTAGCTCACTCAGAGTGTTACGCGTTGGTCTTTCCTTGTTTCTTAAGAGAGCTATCTTCTTCTTATCAATCAAGGGCTGCAGAGTCTCGCTGTTGGCCGCAAACCAGTCCTGCCTCTTATGATCCACAGTGCCGTAAACCCCTACGGCAATTTTATAAAGAGTTTCCTTAATTTGACCCCACTTTTCATTTACTGTACAATTTTCTGGTGTATCGGTGAAAGCGTCTTCAAGTTGCTGTTGAAACTGAAAGCACTTTTCAGGATCGTGAGTGTTAATAATATTAATCCTGGGGCTAGATTTGTGTTTAGCTGTGTAGATTCTCTTTGGTCTCAGTCTAACCCTTGCAACAACCAAAGAATGATCCGTATCACAGTCAGCACTGTGGTAACTACGAGTCAATAATATATGGTTCAGATGTTGTCTCCGTGTGATGATGAAGTCCAGCTGGTGCCAATGGCCGGATCTTGGATGTTTCCATGTGACCTTATGCATCTCTTTTGTTTTAAAAAAAGAGTTTGTAATACATAGGTCATTACTGGTGCAATGCTCCAGCAGCCTTTGCCCATTTTCATTCATGCGACCGATGTTATATTTTCCAAGGCACACTGGCCATGAACTCGAGTCCTTGCCCACACGAGCAATGAAATCACCGAGAATATAAATGTAGTCAGATTTTGGAACTGCCTTGATCACGGAGTCTAACTCCTCATAGAACAAATCCTTCACATCATCAGAGGAATCGAGTGTCGGTGCATATGCAGTAATAATGGTGGCAAACCCACAAGAGGTTGCCAAGCGCAGGGATAATAGTCTTTCATTTCCTCCTGCTGGAATTTCAATCATTCCCAGTAGTGAATTCTTCACTGCAAAGCCCACACCGTGTTGCCTTTTTTCTGCCTGCCCTCTACCCTTCCAGAAAAAGGTGTAGTTGTTTTCCCTGAGTGACCCTTCCTCAGCGAGGCGAGTCTCCTGCAGGCCAGCAATTTCAATGTTAAGACGATTGAGTTCGGCATCAATCACAGCCGTTTTTCTCACATCGTCAATATTGGTCAAGTCAGTGGAAAATCCTGGACACATTGTTCTCACGTTCCAGGTTCTTTGTACCTGGTGCATTGGTTTTACAGCCTGCGATTCAGATTTTGTCCTAGCCCCAAGCACCCATTGAAGCAGGCAGGCTGTGGCGGATCAGCACCCAATTGGCTGGGGGCTGCCCAGCTTGAGGCGGGCGGTAGCTGATCAGTGACACCTATAGGTGTCTCCCACCGTCAGAGGCAACGCGTGGCGCCCCATGTCTACGCCAACTGAAAAGGACTTATAACCCGTAACAGTTGCCTCTCGCTTTGATTCCTAGACCAGTTAAGACCAGGGATGGAGTTATTGCCTCTCCATAGCACAAAGCCTGGGCTAAAATATAGAGATCATGTGTTGCCCATGCAGCATGATCCCTCTTCGGCCTGCCTAGTTCACTCCAGAGGAAAGGTAACACCCCTACATCTGGAACAAGACAAGCTGCAGAAGCTGCCGGATCAGCAAAGCAATGCTCTAACTGTCCGCCAGTCGGAGCTTCGATCCTAGACCAGTCGCCAACCAAGGCTTAGGGCCTGGTCTGCCCTGCCATGACAATTTTGTCTTTAGCTTGCATTTCCTCGCACCAGGGTAAGGCTTGTACCCTCCCAATTGCGCTCTTCCGCCCGAAGCCGTTGGCACAATGTGGGGTGTCGGGTTTGGTAAGCGCCGCCCAACGTTCGGCGCTAACAGAAACCAGGTAGTACCGTCTACTGTTATACGGTAGCTCAGTCATATCTGACTAAGACCTGACAGCACAATCAATCATGTGCAATGCCGAAAAGAGTGGGCGGTCATGATTCAACATTTCACTCGATCACCAGAGTCGTGGATCAGCTCAGTGTTCCTGTCTCGACCATGCCACAAGGCCAAGCTTTGACTTTCTTTAACTTTACCCTCAATGTACCTATAATTAATCTGTGATCACTGTAACAGTCTGCATTTGGAACTGTTTTTACGACTGTTAACGCATTTCGAAACCTTTTGCTAATCAGGATGTAATCTATCTGGTTTTTAATCCTGCTGTCTGGACTCCTCCATGTCCATAATTTTCTAGGATGCTGTTTAAACCAGGTGTTTCCTACAATCATTTCCTGTTCTTTTGCCCACTCTACGAATCTCCTCTTTCATTTCTCTCTCCTAAACCATAGTTTCCTACACTGCATTCATCACCTTGATTTCCTACTTTTGCATTGAAGTCCCCTATTATGATGTCATTATAACATTCCTCTACACTATCTTCACTGGATTCTCCTGTTGGGGCATATACTTGAATAACATTTATGTTAAAATGTCTGCCACTTAATTTAACTAGTAGAACTCTGTCCGACACGGCCCAATATCCTTGAACCGATTTTGAGAACAAATGTCTTAGAAGACTTCTAAACATACACTGGACTGACTTCAGAACCAATACGCAAATAAGACATGAGACTAAGCAAGATACAGTATCCAATTTCATAAGAAGACGCCGTTGGGACTACATCGGCCATGTACTCAGAATGGACAAGACAAGACTCCCCTACCAAGCCCTCATATGGTCACCGGTAGGGAAAAGAAAACGGGGAAGACCAAGAGAGACCCTGCGTAGAATCATCATCAGAAAAGGCTCATTCAATTGCCAAGTAAACATCAAAGATCTACAACAGGTAGTAGCGAACCGCCAAGCATGGAGAGTCAGGACTTCTGCCCTATGCGCCGCCTTAGGCTCAAGAGGAAAAACTAACTAACTAACTAAGAAAGATCAAGCTTCAGAGTACTACATACCGAGAGTGCTGCAGTGCTCTAAGTGCCAGAAGTTTTGGCACACCCGTGCCACATGCAAAAGTGAGGTGGAGGTATGCAGATACTGCTCTAGACCCCATCCATATAGCCAATCCCAGCAAGCAAAGATCGACAAGGACTTCAGGAGGCATAACCCTAACAGAAAGTGCGCCAACTGCCTCAGCAACCACGGCTGCCCCTGCCACCAAGACAGCAAGGAAGCTATGAAAATCGCCATCAAATCCAACCAATCATATAAAGAGGCTAGGAGGCAGTACGAGGCGACCACCCGTCTAACAAAAGCGACAAGGCACAATTGGAAGGCCAACTGAAGAACCTGAGATCCAAGTTCACCAGCATCGAGGAAGAAAGAGACAAGACGCAAGAGACACAGATGACAGCTGTTCAGCGCATCCTGGACGAACTAAAGCAAGTTTAGCAGAAGTTGAGCAGGATGTCGCTTGAATGGCTGCTATCAAGGCTGAGACAGATGAAAATCTATCATAAATACCAGAAGAGAGAGAAAAGACAGAAGACACTCTTAAACAGATCCAGGAAGAAAGAGAACAAATAGAACTGCTCAAGTCATAGAAAGAAACATCTCAACCATAAAGTACAAAGTCCCAGTCAGAAGATGAAGCAACAGAAGAAGAAATAGTAGTGGAGGAAGAATACGACGGCTACCCAGACCCAGACCAAGTGTGTAGGGAGGTCATGAATCGGCATCTCTCTCCACCAGGATCGAACTATCGAGCCAGCTGTGACACAAGAAAGCAAATAAGACCGAGAAGACACGAAAACACATGACATAGCTGGAGGATGAATAACAACTGGTAATCATCACTGAAGGAAACAACACCATATGACGGGGCGGGTACACAATTACGCCAGGCCAGATATGTAAAACCACAAGGATGAAACGAACACAATTGCAGCCATTCAAACCTTTTCAAGGAAGCAGATATACGCATCTATATGTACGAGAGAAGAAGTTCTAGACACACTATAAGGGCCCCAAATACAACGGAATCAGTATAGTCGATGGTTGAGCGGGGCTATTCGTCTCAAGAGCAAGCAACAGACATCTATCGGAAGAGTCACAAGCTTACGAACCCCCTCCCCGTCCGTCTCCTTAACGACAATTTGTACGCATTTAATAACTACTGAACGTAAAACTTGCCTAGTACGCCAACAGCAGCTGAAAAATGCTGGTGTTGACTGCAACGTCCTTTAAGGGATATGCAACATTAAATATAAAATAACGGGGACCTAAAGTGAACACACCGGTCTCCCTGGTGAAGATGTTAAGGACGCTGTTCGTAATCCCGTATACCCAAGTACGAAACACAGCTGTGCGAGATTTTGCAGCTGATCGCGTCGCGTTGGTTTCTTACGGAAGCCGGAAGGTATGTGAACCGGTCGTTCAGAAAGCAATGGCAAACTACTGAACGTAAAACTTGTCAAGGCATCAACAACAGCTGAAAAATGCTGGTGCTGACTGCAGTTTAGTTTAGTTTAGTTTAGTCGATGGATCAACATCATGGCACAGGGGTGCAACCCATAAGTGCTCCTTTCTCCTCCTAACTCAAACCTGAGTCTGGAGAAATTCAGCTCAGGGCACGAACTCCATAGCACTGGCGAGGATCCTGAAATACTTTGGGTAGATTTTTAACTCGAAATTTTGCCCGGGCAGCGCCATTAGGCTCCTCTTTTCGATTTCAAACTGCCAATGGATTTTTTACGTATGCAACAATACACAGCCGTCTTCGTGGCTTTGAGGTTATGGCTTTTCTCCGTAATCTCGTATACTCTCGTCGGTAACGTGATGACGGTGAGAATCAGTAGTGGTTCGAATCGCATCGGTAACTTACGGGGTATGTAAGTCGGCCGCTCAGAAAGCAATGGCAAACTACTGAGCGTAATCTTGCCAAGAGATCAACATACAGCTGAAAGATGCTGGTGTTGACAGCGATGTCCTGTAAAGGATATGAAAAAAAAAAAAAATACACACAGGCGTCCGATCTCACTACCCAGAGACTAGGAGAAATTTTATTAATAGAAGTCCACGAGAAAAAAATCCCGGTCCTAACCGGGGCCTGAACACGGGACCTCCAGCACTCGAGGCGGACACCATACCTCGAGACGACGCAGCTGACTGCACTGTCATGTAAATAGGATAAAAAAAAAAAAAACAACTGAACCCACAACCTTCTGAACACGAAGTTAACGACTTAAATACTTCGCCACGAAGACTCCCCTCCCTCGCCCTCTTGATATTTTCAAGCCTAATCACAAAATTGTTGTGTACATTTGAGTTGAAGGTTCAAAGTTCACAGTGCATCAGCTGCCAACCTTATTATGAAAATGAAAACTATGTCAACCAGGACATGACAATACGGGGGAAACCCAGGACAGCAATTTGGCAGTAAGACCTGGTAATACTTAATACTGCGTGTCTATGACCTGGAGTGTGTCCTACGACATTCGTGGTTTCGTTTTGATGTTGATTTTGTTGCCGATTTGTTGGTAGCTGGCTTTACTTTATTACAATTATAATTAATATAATATAATAATTAATATACTTTCTTTCCTTATGATAACTGCCAAACTGAGTTTATGCGTGTTTCAGTTTTCAGTTTCATTATTTAAAAATGTAAACACTTAAACTGTAACATAACGCTTAATATTATAATCATCATCATCATCATCATCATCACGTGCCGTGCCGGCTGGCGTAGGCGTTCATGGCTCTCTACAGATCTCTGTCTTTGGTGTTCTGGGTCAACTCTGTTGATGATATTCCTCCATGCCACCGTCTCAATCCGTCCAGCATCATTTCTCTTGGTCTGCCTCTGCCTCTCTTCCCCTCGATCTTTCCAGTTGTCAATGTTCTCCAATGCCTCTCTTCTCATCACATGACCAAAGAAAGCTGTTTGTCTCTTTCTTATTGTATATAGTGTTCTAGTTCTAGTTTCATTAGCCTCTTTCAGGCAATCGTTGTTAGTTACTCTGGCAGTCCAAGGAATTCACAACATTCGACTCAGGAACTACATCTCTGTTGCTTCTAAGTTCTTCCTAATTTGTTCATTTACGTTCCAAGATTCGCTGCCATACAGCAAAACTAGTTCTATATAGCATTTTAGCACTCTCTTTCTTACATTCATTGATAGCGACTTATTGCATAAGATACTCTTCATTTTCTGAAATGCGGCTTTTGCCTGCCCTATTCTTCTCTTAATCTCTGTTGCACATCTTCCATCCAATGTTATATGTACCCCTAGGTATTTAAAATTATCCACTTGGTTGAGAATTTCCTCTTCTATTTCTATGTCACATTTTGGTGTCCCCATTTTCTTTGATATCACCATTGTTACTGTTTTCTTGATATTCAAGGAGAGTCCTTTCCGTGCCTCTCTGATACTACAATGTCCAGTAATTGTTGTAGGTCTGTTGCATTATCCGCCACCAATACTGTGTCATCTGCATAGCGTATATTGTTTATATTATATCCTCTGATTAGTATTCCTGGCTTCTCTTTGATCTCTCTCATTATTACTTCGCTATGTAGAGAGAAGAGATCGGGTGACAAGACGCACCCCTGTCGTACTCCTATATAATAATAAATAATAATAATATAACATAATCTCTTTACGACTTGCAAGTGATGGTAAGACAAGACAGTTTGATGATATTGAATATTGGTTTACAGTAGATAAGTCTGCGTAATAATGTTTTGTTCAGTTCTCTCCGCGTCGGTTATGGGGTATTTGCTCAGAACGCAATGGCAAACTACTGAGCGTAATCTTGCCAAGAAATCAACAGTCAGCTGAAAGATGCTGATGTTGACAGCGATGTCCTGTAAAAAGGATATGCGAACAAAAAAAAAATGTTTTTGTTCATGAATTTTGAATTGCTGTGCAAATAGGATTAGTCAGACAAGCTGTGGTCACTTTTGAGTGAGCAGTCTAGAGCCAGATATCTTAACGGTTAAGAATCTTAACCAGCAGATCGAGATGTCAGTCATCAATGTCAATTTTACCCATGCAGGAAATTTACAAGGTTTTGGACAAAGGTCACCCACCTAAAAGGCCAGTGACTGTCAATGCCAAGTTCTTCAGCAATGTTGCAGAAAGGAGAATCAAGAAAGTTGGTGGTGCCTGTGTGCTGACTGCACAAATTCCACAATACATAATTGATTGCTAAATGAAAAATAAAATGGAATTAAAATAAGAAAACAGTGGTATGGTTATTTCCAAAAAAGAAAGAAATACCACAGTATAACATCCAATTAAAATCCTTAAGAAATGCTGAACCAAGCTGATAAATCTAAATACCTAGGGGCATTTATAACATCAGATGGAAAATGCATGACAGGGATTAAGGACAATAGGGCAAGCAAAACCTGCATTTCAGAACATGAAAAGTATCTTATGCAACAAGTCACTTTGATTGAATGTAAGTTAAAAATAGAGTGTTGAAATGTTATATAGAACCTGGTTTGCTGTATGGTAGTGAATCTTGGAACGTGAATGAACAAATTTGGATGAGCTTAGAAGCAATGGAGATTTTGTTCCTCAGATGAGTATTGTGAATAACTTGGACTACCAGAGTAACTAACAACAATTGTCTAGAAGAGGCTAATGAAATTGGAACATTATATACAACTATAACACAGAGACAAATACATTTCTTTGGTCATGTCATGAGAAGAGAAGGTATTGGAGAACATTGTGATGACCGTAAAGATCAGTGGGGAAAGAGGCAGAGGTAGACAGAGAGAAATGATACTGTATTGACTGAGATGGTGGCATAGGGGAATATCATCAGCAGTGTTGATTCAGGAAACAAAGACCGAGATCTGTGGGGAGACATGAATGCCTGCACTAGTAGGCAGGGCACATGATGATGATGAACATCCAAATGAATGGGAAACTTCTGTCATCAGTGATTCAGTACAATTATCTCAGAACAGTCATGACATGTGATGATAGATGCATTGCAGAGATTATAACAAGAATCACCTTGGCAAAGATAGTCTTTTGCAAGATGGCAAACATACTCACCAATAAAAAGCTTTCAGTTGCAGTGAGGAAAAGGTGTTGAAGTGCCTTATGTAACCTATACAGTTAAATACATGTGAAACATGCAAATTAAGCAGACACATTGAGAAATGTCTATTGAATGGAAATGTGGCGTCTGACGTAAATGCAAAGAATACCAGAAAAAAATAAAGGGACAGTCCTTGAAGTAAAAAATAAAAACTATAAACTGATTAGAGAAATTAGACATAGACAGTTAAGCTGCTTCAGGCACATTTTGAGGAGAAATAAACTTACAAAATTTAGTGACAACTGGCAAACTTGATAGAAAATAAGCATTGGAAGACAAAGATATAAATACATGCATGCCTTAGCCATAAAGTATAACTGGGACAAGAACTCAGACCTGATTCAAGACTCTAGTGATTGTGTGAGATAGTGAACCATGACCATCCAAGGTTATCAGCTTGGTGCATGATGGTGATAGTTGGCCACAATTGCACACAAAGTGAACACACAAAGTACTTATAATGTACTTATATACCAGTAAATAAATCACTTATAGAACGAGAAATAGACAGTAAGCTGTACAACAACACAATCAGAAGTAACAACATGAACATTGCGGCCACAAATAGCAAACACACACTAATACAACTACATGACAACCACATATATATATATACACATACACACATATACATCTGCTAATCTGTTTCCTGTTTGTGGGCTGGACATGTGTGTAATCAAATCCACGTGTAAGATTATCTACCAGTAGCAGTGACTAATGAGTGTTTATATTTATCACATAATGATGTGCTGTGATAGTGCTTATAATGTTTAATTTTATTATTTATAAACCATGGTATCCCAGTGACCATACTTTCTGCCAGCGTGGTAGTCATATGTTTGAATCCTCATCAAGGTGGGGACTTATTTTGACTCTGTATGACCCAGCCTAAGATGGGTACAAGAAATGTTCTGGAATGTAAACCCAGCCAGCATAATATTGACCATATCACCCATCAAATGTTGATTGTTCTATAAAAGTATGGGGCCAGCACCATATACCCAAGATATGGGAAAAGGCATTTTACATTTGTATTATTTGTACACATAGTGTATTTTAAGATTGATACTTGAGGGCAGACTTCATGATACATTTAAATACAATTTATTAAATTATGCCAATTCTGCATGTTGTAATCAGTTAAAAGTATGAATTAACACTATTTATAATGAATTTTAACTTTGAAATTAGATTTAATTTAATAACATTTTAAGATGACTGTAATGTAATACATATATAATTCAGTAATGCCATGAATGTGAAGTAATACATGATATATAATTATACTTTATTTCAGTTGAATTTCCTTCATTAGTCAATTGCAGTCGTAGTCAATTACAGCCATAGCCAAATAAAACAACAATCAATTAAATCATAGACAGTTATAACCACGTTAATCTACAATCATAGATAATTATAACCACAGTTAGATACAGACAAAATAAATTACAACAATAATCAATTACAAACAAAGTCAGATACAACTTTGTCACTTATATCCATAATAAACTAGAACCTTCATAAGTTATTAGAACAGTCAACTACACATATAGTTAGTTATAATCTTAGTCAACTACAACCGTAGTGAATTATCACAATAGTCAAATACAACAAGTCAACTACAACTGTAGTCAACCACAACCATTGACAACTACAATAATTGTCATTTATAACAAAAGTCATTTACACTTAGTCAATTATAAATATAGTCAACTATAACTACAGTCAAATACATCAATATTAAATCATAACCATCGTCTACTACAACAATAGTCAAGTGCAACCAACATCTTATACAACAATTGTCAACTGCAACCATAGTCACCTACAACCATAGTCAGCTACAACAATAGTCACTTACAACCGTTGACACCAACAACTGTAGTCAGCTACAACAATAGTCACTTACAACCATTGACACCAACAACTGTAGTCAGCTACAGCCATTGTCAACTATAACAATAGTCAAGTGCAACAATAGCCAACTATAACTATAATCAACTTCAACCATAGTCACCTACAACAACAGTCACCCACAACCATTGTTACCTACAACAATATTCGACTACAACCATTGTCCACTTCAACAACAGTCAGCCGCAACCACTGTCAAGTACAACAGTAGTAAAAGTACAAGAATAGTAAAGTACAGCAATAATAACTGCAACAATAGCCAACTACAACAATATTCAACTATAATAGTAGTCACCTACAACCATAATCACCTACAACCACAGTCAGTTATAACAGCAGTGAACTACCCTTATAGTCAGATACAACTGTAGTCAATTATAACCATAGTCAACTTCAACAGTAATCAACTGCAACCATAGTCAACTACACCCGTAGTCATGTCCCACCTGAGACTGATCCCCATATCGCTGGTTTTGCTGGCCGCCGTTACCTTCACCACCTCCTACATAATTGCAGTGTGGCGTGGCGATGTCAGGGCAGCCTTCCCTTATATCAGGTAAACCCAACAACCAGATATTTATTCTTTTGTTTATTAGAGAATATTAACTTTGACAATTGTGGCCTTTTGTTGTTGTCCTGCTCCAATTGCTCTCCCCTCTTCCTTCTTTTCTTCTTGGTCTATTTTATTGGTAGAAATATTTGTTCTCTCTGCATGTTTAATACCTTTCTGTCTGGTTGCTTACATGTCTACTTTATTACCCACCTGATTGCATATCTGCTTACCTACTAATCCACTTTACTACTCATCTGACTACTTTATTACCCACCTGATTGCATATCTGCTTGCCTACTAATCCACTTTACTACCCATCATACTACTTTATTACCCACATGATTGCATATCTGCTTGCCTACTAATCCACTTTACTACCCATCAGACTACTTTATTACCCTCATGATTGCATATCTGCTTGCCTACTAATCCACTTTACTACCCATCTGACTACTTTATTACCCACCTGATTGCATATCTGCTTGCCTACCAATCCACTTTACTACCCATCTGACTACTTTATTACCCACCTGATTGCATATCTGCTTGCCTACTAATCCACTTTACTACCCATCTGACTACTTTATTACCCACATGATTGCATATCTGCTTGCCTACTAATCCACTTTACTACCCATCTGACTACTTTATTACCCACCTGATTGCATATCTGCTTGCCTACTAATCCACTTTACTACCCATCTGACTACTTTATTACCCACATGATTGCATATCTGCTTGCCTACTAATCCACTTTACTACCCATCAGACTACTTTATTACCCACATGATTGCATATCTGCTTGCCTACTAATCCACTTTACTACCCATCTGACTACTTTATTACCCACATGATTGCATATCTGCTTGCCTACTAATCCACTTTGCTACCCATCAGACTACTTTATTACCCACATGATTGCATATCTGCTTGCCTACTAATCCACTTTGCTGCCCATCAGACTACTTTATTACCCACATGATTGCATATCTGCTTGCCTACTAATCCACTTTGCTACCCATCAGACTACTTTATTACCCACATGATTGCATATGTGCTTGCCTACTAATCCACTTTACTACCCATCTGACTACTTTATTACCTATCTGATTGCATATCTGCTTGCCTACTAATCCACATTACTACCCATCTGACTACTTTATTACCCACCTGATTGTATATCTGCTTGCCTACTAATCCACTTTACTACCCATCTGACTACTTTATTACCCACCTGATTGCATATCTGCTTGCCTACTAATTCACTTTACTACCTATCTGACTACTTTATTACCCACCTGATTGCATATCTGCTTGCCTACTAATCCACTTTATTACCCATCAGACTACTTTATTACCCACATGATTGCATATCTGCTTGCCTACTAATCCACTTTGCTACCCATCAGACTACTTTATTACCCACATGATTGCATATCTGCTTGCTTCTAATCCACTTTGCTACCCATCAGACTACTTTATTACCCACATGATTGCATATCTGCGTGCCTACTAATCCACTTTACTACCCATCTGACTACTTTATTACCCACATGATTGCATATCTGCTTGCCTACTAATCCACTTTACTACCCAACAGACTACTTTATTACCCACATGATTGCATATCTGCTTGCCTACTAATCCACTTTACTACTCATCTGACTACTTTATTACCCACCTGATTGCATATCTGCTTGCCTACTAATCCACTTTACTACCCATCAGACTACTTTATTACCCACATGATTGCATATCTGCTTGCCTACTAATCCACTTTGCTACCCATCAGACTACTTTATTACCCATCTGATTGCATATCTGCTTGCCTACTAATCCACTTTACTACCCATTTGACTACTTTATTACTCAACTGATTGCATATCTGACTGGCTATTTATCTATCTTATTACCCACCTTATTGCCTGCCTGCCGACCTACCAATATACCTACCTACCTACCTATATAGCTATCTCCCAACCAACCAGCAAACTACCTCCCCACTCATCTACATATCCACTTATCTAGCTAACCCACCTACCAACTTCCCTACCTACCAATTTACCTGCATACCCACCCATCTACCTGCCCACCAACCTAGCTACCCACAAACCCATCTACCCACTTACCTGCCAACCAACCTACATACCTAGCTAGCCACTGCTGATCTGCCTGCCTACCTACCTACATACCTCTGCCTGCCTACCTACCTACCTACCTACCTACCTACCAACCTACCTACCTACAATGCCATAATTACATGTTCTTATACTTATTAAAATATGTGAATTAGTGAAACTGCGGTAAGCTTATTATAATGTTATGGATAATTCCCAGGTGTCCAACACTGATGTAGATTTTAGTTTGCAAATGTCAGATTTTATATTTCTCTTAAACTGCCCTTGTATAGGGATCTGTGGTAGTGCAGCATGTTAGCCTCTCAGCCCATTGGTCACATGTTTGAATCTCCATCGAGGTGGACTTTTCTAAATTGACCTGGGCTCCCTAGTCAACACTGTCTAAAATAGGTACCAGGACTGTCCTGGCAAGTAAAGGTGGATTGTGGGATATTGACCACATCACCCATTGATTGGCCTTCTCAAATATGTGGCTAGCACCATAAATCCAATATTCCTCAAGGTGTGTAAAGAGCCCTTTGTGTTACCTGTACCTAGAAGACACATAGTAAAGTTGACCCATATACAGTACAACTTCGATTAAATGTCATTGTCAGGACCAGGGCTGTGACGAATAACCAAATAGATGGATAACAGAAATCTTTTAATACATATGTACAGTAATGTGATTTCATTGCGGGCTTTGGACAAAAATGAAAATAAATTCCTTTAAAAGTTAATAATACATACATATTGTATTTAATTTTACAAGACAATGGATATAAACTTCAATATAAGAGTAGTAATGTACAGAAGTGTATTGTAATACTATAAACTTACATTACTTAAAAATAATCTATCATCTCCTTCTGTGTCTTTGAGGCTCAAACTTTCTGCACAGCGATGTTCTGTATCTTATGCAGAAGTAGGATCTGTGTTGCATTTTCCTCCTCTTGCATTTCAAACCAGTCGATGCACTTTGACAACAGTATTTCTACTTCTGAGTGGCTAGTTGTAGGGTTTTGGTTGTTTTCACTGTTTAGTCCTACATTGTTGCACAGTTGTACAATTTCGCCAATGCTAACAATCTTAGTTCCTTCAGTCATCAGTAGGTTTAAGCAAGAGTTTATTGAAGCCATTCTTTAGGTTAGACACTGTAAGGTCAGCTCAGGCAGTGGCGACATTGAAAATAACGTCCTTTATGTTATATCACTTCCAAAATTCTTGTTTTTTTCCGGATGTTGACTAATGAAAGAAGGTGACAGTTAAGTGAGTGACGGTTATCAAAGTTTTACTGTATTTAAAAAACAAGTCCCTAACACTATAGGAACCTGCAATGTGTCTTTGATATGTTAGGACTTTCACATTTTGTAGGTCAGAGTGCACAGAGGAATTGGTGGTCAGTCTTTCCCTCCCATAGCGAGTGATGACCTCAAGTATCACATCCATAACCAGAGGTCAGCATGGCCGAATGGATAAGAACATGTAATGTTAAATGTCCGGTGTGCTGATGTTGAGGTAAGTGGTTCAACCCCTACACCGGACAGTTGGACTAAAATGTTGACCTCTCATCCTTGACTTAGGGACATAAATTATAAGTACCCTCTGAAATCAGAGTGGGTTCGCCTGATGGCGAGGGACATTGTTAAAAGGGAAAGTTAATCCACTCACAAAATTCAGTCCAGCACTACTAGAAGTAGTGTGTATTAACTACACCTGAATTCAAAGCGAGCGAGTGCCAAAAAAAAAAATCCATAAGCAAATTACCGCTTATGTTTGTTTCAGCCAGCAAAGATTTGAGCCTAACATTATATTCTGAAGATGCCTTGATATCATGTTCGTTTCTACTGTTACTTTGGCATATTGAATTTCTTTACTTCTCTTCTCTCAAGCTTCCCATTCACATTATGAAATAATTTATTTCTTTGTTCTTGTTTTTTTTTTCAGTGACACAGGCTCAGAAAGACCAGAGAGCTGTATATTTGGGCAGTTTCTAAACTTTGTTGCATTTTTAGGTAAGTTTCTAGATTTGTTGTAATTTTAAGTTAGTTTCATAATTGTGTTAATGTTAGTTTAGTTTTTAAGTAATATTTAAGTAAACCTAAACTAAGTTTTGTTGCATATTTTGGGTAAATTTATATGTTAAGTAGCGACACATGGCACAAATGCAGGGTTTTTAACTTGTATCTGATGTATTATGTAAATTATCTTGCATTTATAAGTAAATAAACATATTTTGTTGTATTTTACATACGTTTCACAATTGTGTTGCATTTTGTAGGTAGATTTTTTCTTCTTCTGTCCGTTTGTCGTGTCCTCCTTTAAAGTGTCGTCCCTGGAGTGAGGAGATCCGACACCCACATTATAATATTATTTTTTTTCCCCCTCAATATTCTGGAGAATCCACCAGCTTCCGTCCAACACACTCCATCAGCCTATGGACACCTTTTCCTATCACTCTCACACTGTCGTACTATGCCCCCTTCTCATACTTCCCCAACGCAACATACTCAACAACTCTTGCTTCTAGAAATTAATAAAGATTAATTTATTAAAATAAAAGTGTAACGTGTATGAGACGTGTATGCGAAGAAAATGTGTGACGTGTTCTATAAAGTGTGTAGACTCTGTCTCTCAGACATCAACTCAGTCAGCTGATCACAGCAAAGATAGACCACAGCACGTTACGTCAGAACAAGTACGTCTCACCCGTTGCCGGAACCATCTTGCCGGATAATGCTTTGCCTCTGTAGACCTCTGGTAATCCAATTTCATGAACATCCGAAATAGACACCGGTGGTATTAACAGTTAATCATGGACTGGTTGCACTCTACACAATGTCCGTTCCTAATGTTCCTAAACAAACTGCACAAGTCTTTTGCAGTGTGTACGCAGTTAGTTAGTTAGTTAGTTAGTCGACAGATCATCCTCGTTGCACATCGAACCACTCAGTTCATAAGGGCTACTTACTAATGTTAATTGTTACTGTACTGGATTGATCCTCACTCGTGTCTATCCAGCCTCACATATAATGTCATGTGTTCTATTACACGAGATTATATAACTCTAGGTAACTATTAGACCCAATGTCTTCAGCCCGCCACCACTGTCTGATGATGTGTGGTGCATCAGTACGCATCACTCACTTTGGTGAATCAACCTGCTTTTAGCTTTCAGTTACGTTCTGTCTGCACTTTATTGATGGTTGAACGGGTGTTCTTCCGAATGGGTTTTTAATTCTTTCCCAAAACTTGTAGAGTTTCCTTGGATCTGGTAGGGAACCTAGGATAGAAACAACACATCTGGTGATAGTACTAGTCACTGATCCCTTCGGCTGAGTGTAAGCCTATCACCTTGCTTAATGATCTTTAGCTAACTAGACTTAGTCACAGAGCAGATTAGCTACCCACCTAGAGTCGAATCAGGCTATGACAAAGAAAAAATATCAGCAAACAGAATGCGGAACCCCGCCCACCTACGGGAAGATCCCAATTACCCCTCATTACTCAACTAGTAAAGCTTATCAACACTTCACTAATCTATTCTAGCTAACAGAGCCAAGTATCACTTCACTACTCTAGCTAGTTTCCACTAACAGTGCTAATCATCACACTATAGTTTAACAAGGCCACAGTCTATAGTAATTATAACGAATATATTATAATAAGTTATACCTTAAATGGCACTACTGCAGTCCTATAAATCATATCTACATCTGCCATATAGGCACGTGTAAAATTAAGTCACTAATTAACACACGGTAGATATTATTTCCACTGGCACTGCAGTGCCCTGCACTCTGTCTAGAGCATTATTCAAGTTCCCCCCTAGTTGATCTCAACTCGAGTTTATATGGCAAACTACCAAAGTTGTCCACGTGACGTTATCCTTTACTCCCCCACACAGGTGGCACAGTGGCAAATCATCCCCTGTCAAGAACTATTTTCCTGGCTTAAATCCTGTCAAAGTTGTCAGTAATTGCCTAGATTCTCAAAACAAGCCAGCTAGTTTCTGTAAACTCCCAACAAAGAGTTTCGATACCAAGCTGCCAATCATCTTGATGTGCCGGAAACCAAGAATTGACAGATGCACTGTTTTCCGTACTAGGTACTTCCGTTTTACATCTGCCCCTGTGATCTCACGGCTTCCATCTGCATTCAAATGTTGACAAACTTGTCAATCTTCTGTTCCGTGGTGACAATCCCAGCAGCCATTTTCGTCTGATGTCCGGCAGTATAGATGACAAACGGAACCATTCCATATCCTTCTCCCTCACCACCAAATGTGTTTATAGGCTGACACGATGTAACCTGTACAACTGTGATTACTCTGTTAGTACAAATAGATGTCGCTGGTCGATCGTCCGCTTAATCCGAAAATCCTCTGTAATAATCAACCGGATAAACACACGGTTTCATTTTGTGACATAGGCCCCCTCCTAAGAGAGTAGTCCATCTCACTCTTCTCCACCGTCAGTTTAATCCAGATGATTCATTCTTCTTCTTCAGGAGCTGGGTGTCTTGACAAGAAATCCGCTCCAACATTTTCCTTCCCAGGAATGTACTCTACTGTGAAATTATACGGTTGAAGTAACAACGACCACCGCATCAAACGTGCGTTGAGCTTCTGAGAAGTAGCCAGGAACATCAGGGGCTGATGATCTGACTGGACCCGAAACTTAACTCCATACAAATATGGCTGAAATTTTTGCACTGCCCATACGAGGGACAAGCATTCTCTCTCGACGGTTGAATAATTCCTCTCCGCCTGTAGAAGTTTCTTACTTGCGTATGCCACAGGTTTCAAAACCGAAGCATCGTCTTTTCCTTCCTGTAACAAAGCGGCTCCAATTCCAATCGCACTCGCATCCGTTCTCAACACAAATGGTTTGGAAAGGTCAGGGAGCTGTAATACAGGTTTGCTGACCAAGGCCTCCTTTAACTGACTATAGGCATTCTCACATTCTGGTGTCCAAATGATTTGATCCGGTAATCCCTTTTTCAAGGTTTCCGTCAACGGAGCTCCCAGTTCAGTGAAATGTGGGATAAATTTGTGGTAGAACCCACACAACGAGAGAAAAGATCGCACATCCTTCTTCGTTTTTGGCCTTGGTGCATTTCTGATTTTCTCCAGGTTCTTCTCTTCTGGGACAATGTGTCCTGGAGTGATGGTGTGACCTAGAAATTCCAGAGTCTGGTAACCAATCATGCACTTGGTTGGACGAGCAGTAAGCCCTGCTTCCTTGAGTCTATTAAACACTCTCTCCAAGGATTGTAAGTGGTCATCCAAGCTGTCACTGGAAATCAGAATATCATCCATGAATGAGATGATGGACGGATCCTGTAACGGATCTAGTAAAGTCCTCATCATGCGTGTAAACACACTAGGTGCATTGCTGAGTCCAAAGGGCATGACCTTGAATTCGTAGTGTCCACTGGGTGTACTGAAAGCTAACAGTGGTCGAATCTCCGGTTTGACTGGTATCTGATAGTACTCCCGACTCAGATCTACCTTTGAAAAGTACCGAGCCTTATGGAGCCTAGCGAATAACTGAGTTGGATTCGGCAAAGGTTCCACCTGAAACTGTGTATGACTGTTCAGAAGTCGGTAATCTATACACAACCTGTGTTCTCCACTTGGTTTGCGTAACAAAACTACCCCCGCATTGTATGGGGATGTGGATGGTGCAATCACGTCATCCTCCAGCAGTTTTTTTATTTCCTCCTCCAGGGCCTTTTCTTTAGAGAATGGCACTGGGTAAACCTTCTGACGAACCGGCTCCTGTGTGGTCAAAGTCATCTCGAACTCAACCAACCTCGTTCGTCCAGGTTTATCAGTCAGTATCTCCTTATGAGACTTGAGAACCTGGGTTATCTTTCCCTCTCCTGGGAGGTCAGATCAGGGTTCACTTGTACATCCCTATAGGTTTCCTGGTGTACCAAGGGATATTCCCTGCCCTCGCTGGTTCCCACTTCTGTCTCCACTGCAACAGCCATTGCCATGAGGTGAGCTGCCTTGTCTCCGGGTCTCTCTTCGTATTTCCGCAAGAGATTGATATGGAAAATCTTCGACTTTCCCCGGATCCGGATCTGATAGTTGGTTCTGGATATCACCCTTTCCACGGGAAATGGTCCTTGCCAACCTATCTCCAGTTTGTTGTTTCCCGTTGGGAGTAGCAACAAGACTTTATCTCCCACCTCTAGAGATCTTTCTTTAGACCTACGGTTGTAGTAAGCCGCATGTCTTTTCCTGGCCTTTTTCAAGTTTTGATTTGCCAGAGTCCATCCCTTGTGGAGTTTTTCTTTCAGTTCCTCCACGTATTTATAGGATGAGATCACTTCTTCTGACGTCCCCTCTTCAGTCCAACTCCTCAACATGGCTTCCAACGGTCCTTTGATTGGACGACCAAACAGCAACGTAGCGGGTGGTAGTCCTGTTGAGCCATGAGGAACTTCCCGATAGGCAAAGAGTGCTGCTGGGATATATTCATCCCACCTATCAGGTTTTTCCTGCGCTAGTTTCCTGTCAAGAACTATTTTCCTGGCTTAAATCCTGTCAAAGTTGTCAGTAATTGCCTAGATTCTCAAAACAAGCCAGCTAGTTTCTGTAAACTCCCAACAAAGAGTTTCGATACCAAGCTGCCAATCATCTTGATGTGCCGGAAACCAAGAATTGACAGATGCACTGTTTTCCGTACTAGGTACTTCCGTTTTACATCTGCCCCTGTGATCTCACGGCTTCCATCTGCATTCAAATGTTGACAAACTTGTCAATCTTCTGTTCCGTGGTGACAATCCCAGCAGCCATTTTCGTCTGATGTCCGGCAGTATAGATGACAAACGGAACCATTCCATATCCTTCTCCCTCACCACCAAATGTGTTTATGGGCTGACACGATGTAACCTGTACAACTGTGTTTACTCTGTTAGTACAAATAGATGTCGCTGGTCGATCGTCCGCTTAATCCGAAAATCCTCTGTAATAATCAACCGGATAAACACACGGTTTCATTTTGTGACACCGTTATCCCTCATTGGAGTATAGGCTGTCTGCCTACTTAATCCAAGCCTCCTATCTTTTGCTATCCCTTGCAGCTCCCTTCATGTCCTCCCCATATAATTCATCCCTGTCTCTAATTCTTTGTCTACATCGCTACCTAAATAAGTTTACGATTTCACTTTTTGAAGGAAGTTTCACCCAGGAAGATTGGGTTATCATTTGCTTGGTGTATTCTCATGACCTTTGTCTATCTCCTATGGACTTTTAGAACTTATTGCTATGACCTCCCATAAAGTGTGTTTAACTTATCTTGTATCCGCAATCCACATTCGTGTGTGGGACTGGAGGACATGGGGGGGGGGGGTCCTAACAGATGGTCTCTATTTTTGATTGTCTTAATCCAGTCTAAAGCTAATAGTGTTAATGCAACTGTTGGTTTCAATGAGATGAATGCTGCAGTGGTGTTGCTTAGGTTAAGAGACATTTGTGTCAAGCTAGGAGTTGCCAGACTAGAAGGTTTTGTAAGGGACATGAGAAAATTGATGAACTAAAACCGAACTGACTTGATCGGCTGTCATATGCTCTTAGATCTGATGATAAGACTTGAGACTTGTCTGGCATTCAATGATGATTGTCGCTTGTTTTGATAATTTGATTCTATTATTTACCACGTGTCAAAATGTCATTTACCCTTGTCTGAAGTAGTTTGACGTCACAGGTCAAATAGTTTTTATATACTATTGAAACCCTTCTTTTATTTGTATTGTAGTACATACCTGTTTGCACAGACTATTTTTATTGTTGAGTTCAACACATTTAAAAACAATAGAAACAGTTTATAACATTTGGATACATTATTAGTAAATTTTATAATTGTAACTAATAAGTAACAGAATAGCAAACACAAGAAGAAGAAGGAGAAGAAGAAGAAGAAGAAGTAACAGAATAAACTAAAGCAAAAGTAATGGTAAAACCCTGCCTCAAAGATACAAACATATGACCACCAGGCTGGCAGGCACACATGCTAGCCGCTGCACTACCTCGGCTCTCTAAATTGAAGCATGCTTCAAGAGCAACAAAATCTATAGAATGCCTGGAAATTTGGATTCATGAGCCAGATTTACAGGATGAGACTATTGACCAAGACGATTGCTGCAAACAGTTTAATACTCCAGTAGTTTGAGTTTGTGATACAAATCCTTCCTACCCCAGTTTTGATTGTGTTCTATGGTTTTTTAATCTGTTAAAGAAGAAATAACATGAAATGGTTTGTTTGTTTGAAACAGCATTCTGGACTATGTACATCCGCTACAAAGCTGTGGAAGTGATATCTCACATGACTTCGAATGACAGCCGAAGATTGTACCGTCTCAATCGAGGTTCCTTGTTAGTGGGCATCATTTCAGCTTTTGGAACATCATTGGTTGCTAATTTTCAGGTCAGCTTAATTATATGTATCCTAGTTATGCACAATTTCTTCTTCTTCTTCTTCGTTCATCCGGAATTTTTTTCCGGATGTGATTGCGTTGTGCCTGTTTACAGCAGAGCTGCGTTCTTGCGCCGTTAGGCCGACACATCCGACTTCTGCGGGCATTTGTTGACCGGGTTAACCTTCCCGGGGATGCACAATTTAATATACACTTTGTCATAGTTAGCCTAGTTATGCAAATACTCACTGAATTGTTGCTGCTTTGTAGAATGCTGAGATTCTCAAGGACATCTGAGAAGGCCAACAGGCAGTGCTGCAGATGATTAATTCATAAAACCAGATTATTACGCATGTACAAGAAAATTGTAATTTTATAATCACATTATGAGCAAATATCTATAAATCTCTAGACGATTAATGTAGTTTTACAGGTGAAAGCTGAAAATTTTCTCAATGACCAAAATAGCTAATCGACATGTTTTGAAAGACAACTTATTATGAACATTAGAAAGAGCCAGTCATAATTTTCTTGCCAAATTATGAGAAGACCGCAACTTGAACATACGGTGATGACTGAAAAGATTGTGGAAAGAGAGATAGAGGAACGAACGAACAAACAAACAAACTTTATTTTCAAAGGGTAACAAATTGGGCACGCAGGCCCATCTTACATTCGGCCCTTCCAATAACTCCTCTTTCGTTCATCAGTGCATAGTGCATTCACATAGGAAAAAAACATTATCAAATGAATGTTGTAAGCATAAACAATGCATGTTACCATGTTATGAGACAAATCTCCCACCCACCCCCTATCTATCTATCCGCGTGTCCCACACACACACATCCACCGCCCAACCACACACATACCCACAGGCACATACATGACCCCATCCATCCACACATCCCCCAATCAACACATCCCAAACACACCCCGAGGAAGACAGAGAGAGAGAGACTGTGAGAGAGAGAAAAGATTCTTGACAGCCTTGCATCATGCCACAGAGAGGTGTCAGTGCACAAATTAATACACACTGTTGCAAATCATAATATGTGGAAAAGCATATTGCCTATGCCAATTGTCAATACACTTGATGATAATGATGAGCAGATAACCCCTGGCAGTGATTTGATGGTCAGCTTATGTAGGTACTTTCCCTTGGCTTTCACATCTACACATTTAATTTTTGTTATATTCTGTTGCTGTAGCTTTTCCATCATGCTACATCTACAGTCTACAAAAGAAAAGATAAGGAAGATTGTTGGTGTTAGAGGGGGATAAAAAGTTGAAAAGTGCATGACAGACTACCTGTGGATGAAGTTACCAAGAACACAGAAGGCAGACGGTTGTGGAGGATTATGATCACCTTCACCGACTGGCATGGCACATAATGATGATAATGCACATTTTCAGCATATATTAGGTATTTCAGCCTAGATATACTTAAATGACAAATTATTTGCCAGGGGTTATGTGCCCATGACATGACTATAAAATGACAGTTATCCTATCCTTATGTAGTAAATATACACTCATAAAAACTCAAGGTAAAGGTAGTTCCTAGCAGATACAGCCATTGGGTGTGAATTATTAGGCCTTCATAGATCCTAGAACAGTGATTCTCAACTGGTGGGGAATTCCCCCCAGGGGAGAAATTTAGGGTTGGGGGGAGGGCGAAAGTTTGGGGGAGAATTAAGATTATTTCAAGATCGCGTTAATTCAAGAACAGATTACTTGATATTGTTTTTTTCCCTCTATATTTTATAGTTCTGTACTTCTCGCCCTTCTGAAATTCGTTTTATAACATAAGTAGACCTGCAAATTATGTTTTATGTAGATGTCTAGACTTTTTCTAGTATGTATTATTAAATTTAGCTTCCATTTTTACTTATACTGGGGGGGGGGGGGGGGGATTTAGATTTATAGGGAGGAAATATGAAGGGGGAGGGGTGGGTGGGGGGGAATTACATTCTGAACATATGATGAAGAGGTGCATGGGTAAAAAAAGGTTGAGGACCACTATCCTAGACATATCATGTGATGTGGGATGACCGATTCCCTTCCTCATCACCTGTCCTGCCCAGACCTCATCTGTCGGTGTTAAGTCCAGGTATTCAAGTACCATCTCTGTGGGCACTGTGTTGCCGAGCTGTCTTCCCCTCTCCAAACCCAAAAAACAGCAGGGTGTGCCAGACTGGCACTGGAACTTGGCATCTGCAGAGAGACATATTAGGATGTAACCAGGTCAAGGTTTAGCACAGCACATAGGGACTGGCTGGGACATGGCCCCGGTTGGTCCTGCTTGCTCCACGGGTTTTAGGTGTGTCCTTGTCTACAGGCTCCAACCTAATGCCCGAATGGAGACAGCATGAGATTTTTTCCCAGCTCGCTTTCGACTTTCAAGTCCATGCCGCACTGATTTTTAAGTGGAGGCTAGCATTCCCTATTACCAGTGTCTCTCACCCTCATGTGAACCCTGTCTGATTTCTGAGTTACTTGTAATTTATGTCCTAAAGTCAAGGACAGGAAGTCAACATTTTAGTCCAACTGACCCGTGTAGGGGTTGAGTTGAGTTTTAAGTTGAGTCAAGAATCGACAGCACTCAGGACATTCCATCCATGCTCCATTCTCGTCTGCAACAACCAGTAAAGAGTTCCATTAATAACGGTACCAGTAGTAGTTTCATTATGTGTCCGTCTGGCCTTTCTTCAGTTTTGAGTGTCAGTCAGAACCACTGTACACATGAATCCACAGGGCTGCAACCACATCTGCCTTACCATGCAACAATACCCCACCAAGTGGTGCAGTCCCAGCCAATCTGTCCTCCTGCTTATCTCCCACCACACCAGCATATCCTGAGGAAAACATCCAACAAATGTTCTCTATTTTTGTTGTTGAAGCATGCCTGTCTGCACCTTTCTCATCATACTTTGTGAGTCCATTACAATCATGACATATAGTAGGGTTGAACCGGCTACCTCACCATTACCATGCCAGAAGTTTTAAAGTGACTGCTCTTATCCATTCAGTCATGCTGGCCTCCAGCATGAGATGAAAATAGAATTGTAACAATAGACAACAAATGGCTCTAGTGAATGCTGAACATAGCAAGAAATGGCTCTAGTGAATGCTGAACATAGCAAGAAATGGCTCTAGTGAATGCTGAACATAGCAAGAAATGGCTCTAGTGAATGCTGAACATAGCAAGAAATGGCTCTAGTGAATGCTGAACATAGCAAGAAATGGCTCTAGTGAATGCTGAACATAGCAAGAAATGGCTCTAGTGAATGCTGAACATAGCAAGAAATGGCTCTAGTGAATGCTGAACATAGAAAGAAATGGCTCTAGTGAATGCTGAACATAGCAAGAAATGGCTCTAGTGAATGCTGAACATAGCATGAAATGGCTCTAGTGAATGCTGAACATAGCAAGAAATGGCTCTAGTGAATGCTGAACATAGCAAGAAATGGCTCTAGTGAATGCTGAACATAGCAAGAAATGGCTCTAGTGAATGCTGAACATAGCAAGAAATGGCTCTAGTGAATGCTGAACATAGCAAGAAATGGCTCTAGTGAATGCTGAACATAGCAAGAAATGGCTCTAGTGAATGCTGAACATAGCAAGAAATGGCTCTAGTGAATGCTGAACATAGCAAGAAATGGCTCTAGTGAATGCTGAACATAGCAAGAAATGGCTCTAGTGAATGCTGAACATAGCAAGAAATGGCTCTAGTGAATGCTGAACATAGCAAGAAATGGCTCTAGTGAATGCTGAACATAGCAAGAAATGGCTCTAGTGAATGCTGAACATAGCAAGAAATGGCTCTAGTGAATGCTGAACATAGCAAGAAATGGCTCTAGTGAATGCTGAACATAGCAAGAAATGGCTCTAGTGAATGCTGAACATAGCAAGAAATGGCTCTAGTGAATGCTGAACATAGCAAGAAATGGCTCTAGTGAATGCTGAACATAGCAAGAAATGGCTCTAGTGAATGCTGAACATAGCAAGAAATGGCTCTAGTGAATGCTGAACATAGCAAGAAATGGCTCTAGTGAATGCTGAACATAGCAAGAGATGGCTCTAGTGAATGCTGAACATAGCAAGAAATGGCTCTAGTGAATGCTGAACATAGCAAGAAATGGCTCTAGTGAATGCTGAACATAGCAAGAAATGGCTCTAGTGAATGCTGAACATAGCAAGAAATGGCTCTAGTGGAATGCTGAACATAGCAAGAAATGGCTCTAGTGAATGCTGAACATAGCAAGAAATGGCTCTAGTGAATGCTGAACATAGCAAGAAATGGCTCTAGTGAATGCTGAACATAGCAAGAAATGGCTCTAGTGAATGCTGAACATAGCAAGAAATGGCTCTAGTGAATGCTGAACATAGCAAGAAATGGCTCTAGTGAATGCTGAACATAGCAAGAAATGGCTCTAGTGAATGCTGAACATAGCAAGAAATGGCTCTAGTGAATGCTGAACATAGCAAGAAATGGCTCTAGTGAATGCTGAACATAGCAAGAAATGGCTCTAGTGAATGCTGAACATAGCAAGAAATGGCTCTAGTGAATGCTGAACATAGCAAGAAATGGCTCTAGTGAATGCTGAACATAGCGAGAAAATGGCTCTAGTGAATGCTGAACATAGCAAGAAATGGCTCTAGTGAATGCTGAACATAGCGAGAAATGGCTCTAGTGAATGCTGAACATAGCAAGAAATGGCTCTAGTGAATGCTGAACATAGCAAGAAATGGCTCTAGTGAATGCTGAACATAGCAAGAAATGGCTCTAGTGAATGCTGAACATAGCAAGAAATGGCTCTAATGAATGCTGAACATAGCAAGAAATGGCTCTAGTGAATGCTGAACATAGCAAGAAATGGCTCTAGTGAATGCTGAACATAGCAAGAAATGGCTCTAGTGAATGCTGAACATAGCAAGAAATGGCTCTAGTGAATGCTGAACATAGCAAGAAATGGCTCTAGTGAATGCTGAACATAGCAAGAAATGGCTCTAGTGAATGCTGAACATAGCAAGAAATGGCTCTAGTGAATGCTGAACATAGCAAGAAATGGCTCTAGTGAATGCTGAACATAGCAAGAAATGGCTCTAGTGAATGCTGAACATAGCAAGAAATGGCTCTAGTGAATGCTGAACATAGCAAGAAATGGCTCTAGTGAATGCTGAACATAGCAAGAAATGGCTCTAGTGAATGCTGAACATAGCAAGAAATGGCTCTAGTGAATGCTGAACATAGCAAGAAATGGCTCTAGTGAATGCTGAACATAGCAAGAAATGGCTCTAGTGAATGCTGAACATAGCAAGAAATGGCTCTAGTGAATGCTGAACATAGCAAGAAATGGCTCTAGTGAATGCTGAACATAGCAAGAGATGGCTCTAGTGAATGCTGAACATAGCAAGAAATGGCTCTAGTGAATGCTGAACATAGCAAGAAATGGCTCTAGTGAATGCTGAACATAGCAAGAAATGGCTCTAGTGAATGCTGAACATAGCAAGAAATGGCTCTAGTGAATGCTGAACATAGCAAGAAATGGCTCTAGTGAATGCTGAACATAGCAAGAAATGGCTCTAGTGAATGCTGAACATAGCAAGAAATGGCTCTAGTGAATGCTGAACATAGCAAGAAATGGCTCTAGTGAATGCTGAACATAGCAAGAAATGGCTCTAGTGAATGCTGAACATAGCAAGAAATGGCTCTAGTGAATGCTGAACATAGCAAGAAATGGCTCTAGTGAATGCTGAACATAGCAAGAAATGGCTCTAGTGAATGCTGAACATAGCAAGAAATGGCTCTAGTGAATGCTGAACATAGCAAGAAATGGCTCTAGTGAATGCTGAACATAGCAAGAAATGGCTCTAGTGAATGCTGAACATAGCAAGAAATGGCTCTAGTGAATGCTGAACATAGCAAGAAATGGCTCTAGTGAATGCTGAACATAGCGAGAAATGGCTCTAGTGAATGCTGAACATAGCAAGAAATGGCTCTAGTGAATGCTGAACATAGCGAGAAATGGCTCTAGTGAATGCTGAACATAGCAAGAAATGGCTCTAGTGAATGCTGAACATAGCAAGAAATGGCTCTAGTGAATGCTGAACATAGCAAGAAATGGCTCTAGTGAATGCTGAACATAGCAAGAAATGGCTCTAGTGAATGCTGAACATAGCAAGAAATGGCTCTAGTGAATGCTGAACATAGCAAGAAATGGCTCTAGTGAATGCTGAACATAGCAAGAAATGGCTCTAGTGAATGCTGAACATAGCAAGAAATGGCTCTAGTGAATGCTGAACATAGCAAGAAATGGCTCTAGTGAATGCTGAACATAGCAAGAAGAGAGAGGATCAGAAATGATGACATCAGGAATCTGGTGGATATAGGGTCAGTAGTGGAGTTTATTAAGAGATTGCAAGTCAGGTGGGTTTGTCATGTGACAACACTACACATAGACAGCATAGCACAGAGAGCATTGACCACACATAGACAGCTTAGCACAGAGAGCATTGACCACACATAGACAGCTTAGCACAGAGAGCATTGCAGAGAGCATTGACCACACATAGACAGCTTAGCACAGAGAGCATTGACCACACATAGACAGCTTAGCACAGAGAGCATTGACCACACATAGACAGCTTAGCACAGAGAGCATTGACCACACATAGCTTAGCACAGAGAGCATTGACCACACATAGACAGCTTAGCACAGAGAGCATTGACTTTGACTAAGAATGCATCCACTGTGACACTCCGATGTGACACTCTGATGTAACACTCTGATGTGACACTCTGATGTGACACTCTGATGTGACACTCTGATGTGACACTCCAATGTGACACTCTGATGTGACACTCCGATGTGACACTCTGATGTGACACTCCGATGTGACACTCTGATGTGACACTCCGATGTGACACTCCGATGTGACACTCTAATGTGACACTCTGATGTGACACTCCGATGTGACACTCCGATGTGACACTCCGATGTGACACTCTGATGTGACACTCTGATGTGACACTCTGATGTGATACTCTGATGTGACACTCCGATGTGACACTCCGATGTGACACTCCGATGTGACACTCCGATGTGACACTCTGATGTGACACTCCAATGTGACACTCCGATGTGACACTCTGATGTGACACTCTGATGTGACACTCCGATGTGACACTCCGATGAGCCACTGATGGCTTATGAGATAGAGAAATTTGGCACTGGACTTGACCCAGATGTGTACAATTGGTACAAACATTTTTATGGAAATAAAAGTGGTAAGGAAGTTATGTGGTCACCTCACCTTACCATGCCATGAGCTAGTATGTGTGAAGAGTTAACACTGAACTGATATCTGTTAGAAATTATCATGATCTTGTTTTTGACATTCAGAGATTTTTACACGGAAAGGTAAGGGAAAATATGATTGCTTAAACCAGCATGAAAGCCATGTGAAGAATAAAACTAGTAGAAGAGAAAGAAGCAGAAGAAGAAGAAAGAGAAAAAGAAGAAGAAAAAGGTGGAGGAGAACAAATAGAAGAATAAGAAGAAGAAGAGGAAGAAGAAGAAGACAAATTAGAAGAAGAAGAAGAAGAAGAAGAAAAAAATAGAAGAAGAAGGAAGAGGAGGAGAAAAAAATAGAAGAAGAAGGAGGGAAAAATAGAAGGAGGAGGAAGCGAAAAATAGAAAAGAAATAGAAGAAGAAGGAGAAAAAATAAAAGAAGAAGCAGAAGAAGAAGAAACAGAAAGAATAAAAGAAGAAAAAGGAGGAAAAATATAAGGTGAAGAAGAAGAAAAAATAGAAGAAGAAGGAGGGGGAAAAATAGAAGAAGAAGATGAACAGGGAGATGAAAATATGGAGGAGGAAGAAAAAAAAGAAGAATAAGCATGTAGGCCTACAACCACTACAAATAATTTATTTCCAATTGCAGGAAGGCACTGTTGTAGAAGCGGTTCATGTGTGTGGGGCCCTAACAGCTTTCTTTGCTGGTGTAGTTTACTGCCTTCTGCAGACAGCATTATCTTACCATATGTACCCAGACTACAATGGCCTCTGCATCTGCAGAACACGTTTGACTTTAAGTGTGACATCATTGGTTAGTCTTGTCATCTGTATCCTTTCAATGCCATTTAGAGTTATTAAGTCTAAAACCTAATTTAAAGTTTATTTCATCATATATATATGAGGGATTGTCATTAAATAATATAGTAGAGTATAAACATTGGTAAATCTTATTTCACTCAACAAACTGGCACTTAAACAATACCCTACATAGGGATCATAAGGATAGAGTAGTTTGCACATGCTAAATAGAGATTACAAAATGCTCACCCACTATCGACTTGTACCGTGGAAGAATAACAAGGCGTTATTTGTTTCCTTTTTTGTGGTTTGAGCGTGTGAAACCTTGTGAAATCTACAGAAGAATGATGGTTTAGTTTGGAGGCAGTTGTTTGAATCAGGGAAGAGTGTATGAATAGGTAGGAAGATGTCAAAATGGAAGACAAAAAGTCTTCAGGAAGACTTAATGTGGTGATTACCCCTTGATTTCCACATCCACTGAGTGGCTGTCTTTATACATTCTACTGCTCCAGTTTTTCCACTTTTGTCAGGGCCATATAGTAGATTGGCTGTCTTTATACATTCTACTGCTTCAGCTTTTCCACTTTTGTCAGGGCCATATAGTAGATTGGCTGTCTTTATACATTCTACTGCTCCAGTTTTTCCACTTTTGTCAGGGCCATATAGTAGATTGGCTGTCTTTATACATTCTACTGCTCCAGTTTTTCCACTTTTGTCAGGGCCATATAGTAGATTGGCTGTCTTTATACATTCTTCTGCTTCAGCTTTTCCACTTTTGTCAGGGCCATATAGTAGATTGGCTGTCTTTATACATTCTTCTGCTTCAGCTTTTCCACTTTTGTCAGGGCCATATAGTAGATTGGCTGTCTTTATACATTCTACTGCTCCAGTTTTTCCACTTTTGTCAGGGCCATATAGTAGATTGGCTGTCTTTATACATTCTTCTGCTTCAGCTTTTCCACTTTTGTCAGGGCCATATAGTAGATTGGCTGTCTTTATACATTCTACTGCTCCAGTTTTTCCACTTTTGTCAGGGCCATATAGTAGATTGGCTGTCTTTATACATTCTACTGCTCCAGTTTTTCCACTTTTGTCAGGGCCATATAGTAGATTGGCTGTCTTTATACATTCTTCTGCTTCAGCTTTTCCACTTTTGTCAGGGCCATATAGTAGATTGGCTGTCTTTATACATTCTTCTGCTTCAGCTTTTCCACTTTTGTCAGGGCCATATAGTAGATTGGCTGTCTTTATACATTCTTCTGCTTCAGCTTTTCCACTTTTGTCAGGGCCATATAGTAGATTGGCTGTCTTTATACATTCTTCTGCTTCAGCTTTTCCACTTTTGTCAGGGCCATATAGTAGATTGGCTGTCTTTATACATTCTACTGCTCCAGTTTTTCCACTTTTGTCAGGGCCATATAGTAGATTGGCTGTCTTTATACATTCTTCTGCTTCAGCTTTTCCACTTTTGTCAGGGCCATATAGTAGATTGGCTGTCTTTATACATTCTTCTGCTTCAGCTTTTCCACTTTTGTCAGGGCCATATAGTAGATTGGCTGTCTTTATACATTCTTCTGCTTCAGCTTTTCCACTTTTGTCAGGGCCATATAGTAGATTGGCTGTCTTTATACATTCTTCTGCTTCAGCTTTTCCACTTTTGTCAGGGCCATATAGCAGATTGGCTGTCTTTATACATTCTTCTGCTCCAGTTTTTCCACTTCTGTCAGGGCCATATAGCAGATTGGCTGTCTTTATACATTCTTCTGCTTCAGCTTTTCCACTTTTGTCAGGGCCATATAGCAGATTGGCTGTCTTTATACATTCTTCTGCTTCAGCTTTTCCACTTTTGTCAGGGCCATATAGTAGATTGGCTGTCTTTATACATTCTTCTGCTCCAGCTTTTCCACTTTTGTCAGGGCCATATAGCAGATTGGCTGTCTTTATACATTCTTCTGCTTCAGCTTTTCCACTTTTGTCAGGGCCATATAGTAGATTGGCTGTCTTTATACATTCTTCTGCTTCAGCTTTTCCACTTTTGTCAGGGCCATATAGTAGATTGGCTGTCTTTATACATTCTTCTGCTTCAGCTTTTCCACTTTTGTCAGGGCCATATAGTAGATTGGCTGTCTTTATACATTCTTCTGCTTCAGCTTTTCCACTTTTGTCAGGGCCATATAGTAGATTGGCTGTCTTTATACATTCTTCTGCTTCAGCTTTTCCACTTTTGTCAGGGCCATATAGTAGATTGGCTGTCTTTATACATTCTACTGCTCCAGTTTTTCCACTTTTGTCAGGGCCATATCGTAGATTGGCTGTCTTTATACATTCTTCTGCTTCAGCTTTTCCACTTTTGTCAGGGCCATATAGTAGATTGGCTGTCTTTATACATTCTTCTGCTCCAGCTTTTCCACGTTTGCCAGAGTGGTGATCAGTTACAGCATACACTTAATGAACATTTCCAAGTGTCTTTACTGCGTGCAGCATTTCATGAGATCTAATCTTTTACTCTTATTGGAGTAGGCAAGAGATCTCATCCACTACCATAAGATCATAGCAGGCATGTTAGCAAAGGCAACAGGGATTGGAGCTGATAATGTCATGAGCATGGTCGGACACAGGTTTAACGCCTGCACTTGTCATCTCACTAAGTGAGGGAAGGAATGGCCACCTATTCCTCCATACATTCAGCCCTACACAATGTGAAGGCCCTATTACATCATTGACCCATAGTGGGTTCCTGCTACATGAAAAGTTTGACCTTAGAGTCATGCTGCAGATAAAATCCTCTACTTCTTTATCTGTGTAAGCATGATTTATTGTCACTTATTATTATTCCTTCATTTGTTATACTATATTATTAAAGCGTATTATTATTCCTTTTGTGTGTAACATGCATTTATTATTCCTTGTTTTTATTCCTGATTTTGAACAAATTTATTTGTTAATCTCCATTTTGTGAAACTTGTTCATTACACCTTGGGATCTGTAGTAGTACAGTGGCTAGCTTTCTTGACCGCCGACTTGGTTGTCATGTGTTGAAATCCACATCATGGCGGATTGTGAAAATTTGATATCGGCTCCCAGGCCAACCCAGCCAAAAATGGGAACCAGCCAGAAAATGTCCTTGGAAGCAAAGATGGCTGGAGGAGCTCACTGGAACTACGGAGTTTATGCTTTGTGCAACACTTTTGGTAAACCACTTTCTAGAACGAGATGGAGCCACATAGAATAAAACCCAGTGCTGCTAAGTCATAATACTAATTACAAACATAATTAGTGTGTCACAATATAAATACAGACATGATGTTTGTGTGAATTAAATTACAGCTGAATAGATCACAACAGAATGTATTTATTTACCTAAAAATGCAATACAATTTACCTACAAGATCAGATAGAAGAACAGGACGGCTGGCCTTGAGTATGGCTGAAGTCCCAATGCTTCAGTGGGAGATAAATGGTAGAAGAAGCAGAGCCTTGTTAAGGGATATCATAGTAATGTTTGCATTATGTACTGAACCATTCATCTCATAAATTATTGCAGCTGCGTTTGCTATCTCTGAACAGTATCTTTCAGAGATATTATTTATTTACATTTATTGTTTCCTTAACCATTGATCACAGCAATTATTGCAGCTGCTTTTGCAATCAGTGAATGGAACTCTTCAAAGCACAAGGACAGCAAGTTTAAGTGGTCCCCTGATGAACCTGTAAGTGAACATTTACCAAACACATTCTACGTTAAACTGAGTCTCCATGCCCTGCGCTCCAAAAGTTGTGGGTTCAAGTCTAGGTCAAGTGGTTTCGTTCATGAGTGTAATTTTTACCGAGGCCCCTGCTGGTCATCGGTGGAGCTGCAGAGTTCGTGCTTTGTTTGACACCATTGACAGGTTGCCCTGCAGAAAGAGGCCGAGCTCTGTGGGATAAAACCCAGCGCAATGAAGTCGATCCTCTGAAATTTAAAACCCTTTTATTCTAGTTTAAACAAAGTCATGAACTTAATGAAATGGCACGTGATGATGATGAGGTCAGTATTACACCAGCCACTTTACCTACTAGGAAAATTTTCCGGTGGCCAATGTATTTGACAGGGATGACTGAAATTATAAGGGAATATCCTGTTTTACATTCTAATTGTTTTGTTTCCTTTCTAATAGATTCATTTAAAAAAATTTAACCTGGAGCAGTTTCTTGCTATGGGTCGATGATGTGAAAGTGCCATGACATTTTGTAGGCCAAAATGCATGGAGGATAGAGTAGGTGGCCAATCTTTCCCTCACTGCTGCAGGTGAAGAGCCCAGTAGTCTGACCGTGCTCATGACATTATCAGTGCAATTCACTATCAACTTCACATACACGCCGGTCAATAGATTATTGTAATGATAAAATTTCTGAGACAAATGTGGCAAATGCCTTGGATGGTCAGAGAAACTAACAACAAGTGAATAGAAGTCTAATGAGAAAAAAAAATTATAAAAGTTGAGAGGATCAAATTCATTGCACCAGATTTTATCCCATATGGCTCGGTATTTTTCTGCAGGGTGGCTTGCTGAAAGCGTTTCACAAAGCATGAATTCCGTAGCTCCAGCGATGACCCCCAGGGAGTCTCTGGGAAAGATGCACTCGTGGAACCAAAAGACGTAGCCCAGAATCAAACCCACAACCTTCAGAGCATGAGGCAGACGGCTTGACCACTTCACCACAGAGACTCCCAGAGCCCAATGAAAGTAGAACATAATATACTAACTACGGAAAAGACAGTGGTCTCTGGTAACATAATGAGAAGAGAGGCATTTGAAAGCATGCCGATGACCAGAAAGATTAGCAGTAGACAAGTCAGGCTGAGGGACTTGATGGTGGATGGCTTAAGATGGTAGGTAGCAGTAGAATTGATCGAGAACTTCAAGGACCAGAACCTATGGACATCTATGCCATTTGACAGCACACATGATGATAATAATGATAATATTTTTTCAACAGTGCCAAGATATTAGAGCGAATGATGATGAGGATATTTGTAACATTAGATATTGACTAGTTCACTTAATCTTTCCTCTGCTACCTTGAAGTGCAGTGGTATCAGATAACAGGTAAAGGTAGTCCAATAGGGAATGTGAAGTGTTAGGCCTTGACATATTCTAGGCCATGGCAAATGAGGTTGAAGTCATCAGTTCCCATTCTCATCTCCTTTCTCTCCCCGACAATTCCCTGAAAATTGTCTGGACAGTGGACTGAATCGCTGCGGAGATCTATTGTATGTAGAGTCATCTTCACCTTAATTCCAGGACATGCAGGAGTTGAGGGAAATGAACGAGCTGATGATCTTACAAACTCTGCCTCCCCTACAAATGTCCAGCCCATGGATTGTGCTGATGTTGTTAACACCTTTAGAGAGATGTCAAGAACAGAGGACTTCACCAGTGAATCCACTTCATGGTCTAGAATGAGAGATTTGGAAGTTAGAATTGGCACGGCCAGGCACAAGAGGCACATCGGGAGAACCAAAAAAGAACTGGCACTATTAGCCACCAGACGTTGAAGCATACATTGAGGGGAGGAACTGAGCACCAGAGTGCAAAGATGAAACCCCAATAGATACCTAACTGACTGTCTGGATCCCATTTTTATGAAGCTGCATCAACCCCAGAGTCATACTAGTTGGAAATAAATAATCCTAGCTCTGTTGGGGATTGAACTGCAGACCACTGTCTTGGCAGGCAGGTGCACTAATCACTATGCCACATTAAAGTGTAGAGATATGAGGTAAACAACCACATTTACATGTTACCCTAAATGTAATGGTATCAGGTTAAAAAGTTAGTTGCATATCCTTTACAGGATGTCACAATCAACCTCAGCATATTTTGGCTGTTTGTGATCTCTTTGCATGTTTACGTTCAGTTGTTTGCCATTGCTTTCTGAATGACCAGCACCCATACCATTTTATTAAAAACCCACCGCAAGGCAGTTTGCTGCCAAATAACCCACAGGCGTGTTTTGAACACAAACTGCGTGCATAACTCCTTCACCATGGAGACGTTAACAGGTTCATCCATCATCATGTGCCATGCCGATAAGCGTGGGCGGTCATGTTTTGCCATCTCACACAATCACGAGAGTCGTGGATCAGCTCAGTGTTCTTGTCTCGACCATGCCACGTGGCCAAGTCATCCCGGTATTTACTTCTCTGCCTTCCCCTTGTTCTCTTACTCTCGATCCTGCCAGTTGTCACCAAGTTCTTCAATTTATTTTTTCTTATAACGTGACCAAAATATGGTGAGATGTCACATCTCAGAAGATGAAAAGCCAGAAAGAGAGTACTGAAATGTTGCATACAACCTGTTGAATTATGATAATTTCAGTGATAATGGATTGCGTAAATATGTTGTTGTCTCCCTTGAACTCATGTGCACTGTGACCTTTCCATACAGGGTTATGCCGCTCACATTGTCAGTACAATTGGAGAATGGATAACAGCCTTGACATTTCTGTTCTTCTTCTTTACATACGTGAAGGAATTTGACAAGTTCGACATGGAGATCAGGACCCATCCCTCCGTGCATCATCTTGAACAAGTTCATCAACGTCGTCAGCGATTGGAGGTCAATGAAGGAAGTGCCTTACTGTCATAAGAAATGTGCTTATACGATTTAAATCAACGTACATCATGATTAAGGTGCAGTAACTGTGCAGATTATTGTATGAAGCAGAAGCATAGTTAATGAACAAGCAGTTCTTCTTATAGTTAGTGTTGTGTGCCATTGGTTATAATATTTATCTTTTTACTGTACTGCTAATCATTTCTGACACTGATGTTCCTCCATGCCACAATGTCAAATTGCCCCTCCATGCCACAATGTCAAATTGTCCCTCCATGCCACAATGTCAAATTGTCCCTCCATGCCACAAAGTCAAATTGTCCCTCCATGCCACAATGTCAAATTGTCCCTCCATGCCACAATGTCAAATTATCTCTCCATGCCACAATGTCAAATTGTCCCATCTTGGCTGTTGGTCTTCCCCTACCATCTCCTCTCCTCCAACTGTCCAACTATCAAGACATACTCCAACTGTCCAACTATCAAGACATACTCCAGCTGCCCACTATCAAGGCATACTCCAGCTTTCTCCTTCTCATGATATACCCAAAAATGTGGACTGTCTTCTTCTGAGGCGATTAACCAGTTATCTTTGTGAGTTAATTCCCTTCAAGATATCTTTATTACTCTTTTTATTCATCCATGGTGTTATCTTCTTTCTTCTGTAAAACCATACTTTGCAACCTCCACATAACTCCTCAATAATTTGAAAAAAGCAATTAGAGCACTGAAATGAGGCGCAGGAGATATGGTTTTAAAGAAGAATATGTCATATTTCATTAAATCAAATATAAATGATAGGCTTAAATTGAAGAAAGAGCTGATTGAATAAATAAAATGTCAAATATTGTGGTCACATTAAAAGACATGATAATTGTATATACAGCATATTTGAGGGAAAAGTTTACATTCTATACGTAATTTGTCTACACATACTTATAAATGCACTTACAAATCTGTGCACGGCTTGTATGTTGTAAATGTAAAAAGTCAGACTTGACACATAAAGGGTATATGGCGACTGCCCCCTATTTCTATAGACCAATCAGCACATGAGGGTCATGTGTCTATTAGCATACTCTCCGCCTATACTTCCCAGGGAACTTGTTGGTGTCCTGGTTGACTTGGGAGTCCAGTTAAATTAAAAAAGACGCTACCTTAATGGAGATTTGAACAAAAGACCATCTGAGCGGCAGGCGAATGTGCTAGCCACTGGGCTACCACAGCTCCTTTATATGTAGTATCCAGTCTTAAACCAACCGAAGATTAATTCAGACACTGAATTCAAATAATTTTTTTATTCAGCATCAGTTTTGAATTATAAGGCCAAAATTATCAAATCTGGTAATTGAGTTGAACTTCACAAGAAATTCTATTTTACATGTTTAACTTGCTCAAACTTAAATGTTCCATACATTTGTTAACAATTATTTACATTGCCACAGCTTTACTGCAATCAAAATCATTTCATTTATGTTTGTTACCACATGTTCATTTGCCATAGTCACCCTGTTGTTCATAAATTTTGAATTTGCTGCCATCCACGCAAGCCATGACTTTGCTAACTGATACATGTGTATGTTTGGAAAGAAATGTCCTACATATGTTGTCATGCAGTGCACAAACTAAGATGTCTCATTTCACCTGCAATAAGTGTTTCCATCTTTACAACCATCTATTTGAATTTATAATTCCAAGTGTCTGTAACTTTTTCAGCCATTCTTTTTATGTCTACTGGAAGTGTTTTGTTCTCAGTCTTGTGACAAATGACAGGACGTCACAATCAGCCTCAGCATTTTATTGGCCGTTTGTGATTTTCTAGCCAAGTTTACGTTCAGTAGTTTGCCATTGCTTTCCAATTGACTGTCGCTCATACCATTGTTAAAAATCAATACAAGACTGTCTGCTTCCAAATTGCCTGGAGCAGATTTAGAACCCACTGTGCTTTAGCCACAGAAGTCAAGACCACCCAGATGCATATCAAACCCTAGACCATGGTACTGCAGGCGGGCATCTAGCTACTACACTGCCACAACTCCCTTGTGCACTTGATATTATTTCACTGAAGAAAGAATACCCAATCATGAATTTGTACATGTATATCAAACAATACTTGATAGCATTAATTAGTTATACAGGATATCTTTTAATTGTGACAGTCTTATTTTCCAGATTTAGACGTTTCATTTGATATTTTGATGTGAAGTTTTATTGAGCTACAGTGATAATCAAAGATGTAGTATAGATTCAGAGACATATTCTCTTTGTATCTACAGTACAGTGTCACAAATTTTTTCGCATAGTTAAGTGTAAGTTAATGTGGTGAAGAACAATATGTTGTATATTTGTTGAGTATAATGTAATAGTATAAATTCATGATAAGCGAAAATTGTTTTAGCCTACACCTGCACCATTTGAGGATAAGCCCTATGGAAGTGTCAACAAGCTCAAGTTGACTGCAGCTTTCTTTAAATGTATTTAGTTTGACATCTTAAGGTGGAAGAAGAAGAAGAAGAATAGATTGATTGATTGATTGATTTAGGAACCGACATCACAGCATTCGGGGCATTCCCATAAGCGCTCTGTCCCCATCCTCAGAAGCCAGCGAAGAGTTCCAACCCCAATAGTACCAGTAGCAATCTGATTATATGTGTGTCTCGCCTTTCCTCTAAGCGTCGAGCATCGACCAGATCCCCTTGTCACTCCACGGTGTCGCATTCTTGCCAGACCGTGGTGATCCATTTGCTCCTCCGAGGTGTACGCGTGCTCCCACAAGGCCGCAACTACGTCTGCCTTATCATGCATCAATACTCCACCAAGTTTTGCAGAGCCAGCCAATCTGTCTGCCTGTTCATTCCCCAACACACCAGCATGCCCCGGAGAAAATATCCAGACGATGCTTGCCACCCGTGACTTCCGAAGCGAAGCAAGCCACTCGGCATGAAGCTTTCTGAGTCAGTTACAATCACGATGTGTGTGTGTATCGTATTCTCCATCCAGCGGAAAGCTGCACTGACTGCCTCCACCTCCATTCTTAAACTAGATGTTGTGGTATCATATGCCAGGCTCTCCTGCACCAAACGTCGACCATTAGCCTTTGCCAAGAAACCCCAGGCACTTCTACTACCTCTCAACATCGAACCATCTGTGTAGATAATCACATCACCCGGGCGAGCATTATCCTGAAGAGTTGCTGGATTTCCACTTCCGTGGCCCCTGCTGGCCACTCCCTGCACTCCCAGCTCAATGTGATTATAACTCTGCACAAGACTGACTGCTTCGCTGGCACTCTAACCCACTCCTCTCCTAATGTTCTCCAAGGGGCACACCTGTCTGATCGTATCCTCCGCTTGAGCCATCCATGCAGAATGGCAGAAGTGGAAGAAGATGAAGAACAATTACTGATAAAAGAATGGTTTTAACAGTAGCATTTATTATTTTAGTATTAGACTACACTTGATCTTTTGATCTGAACTGTTTTAAGGTTACAATGTTAATCAAAGATTTATAATTAATTCATTTGCAGATAATCTGTTTGCATTTTAAATAACAGGTCCCGTCCCAATTTGGTGCCTAGTGAGAAATCAAAGTGTGTTTTATTAGTACTTACAAGAGATTACACAAAAACAAGAAGGGGAGGATGAGTTTAAAAACAAAACAATTGACTTCATTGCATCAGGTTTTTGTCCCATAAAGTTTGGTCTCTGTCCTCAGAGTAGCTAACTGAATGACTGAAGCAATGCACAGAGCAGGAATTCTTTAGCTCCAGCGACGATGACCAGCATCATAAACTGCATGAAGTCTGGGAAACTGAAATACTTTGGCCATATTAAACATCTTAAAAGTCGACAGGGTTGACTTCATTGCACCGGGTTTTATCCCATATGGCTCTGTCTCTTTCCGCAACGGAGAAAGTGTCGCACATAGCACAAACACGAACTCCGTAGCTCTAGCGACGAACCCACAGGAGTCTCCAAAAAATTTAACTCGTGAACCGAAGGACGTGGAATCAAACCCACAACCTTCGGAGCCCGAGTCAAACGGCTTGACCACTTCACCACGGAGACTCCCAGTATTAAACATCTGTTTGGAAAGAACAGTGATGGAAGGTGTGGTTCCTGCATGAGGAAGAGCACTGTTGAAAGATCAAGAGTCTTTTCAGTTGGCTGTGATAAGAACAACATTCTGCAAAGGACCTGCTTAATAATGATGATGATGATGATGCTTAACAGACGTAATCATCTTTATGAAACATCTAAAGAGATAATCCCACTAGTAAAAATGCACAAAGAGCATTTACACAATGTTCAGAGGTTCATGTGGTAAACATGTGATTTGTCTCATGTTATTATTTCCACTATGTTTAATTAATGGAGTCTTTTGTTTAAATTGACAGAGCTTTATTGTAATTGTATTTTAAATTAATGTATTTGTGATCTTACTTGCAATTTATCAATTTTTAATGGGAACATGGTGCATGGATTTCTACTTATCAGTCATTTTATTGTTTAAGTGATTCCTCTATGGATTTGTAACTCATATTTACTGTTCATACATTGGTTTTACATTGATTTGTATACAGTCAATTGATTTTTCTGTTAAAATAATGCCTCACAATGGCTAAGTCAAATAAAGGACATTATAAGATGTCTTAAGATGCATAGTGTATATGGAGCCAGACCCATATTTTTATAGACCAATCAGCACGCGGTGGGTGATGTACAGACCAATCAGCATGCGGTGGGTGATGTATAGACCAATCAGCATGTGGTAGGTGATATACAGACCAATCAGCACATGGCGGGTGATGTATAGACCAATCAGCACTAGGTGGGTGATGTATAGACCAATCACCACATGGCGAGTGATGTATAGACCAATCAGCATACAGTGGGTGATGTATAGACCAATCTGCACTAGGTGGGTGATGTATAGACCAATCAGCACATGGCGGGTGATGTATAGACCAATCAGCACGTGGTGGGTGATCTATAGACCAATCAGCTCTCGGTGGATGATGTATAGACCAATCAGCACATGGTGGGTGATGTACAGACCAATCAGCACGCAGTGGGAGATGTGGTCAGTACCATGCTGCCTGCCTTTACTTCCCAAGACATTTCTTGGTAGCCATTTTAAGCTGGGTCAACCTGAGAGCCAAGGTCAAATTTGTTTGTAAAATTTGAAGCCGCCCTGTTGCGGATTGAACCTAAGACCATGGAGCTGCAGTTGAGCATCTAGTCACTTTGCTACAGAGATTCCCTTGTGTACTTAACTTTATTTCATTGAAGAAAGAATATCCAAACGTGAATTTGTACTTTATTATTTGCTGATGAAATATCATCTCAGTGTGAATTTGTTTTACTGCTGAAATAATCATAGCATGAATTTATACTTGCCATTCTTTTACATGATGACATAATCATAACATGGATATGTACTTGTCAATTTACATACATTTGTATTTGCTATTAATATTTCTGATGAAATATCTCAGCATTGATGTGTAATTGTCATTCATATTACTGATGAACAAGTACTCTTAAATATGCATGTATACTTTGTATTGTGTGTTACCAGAGAAAGCCTCTCTTCTTCCTTGTTCTCACTAAGATTTCTGGTCTCAATGTATTTAATAAAATAGTTTCATGTTTATGACGTTCACTGCATGGCTTATAGTGGAATGAAACCAGATTGGTTAGTTGTGAATCTTCTGGGAGTTTGCGAGTTAGACCGACTAAGTCTGATACCTTGGTGTTCATGTCATCTCGGTTGTGAAAAGGGCTGGCGTCCATTGGGATGAGCTTGGTGTAGTGACTTTTCCCCCTAACCTGGTACCAAAGGCACTCCACAAGGGCAGATGCAGAGCTCTCATTCCCCTCTGCAAGTACATCAACCAGTGTTAGACCAGTGCTGAAAAAAGGGCTTTTAAAATGCAAGAGGATCGTCTTCATTGCATCGAGTTTATCACATATGGGTTCAGTCTCTTTTTGCATGGTGGCCTGCCAAAGTCATAGCATAAAGCATGAACTCTGTAGCCCCAGTGATGACCCTCTGGAGTTTCCGAGAATATAGACCAGTACAGGAGCTTGACATCTGGGGAGAGGCATACAGGCTGTCACCAGGTCATGGTTCACACAGCACGTACTGACTGGCTGGGATGAAGCCTGGGTTGGTCATGTTTTTTTCCATGGGTTTTAGGTATGAATGATTTATAAATGTAACTTGTTTGCTTGGATTTGTATGTCAAAGAGAAAAATGAATGACAGACAATCAGAAAGTTATTTAGTTGCATATCCTTTACAGGATGTCAGTCAACCCAGCATTTTTGGCCATTTGTGAGTTCACCCAAAGAGAAGATGGGTGTAGGATGATCTCCAGATGGGTGTATCGGACGCGGGACATCTTGCTTATGATCGAGAGGTTTTCTGGAAAGTTATGGAAGCGAGGTTCTGCAAAGGACATACTACTGAATGAATGAATGAATGCGAGTTCTTGGCAAGTATATGTTTAGTAGTTTGCCGTTGCTTTCTGAACAACCGGAACTGTACCATTGTATGAAAACCAGCACAAGGCTGTCTGCTTCCAAATCACCTATGGCTGCGTTTCAAATGTGGTATTCAGGAATGCGAATTGTGATTGCAACCCTTTCACCACACAGCCAGCTGTGTCAGGAAGACAGACATTGATTGACAGATGGATGGATAAGATAGGCAGAGAAATAGACAAATACAGCTAGTCAGTCAGACAGATTTATAGATAGAAAGAAAAAGTGTTCCCCCCAGAAGCTCATGATATTATGTAGAATGTTCACAAAAGTATCCACAATATGAAGACTTAGTTACCTAGGAAAAACAACAATGAAATAATATAGAACATTTACTTTATTGAACCTACATAATAACGTGTAATTACGTGATGATATCATTATAAAGCAGTGAACATACGGAAGGCAGCTCAGTTGCACTTAGTAACAACAACAATAAGGAAGCAAAAACAATGCAGGCATGTATAATAATCTTGGACAAAAGCAAAAATAAAATGCAAAAATAAACTAGTCTGAGATTTTGAAATCTAACAGCCAAAAGTAAGTACTGTAAAATCTAGACTAGATGCAAAGCAGGCTTTATTGGTGGTCAGAATTGAGTAAAGAACCGATATCATTGCACTTGGGGTATCCCTATAAGCGCTCATTCATCTTCAACAGCCAGCTAAGAGTTCCAATACTAAAGGCACCCATTGCAATCTGATTAAATGTCCGTCTTGCTTTATCTCTGAGTGACGACTGTCTACCAGATCCTCTAACCACCCATTGTTGCCATTCTCTCTAGACCATAATGGTCTATCTGTTCTTCTGCATTATACACACACTCCCAGATGGCCTTCAACACATCTGCCCTAAGGTGGTCAGATTTTAAGGCAAAATTGAATTACACAAGAGATACTGCACAGAGTGTTCTTCATCTTGTGTAAGGCTGCCTTTGTTTGAAATAGTCTACATTTGACTTCTTTAATACATCTTCCATCTGCTGTAATACATTTTTTTGCTCTTGTGGCAATGTAAGAAAACAAACCCACATTAGAATAGAGTATACACACATTGAGATTCTTGCCAATGTGTAATTCCTGACTGCTAAAAACCTAGTGTTATTTGACGGACAGGGCTGGAGCAATAATGGATCAAGCTGATTCAGAAGCTAATCATTCTATCAATCGATAGAATCAATCAGGTGCCATCTCCACAATGAAAGTTGGCTGCAATGGTTCTCCAACACTGCCTGTCTCTCGCCTTGAGTGTACATTCTGTCAGATTGATGTTCATCCATCTCTTGGTGTTATCTTCCCACTTGTATCATTGTCTGCCTCTTGCTTGCTTGCCCTCAACCTTGCCCTGCAGAATGGTCTTTGTTAGAGTGTTATGTCTTTTAATGTGGCTGAAGTATTTCACTGGCCCCTTTTTTATTTCTTTCATCAACTCTCTTTTCATTCCCAGTTTTTCTAGAACCTCTGTATTTGATTGTTTTTGTTTCCATGAAATACGACATCTTCTGTATATCCGCATCTCCACGGCCTCTATTCGACTTTCTAGTTGCTTGTTCAATGTTCAGGCTTCCGCACCATGCAATAGTGTTGAATATATATAACATTTGACAATTCTAATTTTTAATGCATTGTTAATCTCTTTAGATGTTAATACCGATATCATGATGTTGAAAGAAATTGTGGATATATCCTAGTCTCTTTTTGATTTCTACTTCACTTCTGCCATAATCTTTTATTACATGTCCGACAGAAGAAATGTTTAACTTGTTCTAGTATCTCCCTGTTTACTGTAATGTTCATTGATGACCTTTCCTTTCCACTGCTAATTATAATAGTATTTTTTTAAGGATATTAATATCTAAGCCACATTCTGCACTATGTTTACTTGTTCCACTAGGATTTGTAACTCTTGCTCGCTTTCTGCTAGTAACACGGTATCATCAGCATACCTAAGACTGTCAATATATTCACACTTGAATTGCCAAACAACTAAGATAATCAAATACAGATAATAAAATACATGGAATAAGCAAAACAAATTCATTACAAAATTAAAGGTTCAGGACACTTCTTCTTCAGGTGCCAGGTCTGAAGAAGACACCGCCAATCATGAGTCACCACCCTCTCTGTCATTGAATATTTTCATTAAATTGAGCTTGCTGATATTGTTTGTGGCCTGGCTGTTTAAGTTTTCCATTTACACCCATCCTTTCAGAGCAATGGTAGATAGCACGCTTCTCTATGAACCCGATGGTGATGGGGTTGAAATTTGAATCGAGGCAGATTGAAATTGGTCTGGACTCCCAGACCAACCCAATCTAAAATAGGCACAAGGAAATGTCTTGGGAAATAAAGGTGTACTAACCACATCATTCCTTGAGTGCCATTTGGCCTATAAAACATATGGGGTTAGTACCATATTCCCAGCATGCCCCAAGGTGTGTAAACAGGGTCCTCAATCCTGGACATTTGTATCCACATTCTGATCTCCACATTTGGAGTTCTAGCTGTTCATTCTCACTACTGGATAAGTTTATCTATTTTCTGATTGCCATATTTGTAGCTCTATTTTCTCTTTTAATGGTTTCATCCTCACTTCAACAAGCATGTCTACTTTCTGATTTCCAGATATATAACAGTGGGTAGGATTCCATTGCATTTTTATCTCGTGTAGGGCTGCAGAATCTCATGTAGGGCTTCTGAATCTCATGTAGGGCTGCTGAATCTCAAGTAGGGCTTCAGAGTCTCATGCAGGGCTGCAGAAAGGTTGTCTGTTTCATTGTTATTAATGTATTATGGGCTAATGCAAATAAACAGCCCTTTCACAATCAAAGGAATAGCATAATTTTTGCTACGTCTGACAAAAGGGCAGGAAATATATCACAATCACGCATATATGAATCTTATTTTGTACATACACAATATACAACCTGTATAAGGTAATAATCAATAAAATGCAAATAACAACAATATACATTCTATATCAGATAGTAATAAAATAAATGGGAACAAAGTACACTCGCTATAAAAATGTCTTGATAGAAAGTTCTTGCAAGTCTCTGCATCATATTTCTTAGAAGTAGGTACTGTGAACAAAGAAACAATATTAATAATAATTAAAAAGAATGCTATATAATAATATCAATGATATTTAAGAACATCAATATTACATATACAAACAATGTTATAAAGATACCAATGGCACATATACACACACACACAAGACATGGCATATACACACACAAGACATGGTACAAACACACAAGACATGACACACACATACATACAAGACACAACACACACACAAGACATGGCACACACATACATACAAGACACAACACACATACAAGACACAACACACATACAAGACACAACACACACACAAGACATGGCACACACATACATACAAAACACAACACACACAAGACATGGCACACACATACATACAATACAACACATACACAAGACATGGCACAAACATACATACAAGACAACACACACACAAGACATGGCACAAACATACATACAAGACAACACACACACAAGACATGGCACAAACATACATACAAGACAACACACACACAAGACATGGCACAAACATACATATAAGACAACACACACACAAGACATGGCACACACATACATACAAGACACAACACACACAGGACATGGCACACACATACATACAAGACACAAGACACACACAAGACATGGCATATACACACACAAGACATGGCACAAACACACAAGACATGACAGACACATACATACAAGACACAAGACACACACAAGATATGGCACACACACAAGACATGGCACAAATACAAGACATCTTGCAGAAAACTAGAATGGCATAAACTGATGAACACAGCAGCTACTATAACCAGACAAGAAAGATGGCGCCTGCAGCAGGGTATGACAATACAACATGAAACAAACAAGGTATGCTGAGATCCTGTGGAGAAAATACTAATACAAACTCATATAATGTATTTACATAGGTTCCCTTTGGGCGCAAGGATGAAGAAAGTTAATAAAATACCCCAGTCTCAAGGAGGGAACAGAAGGTTGGAGAATGTTGACAATAAAATACCTTAAACTCAAGGAGGAAACAGAAGGTTGGAGAATGTTGTCAATGAAATAAATTAAACTCATGGAGAGAACACAAGGTTGGAGAATGTTGTCAATGAAATAAATTAAACTCATGGAGGGAACAGAAGGTTGGAGAATGTTGTCAATGAAATACATTAAACTCATGGAGAGAACAGAAGGTTGGAGAATGTTGTCAATGAAATACATTAAACTCAAGGAGAGAACAGAAGGTTGGAGAATGTTGTCAATGAAATAAATTAAACTCATGGAGAGAACAGAAGGTTGGAGAATGTTGTCAATGAAATAAATTAAACTCATGGAGAGAACAGAAGTTTGGAGATTGTTGTCAATGAAATAAATTAAACTCATGGAGAGAACAGAAGGTTGGAGAATGTCAATGAAATAAATTAAACTCATGGAGAGAACAGAAGGTTGAAGAATGTTGTCAATGAAATAAATTAAACTCATGGAGAGAACAGAAGGTTGGAGAATGTTGTCAATGAAATAAATTAAACTTAAGGAGGGAACAGAAGGTTGGAGAATGTTGACAATAAAATACCTTAAACTCAAGGAGAGAACAGAAGGTTGAAGAATGTTGTCAATGAAATACATTAAACTCATGGAGAGAACAGAAGGTTGGAGAATGTTGTCAATGAAATAAATTAAACTCATGGAGAGAACAGAAGGTTGGAGAATGTTGTCAATGAAATAAATTAAACTCATGGAGAGAACAGAAGGTTGGAGAATGTTGTCAATGAAATAAATTAAACTCATGGAGAGAACACAAGGTTGGAGAATGTTGACAATAAAATACCTTAAACTCAAGGAGTGAACAGAAGGTTGGAGAATGTTGTCAATGAAATAAATTAAACTCATGGAGAGAACAGAAGGTTGCAGAATGTTATCAATGAAATAAATTAAACTCATGGAGAGAACAGAAGGTTGGAGAATGTTGTCAATGAAATAAATTAAACTCATGGAGAGAACAGTAGGTTGGAGAATGTTGTACAATGAAATAAATTAAACTCATGGAGAGAACAGAAGGTTGGAGAATGTTGTCAATGAAATAAATTAAACTTAAGGAGAGGAACAGAAGGTTGGAGAATGTTGACAATAAATACCTTAAACTCAAGGAAAGAACAGAAGGTTGGAGAATGTTGTCAATGAAATAAATTAAACTCATGGAAAGAACAGAAGGTTGGAGAATGTTGTCAATGAAATAAATTAAACTCATGGAGAGAACACAAGGTTGAAAGAATGTTGACAATGAAAATACCTTAAACTCGAGAGAACAGAAGGTTGGAGAAATGTTGTCAATGAAATAAATTAAACTCATGGAGAGAACAGAAGGTTGGAGAATGTTATCAATGAAATAAATTAAACTCATGGAGAGAACAGAAGGTTGGAGAATGTTGTCAATGAAATACCTTAAACTCATGAAAGGAACACAAGGTTGGAGAATGTTGTACAATGAAATAATCTTAAACTCAATGGAGAGAACAGAAGGTTGGAGAATGTTGTCAATGAAATAAATTAAACTCATGGAGAGAACACAAGGTTGGAGAATGTTGTCAAATGAAATAAATTAAACTCATGGAGAGAACAGAAGGTTGGAGAATGTTGTCAATGAAATAATTAAACTCATGGAGAGAACAGAAAGGTTGGAGAATTGTTGTCAATGAAATAAATTAAACTACATGGAGAGAACAGAAGGTTGGAGAATGTTTCAATGAAATAATTAAACTCATGGAGAGAACAGAAGGTTGGAGAATGTTGTCAATGAAATAAATTAAACTCAGGGAGAGAACAGAAGGTTGGAGAATGTTGTACAATGAAATAAATTAAACTCATGGAGAGAACAGAAGGTTGAAGAATGTTGTCAATGAAATAAATTAAACTCATGGAGAGAACACAAGGTTGGAGAATGTTGACAATAAAATACCTTAAACTCAAGGAGAGAACAGAAGGTTGGAGAAATGTTGTCAATTAATATAAAGATTAAGACTCAAAAAAATGGAGAGACAGAACAGGAAGGTGTGGAGAATGTTGTCAATGAAATAAATTAAACTCATGGAGAGAACAGAAGGTTGGAGAATGTTGTCAATGAAATAAATTAAACTCATGGAGAGAACAGAAGGTTGGAGAATGTTGTCAATGAAATAAATTAAACTCATGGAGAGAACAGAAGGTTGGAGAATGTTGTCAATGAAATAAATTAAACTCATGGAGAGAACACAAGGTTGGAGAATGTTGACAATAAAATACCTTAAACTCAAGAGAGAACAGAAGGTTGGAGAATGTTGTCAATGAAATAAATTAAACTCATGGAGAGAACAGAAGGTTGGAGAATGTTGTCAATGAAATAAATTAAACTCATGGAAAGAACAGAAGGTTGGAGAATGTTGTCAATGAAATAAATTAAACTCATGGAGGGAAAAGAAGGTTGGAGAATGTTGTCAATGAAATACCTTAAACTCATGGAAGGAACACAAGGTTGGAGAATGTTGACAATAAAATATCTTAAACTCAAGGAGAGAACAGAAGGTTGGAGAATGTTGTCAATGAAATAAATTAAACTCATGGAGAGAACAGAAGGTTGGAGAATGTTGTCAATGAAATAAATTAAACTCATGGAGAGAACAGAAGGTTGGAGAATGTTGTCAATGAAATAAATTAAACTCATGCAGAAAACAGAAGGTTGGAGAATGTTGTCAATGAAATAAATTAAACTCAAGGAGGGAACAGAAGGTTGGAGAATGTTGACAATAGAATACCTTAAACTCAAGGAGAGAACAGAAGGTTGGAGAATGTTGTCAATGTAATAAATTAAACTCATGGAGAGAACAGAAGGTTGGAGAATGTTGTCAATGAAATAAATTAAACTCATGGAGAGAACAGAAGGTTGGAGAATGTTGTCAATGAAATAAATTAAATTCATGGAGAAGAACAGAAGGTTGGAGAATGTTGTCAATGAAATAAATTAAACTCATGGAAGAGAACAGAAGGTTGGAAAATGTTGACAATAAAATACCTTAAACTCATGGAGAGAACAGAAGGTTGGAGAATGTTGTCAATGAAATAAATTAAACTCATGGAGAGAACAGAAGGTTGGAGAATGTTGTCAATGAAATAATTAAACTCATGGAGGGAACAGAAGGTTGGAGAATGTTGTCAATGAAATAAATTAAACTCATGGAGAGAACAGAAGGTTTGGAGAATGTTGTCAATGAAATAAATTAAACTCATGGAGAGAACAGAAGGTTGGAGAATGTTGTCAATGAAATAAATTAAACTCATGGCTGTCTCTTATACACATCTATGGAGAGAACAGTAGGTTGGAGAATGTTGTCAATGAAATAAATTAAACTCATGGAGAGGAACAGAAGGTTGGAGAATGTTGACAATGAAATAAATTAAACTCATGGAGAGAACAGAAGGTTGGAGAATGTTGACAATAAAATACCTTAAACTCAAGGAGGAGAACAGAAGGTTGGAGAATGTTGTCAATGAAATAAATTAAACTCATGGAGAGAACAGAAGGTTGGACAATGTTGTCAATTAAATAAATTAAACTCATGGAGAGAACAGAAGGTTGGAGAATGTTGTCAATGAAATAAATTAAACTCATGGAGAGAACAGAAAGTTGGAGAATGTTGTCAATGAAAAGCTTAAACTCATGGAGAGAACAGAAGGTTGGAGAATGTTGTCAATGAAATAAATTAAACTCATCAAGAGAACAGAAGGTTGGAGAATGTTGTCAATGAAAACCTTAAACTCATGGAGAGAACAGAAGGTTGTAGAATGTTGTCAATGAAATAAATTAAACTCAAGGAGGGACAGAAGTGTGGAGAATGTTGACAATAAATACCTAGTAAACTCATGGAGAGAACAGAAGGTTGGAGAATGTTGTCAATGAAATAAATTAAACTCATGGAAGAGAACAGAAGGTTGGAGAATGTTGTCAATAGAATACATTAAACTCTGGAGAGAACAGAAGTTGGAGAATGTTGTCAATGAAATAAGTTAAACTCATGGAGGGGAAAGAAGGTTGGAGAATGTTGTCAATGAATACCTTAACCTCATGGAAGGAAACAAGGTTGGAGAATGTTGACAATAAAATACCTTAAACTCAAGGAGAGAACAGAAGGTTGGAGAATGTTGTTCAATTAATAAATTAAACTCATGGAGAGAAACACAAAGGTTGGAGAATGTTGTCAATGAAATAAATTAAACTCATGGAGAGAACAGAAGGTTGGAGAATGTTGTCAATGAAATAAATTAATCTCATGGAGAGAACAAAAGGTTGGAGAATGTTGTCAATGAAATAAATTAAACTCATGGAGAGAACAGAAGGTTGGAGAATGTTGTCATGAAATAAATTAAACTCATGGAGAGAAACACAGGTTGGAGAATGTTGACAATAAAATACCTTAAACTCGAGAGAACAGAAGGTTGGAGAATGTTGGTCAATGAAATAAATTAAACTCATGGAGAGAACAGAAGGTTGCAGAATGTTATCAATGAATTAAATTAAACTCATGGAGAGAACAGAAGGTTGGAGAATGTTGTCAATGAAATACCTTAAACTCATGAAAGGAACACAAGGTTGGAGAATGTTGACAATAAAATATCTTAAACTCAGAGAGAAACAGAAAGGTTGGAGAATGTTGTCAATGAAATAAGATTAAACTTAAGGAGGGAACAGAAAGGTTGGAGAATGTTGACAATAAAATACCTTAAACTCAAGGAGAGAGACAGAAGGGTTGAAGAATGTTGTCAATGAAATAAATTAAACTCATGGAGAGAACAGAAGGTTGGAGAATGTTGTCAATGAAATAAATTAAACTCATGGAGAGAACACAAGGTTGGAGAATGTTGACAATGAAATACCTTAAACTCGAGAGAACAGAAGTTGGAGAATGTTTGTCATGAAATAAGTTAAACTCATGGAGAGAAACAGAAGGTTGCAGAATTTATCAATGAAATAAATTAAACTCATCGGAGGAGAACAGAAGGTTGGAGAATGTTGTCAATGAAATACCTTAAACTCATGAAAGGAAACACAAGGTTGGAGAATGTTGACAATAAAATATCTTAACTCAATGAGAGAACAGAAGGTTTGGAGAATGTTGTCAATGAAATAAATTAAACTCATGGAGAGAACACAAGGTTGGAGAATGTTGGTCAATGAAATAAATTAAACTCATGGAGAGAACAGAAGGTTGGAGAATTGTTGTCAATGAAATAAATTAAACTCATGGAGAGAACAGAAGGTTGGAGAATGTTGTCAATGAAATAAATTAAACTCATGGAGAGAACAGAAGGTTGGAGAATGTTGTCAATGAAATAAATTAAACTCATGGAGAGAACAGAAGGTTGGAGAATGTTGTCAATGAAATACATTAAACTCATGGAGAGAACAGAAGGTTGGAGAATGTTGTCAATGAAATAAATTAAAACTCATGGAGAGAACAGAAGGTTGGAGAATGTTGTCAATGAAATAAATTAAACTCATGGAGGAGAACACAAGGTTGGAGAATGTTGACAATAAAATACCTTAAACTCAGGAGAGAACAGAAGGTTGGAGAATGTTGTCAATGAAAATAAATTAAACTCATGGAGAGAACAGAAGGTTGGAGAATGTTGTCAATGAAAATACATTAAACTCATGGAGAGAACAGAAGGTTGGAGAATGTTGTCAATGAAATAAATTAAACTCATGGAGAGAACAGTAGGTTGGAGAATGTTGTCAAGGAACATAAGAAAATTAAACTCATGCTGGAGAGAACAGAAGGTTGGTGAGAATGTTGTCAATGAAATAAATTAAACTCATGGAGAGTACACAAGGTTGGAGAATGTTGACAATAAAATACTTAAACTCAAGGATGAGAACAGGAAGGTTGGAGAATGTTGTCAATGAAATAAATTAAACATCATGGAGAGAACAGGAAGGTTGGAGAATGTTTGTCAATGAAATAAATTAAACTCATGGGAAGAACAGAAGGTTGGAGAACTGTTGTCAATGGAAATAAATTAAACTCATGGAGGAAAAAGAAGGTTGGGAGACAATGTTGTCAAGTGAAATACCTTAAACTCATGGAAGAACACAGGTTTGGAGAATGTTGACAATAAAATATCTTAAACTCAAGGAGAGAACAGAAGGTTGGAGAATGTTGTCAATGAAATAAATTAAACTCATGGAGAGAACAGAAGGTTGGAGAATGTTGTCAATGAAATAAATTAAACTCATGGAGAGAACAGAAGGTTGGAGAATGTTGTCAATGAAATAAATTAAACTCATGGAGAGAACAGAAGGTTGGAGAATGTTGTCAATGAAATAAATTAAACTCATGCAGAGAACAGAAGGTTGGAGAATGTTGTCAATGAAATAAATTAAACTCAAGGAGGGAACAGAAGGTTGGAGAATGTTGACAATAGAATACCTTAAACTCAAGGAGAGAACAGAAGGTTGGAGAATGTTGTCAATGTAATAAATTAAACTCATGGAGAGAACAGAAGGTTGGAGAATGTTGTCAATGAAATAAATTAAACTCATGGAGAGAACAGAAGGTTGGAGAATGTTGTCAATGAAATAAATTAAACTCATGGAGAAAACAGAAGGTTGGAGAATGTTGTCAATGAAATAAATTAAACTCATGAAGAGAACAGAAGGTTGGAAAATGTTGACAATAAAATACCTTAAACTCAAGGAGAGAACAGAAGGTTGGAGAATGTTGTCAATGAAATAAATTAAACTCATGGAGAGAACAGAAGGTTGGAGAATGTTGTCAATGAAATAAATTAAACTCATGGAGAGAACAGAAGGTTGGAGAATGTTGTCAATGAAATAAATTAAACTCATGGAGAGAACAGAAGTTTGGAGAATGTTGTCAATGAAATAAATTAAACTCATGGAGAGAACAGAAGGTTGGAGAATGTTGTCAATAAAATAAATTAAACTCATGGAGAGAACAGAGGTTGGAGAATGTTGTCAATGAAATAAATTAAACTCATGGAGAGAACAGAAGGTTGGAGAATGTTGTCAATGAAATAAATTAAACTCATGGAGAGAACAGAAGGTTGGAGAATGTTGACAATAAAATACCTTAAACTCAAGGAGAGAACAGAAGGTTGGAGAATGTTGTCAATGAAATAAATTAAACTCATGGAGAGAACAGAAGGTTGGAGAATGTTGACAATAAATAAATTAAACTCATGGAGAGAACAGAAGGTTGGAGAATGTTGTCAATGAAATAAATTAAACTCATGGAGAGAACAGAAGGTTGGAGAATGTTGTCAATGAAATAAATTAAACTCATGGAGAGAACAGAAGGTTGGAGAATGTTGACAATAAAATACCTTAAACTCAAGGAGAGAACAGAAGGTTGGAGAATGTTGTCAATGAAATAAATTAAACTCATGGAGAGAACAGAAGGTTGGAGAATGTTGTCAATGAAATAAATTAAACTCATGGAGAGAACAGAAGGTTGGAGAATGTTGTCAATGAAATAAATTAAACTCATGGAGGAAACAGAAGGTTGGAGAATGTTGTCAATGAAATAAATTAAACTCATGGAAGAACACAAGGTTGGAGAATGTTGACAATAAAATACTTAAACTCAAGGAGAGAACAGAAGGTTGGAGAATGTTGTCAATGAAATAAATTAAACTCATGGAGAGAACAGAAGGTTGGAGAATGTTGTCAATGAAATAAATTAAACTCATGGAGAGAACAGAAGGTTGGAGAATGTTGTCAATGAAATAAATTAAACTCATGGAGAGAACAGAAGGTTGGAGAATGTTGTCAATGAAATAAATTAAACTCATGGAGAGAACAGAAGGTTGGAGAATGTTGTCAATGAAATAAATTAAACTCAAGGAGGGAACAGAAGGTTGGAGAATGTTGACAATAAAATACCTTAAACTCGAGAGAACAGAAGGTTGGAGAATGTTGTCAATGTAATAAATTAAACTCATGGAGAGAACAGAAGGTTGGAGAATGTTGTCAATGAAATAAATTAAACTCATGGAGAGAACAGAAGGTTGGAGAATGTTGTCAATGAAATAAATTAAACTCATGGAGAAAACAGAAGGTTGGAGAATGTTGTCAATGAAATAAATTAAACTCATGAAGAGAACAGAAGGTTGGAAAATGTTGACAATAAAATACCTTAAACTCAAGGAGAGAACAGAAGGTTGGAGAATGTTGTCAATGAAATAAATTAAACTCATGGAGAGAACAGAAGGTTGGAGAATGTTGTCAATGAAATAAATTAAACTCATGGAGGGAACAGAAGGTTGGAGAATGTTGTCAATGAAATAAATTAAACTCATGGAGAGAACAGAAGTTTGGAGAATGTTGTCAATGAAATAAATTAAACTCATGGAGAGAACAGAAGGTTGGAGAATGTTGTCAATAAAATAAATTAAACTCATGGAGAGAACAGTAGGTTGGAGAATGTTGTCAATGAAATAAATTAAACTCATGGAGAGAACAGAAGGTTGGAGAATGTTGTCAATGAAATAAATTAAACTCATGGAGAGAACAGAAGGTTGGAGAATGTTGACAATAAAATACCTTAAACTCAAGGAGAGAATAGAAGGTTGGAGAATGTTGTCAATGAAATAAATTAAACTCATGGAGAGTACACAAGGTTGGAGAATGTTGACAATTAAATAAATTAAACTCATGGAGAGAACAGAAGGTTGGAGAATGTCAATGAAATAAATTAAACTCATGGAGAGAACAGAAGGTTGAAGAATGTTGTCAATGAAATAAATTAAACTCATGGAGAGAACAGAAGGTTGGAGAATGTTGTCAATGAAATAAATTAAACTTAAGGAGGGAACAGAAGGTTGGAGAATGTTGACAATAAAATACCTTAAACTCAAGGAGAGAACAGAAGGTTGAAGAATGTTGTCAATGAAATACATTAAACTCAAGGAGAGAACAGAAGGTTGGAGAATGTTGTCAATGAAATAAATTAAACTCATGGAGAGAACAGAAGTTTGGAGATTGTTGTCAATGAAATAAATTAAACTCATGGAGAGAACAGAAGGTTGGAGAATGTCAATGAAATAAATTAAACTCATGGAGAGAACAGAAGGTTGAAGAATGTTGTCAATGAAATTAATTAAACTCATGGAGAGAACAGAAGGTTGGAGAATGTTGTCAATGAAATAAATTAAACTTAAGGAGGGAACAGAAGGTTGGAGAATGTTGACAATAAAATACCTTAAACTCAAGGAGAGAACAGAAGGTTGAAGAATGTTGTCAATGAAATAAATTAAACTCATGGAGAGAACAGAAGGTTGGAGAATGTTGTCAATGAAATAAATTAAACTCATGGAGAGAACACAAGGTTGGAGAATGTTGACAATAAAATACCTTAAACTCGAGAGAACAGAAGGTTGGAGAATGTTGTCAATGAAATAAATTAAACTCATGGAGAGAACAGAAGGTTGCAGAATGTTATCAATGAAATAAATTAAACTCATGGAGAGAACAGAAGGTTGGAGAATGTTGTCAATGAAATACCTTAAACTCATGAAAGGAACACAAGGTTGGAGAATGTTGACAATAAAATATCTTAAACTCAAGGAGAGAACAGAAGGTTGGAGAATGTTGTCAATGAAATAAATTAAACTCATGGAGAGAACACAAGGTTGGAGAATGTTGTCAATGAAATAAATTAAACTCATGGAGAGAACAGAAGGTTGGAGAATGTTGTCAATGAAATAAATTAAACTCATGGAGAGAACAGAAGGTTGGAGAATGTTGTCAATGAAATAAATTAAACTCATGGAGAGAACAGAAGGTTGGAGAATGTTGTCAATGAAATAAATTAAACTCATGGAGAGAACAGAAGGTTGGAGAATGTTGTCAATGAAATAAATTAAACTCATGGAGAGAACAGAAGGTTGGAGAATGTTGTCAATGAAATAAATTAAACTCATGGAGAGAACAGAAGGTTGGAGAATGTTGTCAATGAAATAAATTAAACTCATGGAGAGAACACAAGGTTGGAGAATGTTGACAATAAAATACCTTAAACTCAAGGAGAGAACAGAAGGTTGGAGAATGTTGTCAATGAAATAAATTAAACTCATGGAGAGAACAGAAGGTTGGAGAATGTTGTCAATGAAATACATTAAACTCATGGAGAGAACAGAAGGTTGGAGAATGTTGTCAATGAAATAAATTAAACTCATGGAGAGAACAGTAGGTTGGAGAATGTTGTCAATGAAATAAATTAAACTCATGGAGAGAACAGAAGGTTGGAGAATGTTGTCAATGAAATAAATTAAACTCATGGAGAGTACACAAGGTTGGAGAATGTTGACAATAAAATACCTTAAACTCAAGGAGAGAACAGAAGGTTGGAGAATGTTGTCAATGAAATAAATTAAACTCATGGAGAGAACAGAAGGTTGGAGAATGTTGTCAATGAAATAAATTAAACTCATGGAAAGAACAGAAGGTTGGAGAATGTTGTCAATGAAATAAATTAAACTCATGGAGAGAACAGAAGGTTGGAGAATGTTGTCAATGAAATACCTTAAACTCATGGAAGGAACACAAGGTTGGAGAATGTTGACAATAAAATATCTTAAACTCAAGGAGAGAACAGAAGGTTGGAGAATGTTGTCAATGAAATAAATTAAACTCATGGAGAGAACAGAAGGTTGGAGAATGTTGTCAATGAAATAAATTAAACTCATGGAGAGAACAGAAGGTTGGAGAATGTTGTCAATGAAATAAATTAAACTCATGGAGAGAACAGAAGGTTGGAGAATGTTGTCAATGAAATAAATTAAACTCATGCAGAAAACAGAAGGTTGGAGAATGTTGTCAATGAAATAAATTAAACTCAAGGAGGGAACAGAAGGTTGGAGAATGTTGACAATAGAATACCTTAAACTCAAGGAGAGAACAGAAGGTTGGAGAATGTTGTCAATGTAAATAAATTAAACTCATGGAGAGAACAGAAGGTTGGAGAATGTTGTCAATGAAATAAATTAAACTCATGGAGAGAACAGAAGGTTGGAGAATGTTGTCAATGAAATAAATTAAACTCATGGAGAAAACAGAAGGTTGGAGAATGTTGTCAATGAAATAAATTAAACTCATGGAGAGAACAGAAGGTTGGAGAATGTTGACAATAAAATACCTTAAACTCAAGGAGAGAACAGAAGGTTGGAGAATGTTGTCAATGAAATAAATTAAACTCATGGAGAGAACAGAAGGTTGGAGAATGTTGTCAATGAAATAAATTAAACTCATGGAGAGAACAGAAGGTTGGAGAATGTTGCAATGAAATAAATTAAACTCATGGAGAGAACAGAAGGTTGGAGAATGTTGTCAATGAAATAAATTAAACTCATGGAGAGAACAGAAGGTTGGAGAATGTTGTCAATGAAATAAATTAAACTCATGGAGAGAACAGAAGGTTGGAGAATGTTGTCAATGAAATAACTTAAACTCATGGAGAGAACACAAGGTTGGAGAATGTTGACAATAAAATATCTTAAACTCAAGGAGAGAACAGAAGGTTGGAGAATGTTGTCAATGAAATAAATTAAACTCATGGAGAGAACAGAAGGTTGGAGAATGTTGTCAATGAAATAAATTAAACTCATGGAGAGAACACAAGGTTGGAGAATGTTGACAATAAAATACCTTAAACTCATGGAGAGAACAGAAGGTTGGAGAATGTTGTCAATGTAATAAATTAAACTCATGGAGAGAACAGAAGGTTGGAGAATGTTGTCAATGAAATAAATTAAACTCATGGAGAGAACAGAAGGTTGGAGAATGTTGTCAATGAAATAAATTAAACTCATGGAGAGAACAGAAGGTTGGAGAATGTTGTCAATGAAATAAATTAAACTCATGGAGAGAACAGAAGGTTGGAGAATGTTGACAATAAAATACCTTAAACTCAAGGAGAGAACAGAAGGTTGGAGAATGTTGTCAATGAAATAAATTAAACTCATGGAGAGAACAGAAGGTTGGAGAATGTTGTCAATGAAATAAATTAAACTCATGGAGAGAACAGAAGGTTGGAGAATGTTGCAATGAAATATTAAACTCATGGAGAGACAGAGGTTGAGAATGTTGTCAATGAAATAATTAAACTCATGGAGAGAACAGTAAGGTTTGGAGAATGTTTGTCAATGAAATAAATTAACTCATGGAGAGACAGAAGGTTGGAGAATGTTGTCAATGAATAATTAACTCATGAGAGAACAGAAAGGTTGGAGAATGTTGACAATAAATAACTTAAAACTCAAGGAGAGAGCAGAAGGTTGGAGAATGTTGTCATGAAATAAATTAAACTCATGGAGAGAACCAAGGTTGGAAGATGTTGTCAATGAAATAAATTAAACTCATGAGAGACACAGAAGGTTGGAGAATGTTGCAATGAAATAAAATTAAACTCAAGGAGGAGAACAGAAGGTTGGAGAATGTTGCAATGAAATAAATTAAACTCATGGAGAGAACAGAAGGTTGGAGAATGTTTGTCAATGAAATACAGTTAAAACTCATGGAGAGAACAGAAGGTGGAGAATGTTGTCAATGAAATAACTTAAACTCATGGAGAGAACAGTAAGGTTGGAGAATGTTGTCAATGAAATAAATTAAAACTCAATGGAGAGAGAACAGAAGGTTGGAGAATGTTGTCAATGAAATAAATTAAACTCATGGAGAGAACAGAAGGTTGGAGAATGTTGTCAATGAATAAATACCTTAAACTCATGGAGAGAACAGAAGGTTGGAGAATGTTGTCAATGAAATAAATTAAACTCATGGAGAGAACAGAAGGTTGAAGAATGTTGTCAATGAAATAATTAAACTCATGGAGAAGAACAGAAGGTTGGAGAATGTTGTCAATGAAATAAATTAAACTCTAAGGAGGAACAGAAGGTTGGAGAATGTTGACAATAAAATACCTTAAACTCAAGGAGAGAACAGAAGGTTGAAGAATGTTGTCAATGAAATAAATTAAACTCATGGAGAGAACAGAAGGTTGGAGAATGTTGTCAATGAAATAAATTAAACTCATGGAGAGAACACAAGGTTGGAGAATGTTGACAATAAAATACCTTAAACTCGAGAGAACAGAAGGTTGGAGAATGTTGTCAATGAAATAAATTAAACTCATGGAGAGAACAGAAGGTTGCAGAATGTTATCAATGAAATAAATTAAACTCAAGGAGGGAACAGAAGGTTGGAGAATGTTGACAATAGAATACCTTAAACTCAAGGAGAGAACAGAAGGTTGGAGAATGTTGTCAATGTAATAAATTAAACTCATGGAGAGAACAGAAGGTTGGAGAATGTTGTCAATGAAATAAATTAAACTCATGGAGAGAACAGAAGGTTGGAGAATGTTGTCAATGAAATAAATTAAACTCATGGAGAAAACAGAAGGTTGGAGAATGTTGTCAATGAAATAAATTAAACTCATGAAGAGAACAGAAGGTTGGAAAATGTTGACAATAAAATACCTTAAACTCAAGGAGAGAACAGAAGGTTGGAGAATGTTGTCAATGAAATAAATTAAACTCATGGAGAGAACAGAAGGTTGGAGAATGTTGTCAATGAAATAAATTAAACTCATGGAGGGAACAGAAGGTTGGAGAATGTTGTCAATGAAATAAATTAAACTCATGGAGAGAACAGAAGTTTGGAGAATGTTGTCAATGAAATAAATTAAACTCATGGAGAGAACAGAAGGTTGGAGAATGTTGTCAATAAAATAAATTAAACTCATGGAGAGAACAGTAGGTTGGAGAATGTTGTCAATGAAATAAATTAAACTCATGGAGAGAACAGAAGGTTGGAGAATGTTGTCAATGAAATAAATTAAACTCATGGAGAGAACAGAAGGTTGGAGAATGTTGACAATAAAATACCTTAAACTCAAGGAGAGAATAGAAGGTTGGAGAATGTTGTCAATGAAATAAATTAAACTCATGAAGAGTACACAAGGTTGGAGAATGTTGACAATTAAATAAATTAAACTCATGGAGAGAACAGAAGGTTGGAGAATGTCAATGAAATAAATTAAACTCATGGAGAGAACAGAAGGTTGAAGAATGTTGTCAATGAAATAAATTAAACTCATGGAGAGAACAGAAGGTTGGAGAATGTTTGTCAATGAATAAATTAAACTTCAGGATGAGAACAGAAGGTTGGAGAATGTTGACAATAAAATACCTTAAACTCAAGGAGAGAACAGAAGGTTGAAGAATGTTGTCAATGAAATACATTAAACTCATGGAGAGAACAGAAGGTTGGAGAATGTTGTCAATGAAATAAATTAAACTCATGGAGAGAACAGAAGTTTGGAGAATGTTGTCAATGAAATAAATTAAACTCATGGAGAGAACAGAAGGTTGGAGAATGTGCAATGAAATAAATTAAACTCATGGAGAGAACAGAAGGTTGAAGAATGTTGTCAATGAAATAAATTAAACTCATGGAAGAGACAGAAGGTTGGAGAATGTTGTCAATGAAATAAATTAACTTAAGGAGGGAACAGAAGGTGGAGAATGTTGACAATAAATACCTTAAACTCAAGGAGAGAAACAGAAGGTTGAAGAATGTGTCAATGAAATAAATTAAACTCATGGAGAGAACAGAAGGTTGCAGAATGTTATCAATGAAATAAATTAAACTCATGGAGAGAACACAAGGTTGGAGAATGTTGACAATAAAATACCTTAAACTCGAGAGAACAGAAGGTTGGAGAATGTTGTCAATGAAATAATTAAAACTCATGGAGAGAACAGAAGTTGCAGAATGGTATCAATGAAATAAATTAAACTCATGGAAGAGAACAGAAGGTTGGAGAATGTGTCAATGAAATACCTTAAACTCATGAATAGGAACACAAGGTTGGAGAATGTTGACAATAAAATATCTTAAACTCAAGGAGAGAACAGAAGGTTGGAGAATGTTGTCAATGAAATAAATTAAACTCATGGAGAGAACACAAGGTTGGAGAATGTTGTCAATGAAATAAATTAAACTCATGGAGAGAACAGAAGGTTGGAGAATGTTGTCAATGAAATAAATTAAACTCATGGAGAGAACAGAAGGTTGGAGAATGTTGTCAATGAAATAAATTAAACTCATGGAGAGAACAGAAGGTTGGAGAATGTTGTCAATGAAATAAATTAAACTCATGGAGAGAACAGAAGGTTGGAGAATGTTGTCAATGAAATAAATTAAACTCATGGAGAGAACAGAAGGTTGGAGAATGTTAGTCAATGAAATAAATTAAACTCATGGAGAGAACAGAAGGTTGGAGAATGTTGTCAATGAAATAAATTAAACTCATGGAGAGAACACAAGGTTGGAGAATGTTGACAATAAAATACCTTAAACTCAAGGAGAGAACAGAAGGTTGGAGAATGTTGTCAATGAAATAAATTAAACTCATGGAGAGAACAGAAGGTTGGAGATGTTGTCAATGAAATACATTAAACTCATGGAGAGAACAGAAGGTTGGAGAATGTTGTCAATGAAATAAATTAAACTCATGGAGAGAACAGTAGGTTGGAGAATGTTGTCAATGAAATAAATTAAACTCATGGAGAGAACAGAAGGTTGGAGAATGTTGTCAATGAAATACATTAAACTCATGGAGGAACACAAGGTTGGAGAATGTTGACAATAAAATACCTTAAACTCAAGGAGAGAACAGAAGGTTGGAGAATGTTGTCAATGAAATAAATTAAACTCATGGAGAGAACAGAAGGTTGGAGAATGTTGTCAATGAAATAAATTAAACTCATGGAGAGAACAGAAGGTTGGAGAATGTTGTCAATGAAATAATTAAACTCATGGAGAGAAAAGAAGGTTGGAGAATGTTGTCAATGAAATACCATTAAACTCATGAAAGGAACACAAGGTTGGAGAATGTTGACAATAAAATATCTTAAACTCAAGGAGAGAACAGAAGGTTGGAGAATGTTGTCAATGAAATAAATTAAACTCATGGAGAGAACAGAAGGTTGGAGAATGTTGTCAATGAAATAAATTAAACTCATGGAGAGAACAGAAGGTTGGAGAATGTTGTCAATGAAATAAATTAAAACTCATGGAGAGAACAGAAGGTTGGAGAATGTTGTCAATGAAATAAATTAAACTCATGGACAGAGAACAGAAGGTTGGAGAATGTTGTCAATGAAATAAATTAAACTCAAGGAGGAACAGAAGGTTGGAGAATGTTGACAATAGAAATACCTTAAACTCAAGGAGAGAACAGAAGGTTGGAGAATGTTGTCAATGTAATAAATTAAACTCATGGAGAGAACAGAAGGTTGGAGAATGTTGTCAATGAAATACATTAAACTCATGGAGAGAACAGAAGGTTGGAGAATGTTGTCAATGAAATAATTAAACTCATGGAGAAAACAGAAGGTTGGAGAATGTTGTCAATGAAATAAATTAAACTCATGAAGAGAACAGAAGGTTGGAAAATGTTGACAATAAAATACCTTAAACTCAAGGAGAGAACAGAAGGTTGGAGAATGTTGTCAATGAAAATAATTAAACTCATGGAGAGAACAGAAGGTTGGAGAATGTTGTCAATGAAATAATTAAACTCATGGAAGAGAACACAAGGTTGGAGAATGTTGACAATGAAATACATTAACTCATGGAGAGAAAAGAAGGTTGGAGAATGTTGTCAATGAAATAAATTAAACTCATGGAGAGAACACAAGGTTGCAGAATGTTGCAATGATAAATATCTTAACTCAAGGAGAGAACGAAGGTTGGAGAATGTTGTCAATGAAATACCTTAAACTCATGGAGAGGAACAGCAAGGTTGGAGAATGTTGATCAATAAATAAATCTTAAACTCAAGGAGAGAACAAAGGTTGGAGAATGGTTGTCAATGAAATAATTAAACTCATGGAGAGAACAGAAATGTTGTCAATGAAATAAATTAAACTCATGCAGAAAACAGAAGGTTGGAGAATGTTGTCAATGAAATAAATTAAACTCAAGGAGGGACAGAAGGTTGGAGAAGTGTGACAAATAGAATACCTTAAACTCAAGGAGGAGAACAGAAGGTTGGAGAATGTTGTCAATGTAATAAATTAAACTCATGGAGAGAACAGAAGGTTGGAGAATGTTGTCAATGAAATAAATTAAACTCATGGAGAGAACAGAAGGTTGGAGAATGTTGTCAATGAAATAAATTAAACTCATGGAGAGAACAGAAGGTTGGAGAATGTTGTCATATGAAATAAATTAAACTCATAGAGAGAACAGAAGGTTGGAAAATGTTGACAATAAAATACCTTAAACTCAAGGAGAGAACAGAAGGTTGGAGAATGTTGTCAATGAAATAAATTAAACTCATGGAGAGAACAGAAGGTTGGAGAATGTTGTCAATGAAATAAATTAAACTCATGGAGAGAACACAAGGTTGGAGAATGTTGACAATAAAATACCTTAAACTCGAGAGAACAGAAGGTTGGAGAATGTTGTCAATGAAATAAATTAAACTCATGGAGAGAACAGAAGGTTGCAGAATGTTATCAATGAATTAAATTAAACTCATGGAGAGAACAGAAGGTTGGAGAATGTTGTCAATGAAATACCTTAAACTCATGAAGGAACACAAGGTTGGAGAATGTGACAATAAAATACCTTAACTCAGGAGAGAACAGAAGGTTGGAGAATGTTGTCAATGAAATAAATTAAACTCATGGAGGAGCACAGAAGGTTGGAGAATGTTGTCAATGAAATAAATTAAACTCATGGAAGAGACACAAAGGTTGGAGAATGTTGACAATAAATACCTTAAACTCATGAGAGAACAGAAGGTTGGAGAATGTTGTCAATGTAATAAATTAAACTCATGGAGAGAACAGAAGGTTGGAGAATGTTGTCAATGAAATAAATTAAACTCATGGAGAGAACAGAAGGTTGGAGAATGTTGTCAATGAAATAAATTAAACTCATGGAGAGAACAGAAGGTTGGAGAATGTTGTCAATGAAATAAATTAAACTCATGGAGAGAACAGAAGGTTGGAGAATGTTGTCAATGAAATACATTAAACTCATGGAGAGAACAGAAGGTTGGAGAATGTTGTCAATGAATAAATTAAACTCATGGAGAGAACAGAAGGTTGGAGAATGGTTGTCAATGAAATAAATTAAACTCATGGAGAGAACAGAAGGTTGGAGAATGTTGTCAATGAAATAAATTAAACTCATGGAGAGAACAGAAGGTTGGAGAATGTTGTCAATGAAATAAATTAAACTCATGGAGAGAACAGAAGGTTGGAGAATGTTGTCAATGAAATAAATTAAACTCATGGAGAGAACAGAAGGTTGGAGAATGTTGTCAATGAAATAAATTAAACTCATGGAGAGAACAGAAGGTTGGAGAATGTTGTCAATGAAATAAATTAAACTCATGGAGAGAACAGAAGGTTGGAGAATGTTGACAATAAAATACCTTAAACTCAAGGAGAGAACAGAAGGTTGGAGAATGTTGTCAATGAAATAAATTAAACTCATGGAGAGAACAGAAGGTTGGAGAATGTTGACAATGAAATAAATTAAACTCATGGAGAGAACAGAAGGTTGGAGAATGTCAATGAAATAAATTAAACTCATGGAGAGAACAGAAGGTTGAAGAATGTTGTCAATGAAATAAATTAAACTCATGGAGAGAACAGAAGGTTGGAGAATGTTGTCAATGAAATAAATTAAACTTAAGGAGGGAACAGAAGGTTGGAGAATGTTGACAATAAAATACCTTAAACTCAAGGAGAGAACAGAAGGTTGAAGAATGTTGTCAATGAAATACATTAAACTCAAGGAGAGAACAGAAGGTTGGAGAATGTTGTCAATGAAATAAATTAAACTCATGGAGAGAACAGAAGTTTGGAGATTGTTGTCAATGAAATAAATTAAACTCATGGAGAGAACAGAAGGTTGGAGAATGTCAATGAAATAAATTAAACTCATGGAGAGAACAGAAGGTTGAAGAATGTTGTCAATGAAATTAATTAAACTCATGGAGAGAACAGAAGGTTGGAGAATGTTGTCAATGAAATAAATTAAACTTAAGGAGGGAACAGAAGGTTGGAGAATGTTGACAATAAAATACCTTAAACTCAAGGAGAGAACAGAAGGTTGAAGAATGTTGTCAATGAAATAAATTAAACTCATGGAGAGAACAGAAGGTTGGAGAATGTTGTCAATGAAATAAATTAAACTCATGGAGAGGAACACGAAGGTTGGAGAATGTTGACAATAAAATACCTTAAACTCATGGAAGGAACACAAGGTTGGAGAATGTTGTCAATGAAATAAATTAAACTCATGGAGAGAACAGAAGGTTGAGAATGTTGTCAATGAAATAAAGTTAAACTCATGGAGAGAACAGAAGGTTGGAGAATGTTTCAATGAAATACCTTAAACTCATGGAGAGAACAGAAGGTTGGAGAATGTTGTCAATGAAATAACTTAAACTCAGGAGAGAACAGAAGGTTGGAGAATGTTGTCAATGAAATAAATTAAACTCATGGAGAGAACAGAAGGTTGGAGAATGTTGTCAATGAAATAAATTAAACTCATGGAGAGAACAGAAGGTTGGAGAATGTTGTCAATGAAATAAATTAAACTCATGGAGAGAACAGAAGGTTGGAGAATGTTGTCAATGAAATAAATTAAACTCATGGAGAGAACAGAAGGTTGGAGAATGTTGTCAATAAAAACCTTAAACTCATGGAGAGAACAGAAGGTTGGAGAATGTTGTCAATGAAATAAATTAAACTCAAGGAAGGAACAGAAGGTTGGAGAATGTTGACAATAAAATACCTTAAACTCAAGGAGAGAACAGAAGGTTGGAGAATGTTGTCAATGAAATAAATTAAACTCATGGAGAGAACAGAAGGTTGGAGAATGTTGTCAATGAAATAAATTAAACTCATGGAGAGAACAGAACGTTGGAGAATGTTGTCAATGAAATAAATTAAACTCATGGAGAGAACAGAAGGTTGGAGAATGTTGTCAATGAAATACCTTAAACTCATGGAAGGAACACAAGGTTGGAGAATGTTGACAATAAAATACCTTAAACTCAAGGAGAGAACAGAAGGTTGGAGAATGTTGACAATAAAATACCTTAAACTCAAGAAGGGAACAGAAGGTTGGAGAATATTGACAATGAAATAAATTAAACTCATGGAGAGAACAGAAGGTTGGAGAATATTGACAATGAAATAAATTAAACTCATGGAGAGAACAGAAGGTTGGAGAATATTGACAATTAAATACCTTAAAATCATGGATGGAACACAAGGTTGGAGAATGCTGATAATGAAATACTTTAAACATATGGAGGGAACACAATATTAATATACAGACGAAAATCTGCCTATGCATGGAACAATCATAGAGCTGCCATATCAACTATTATTATTACTATTGCCCCTGCAGGTACCACTATCCCCCATCATTATTGTTATCATCACTACCACCACAACTACAAGTGTTTACCTGCTACTTTCATCATTAACAAGTGTTGACTCGCAGTAGTACAGCTCAACCTTGTCCTGCAGAAACAGAAACACATCATCTCAAATGCTGGTCACATTAAATTAAACCCATCATCTCAAATGTTGGTCAGACTGAATTAAATACCTCAAATTCTCGGCATGCGAGGGGAATTCAATAAGTAGGTCACAAAAAGCTGTGGAAAAATACCTAAATATGATAATTTGAAACTAGTTTATTATTATACATACATTGTCCTTTTATTTCTCAACATAATTTCCACCAACATTAATGCACTTATCCCATTGTTTTATCACTTCTCCCAAACCGGCTGCATAGAAAGAACTGTGTGCTCTGTTTTCTAAACCACGTTTTCACGTCTCATTCAACTTCGGCGTCATTCGCGAAATGTCTCCCGCCAAGGTGGGTTTTCAATGGACCAAGCAGGTGGGAAATCGGTAGGCTAAGTTGGGGTTGTATGGTGGATGTTCCAGGACTTCCCACCGCAGTTGGTTAATTTTCTCCTGAGTTAATCAAGCTATATGGGGTCTGGCATTGTCATGAAGAAGCAACACTCCTTTAGAAAATGTTTCTACCCAGGTATGCACCGCTTTACAGGACAAACATTTGTCAGCATAAACAGGAAGCATGTCCTTTGCAGGCAGTCCTTTTGCCCACACACAAAAAATGCACAACAGCATGTTGCTCTTTGGTTGTACACTTCGTAAGTACAGTCGCCATTTTGTTTATGCGCTGTGCATGCGCATGAGACACCTAGTGCCACCTGATGAACAGGAACATAAAGTTCGATGTTGCTGTCACCCAATGACACCTGTAGAAAATACCAACTGCATTTACCTGCCATCCCACAAAACTGTGTGACTTACTTATTGACTCCCTCGAGTACTGAATTAAATGCTGGTCACACTGATGTAAACACACCTCAAATGCTGGTCACACTGATGTAAACATACCTCAAGTGCTGGTCACACTGAATTAAACATCATCATTATCATCAAGTGCCATGCCGGCTAGTGTAGACCTTCATGACGCTCCACAGATCTTGGTCTTTGGTTTTCTGGGCAACTCTGCTGATTTTGTGTGTGTGTGCTTGCTTTGAACTCAAGTGTAGTCCATACACACTACTTCTAGTAGTACCGGGCTGAATGTTGAGTGTGGATTAGCTTTCCCTATTAACAGTGTTCCTCGCCATCAGGCGAGCCCACTCTGACTTCAGAGGTACTTGTAATTAACAACCCCAAGTCAAGGATGAGAGGTCAACAATTTAGCCCAGCTGTCTGACGTAGGGGTTGAACCACTTACCTCGGCATCAGCACAACGAATGTTTAAGAACGCACTCTTATCCATTCGGCCATGCTGACCTCCACCTCTGCTGCTGATATTCCTCTGTGCCACCGTCTCAATCCATCCAGCATCATTTCTCGTGGTCTGCCTCTGCCTCTCTTTCCCTCGGTCTTTCCAGTTGTCACGATGTTCTCCAATGCCTCTCTTTTCATCACATGATCGAAGAAAGCTGTTTGTCTCTTTCTTATTGTTGTATATAATGTTTTAGTTTTATTAGCCTCTTTTAGACAGTCGTTGTTACTTTGGCAGTCCAAGACTGAATTAAACACATAATCTAAAATGCTCACCACACTGACTGAATCAAACTTATCAAATGCTCGTCACATTGAATGAAACACATCATCTCAAATGCTTATCACAATGACATAACACTTCATCTCAAATGATCGTCACACTGAATGAAATACATCCTGTCAAATTCTCATCACACTGAATGGATTCAAAGCAAAAATTCAGATATTTGTAACTCAAACCCATCCCCATCAAATGAATGCCAGAGATTTCTTTGGGAATAAAGGTTGTTGAGGCAGGAAACTAGTCACAATAACTCATAATGTGGGGACTTCAGTTAAATGTTCAGTTTATTGTTCATATTCTTCTTGTTCACTGTTTTTGTAACGTTGACACCAGAAGTCCAGTTTTTGGATTTCACAAAAAGTCAAGATTTTGGTTTTCATCAGATGAAAAGTATCTTATCTAATAAATCAGTTTCACTGAATGTCAGATAGAGAGTTAAAGTTATGTTAAACTCGTTCTGTTGTGTGACAGTGAATCTTGAATGTGAATGAATAAGTTAGGAAAAGCTTGTGGGTAGTAAATCTGTGGTTTCTGAGACGACTGTTACAAATATCTCAGATGGCGAGGATAACTAACAATGATTGACTGGAAGAGGTTAATAAAATTATAACGTTATACAGTACTAGAAGAAAGAGACAAACATTTTTCTCTGGTCATATAATGAGAAAAGAGGCATTGGAGAACATTGTTAATCTCTGTTTTTCCCTTCCTCTTTTTCCATAAATTTTTCTGGTTGTCACCAAGTTTTCAAGTTTATTTCTTCTCATAAAGTGCCCAAATAATCTTGATCATCTATGTTTGATTCCAATAATCAATTTACAGTTTTCGTCTGTGTTTTGCAGGACCACATCGTTTATGTTTCTTTCCATCCCTGGTATTCTTTGCATTTTCCTCAGAAACCATATTTCCACTGCTATTAGATGTTTCGTATATTTCCTGCTGTTTATTTAAAGGTATCCTTCACAAATCAAACTATTGTAGAGTTACGAACATGTGAATATTAGCAAAACAATGTGTTCCTTCACAAACCAAGCCACTGCACAGTAGTAAATATGTGAACATAGGCAAACAATCTGAGAAATGTGATTACTAAACCATACAAAATTGTGAACACATATGACAGCATGCAATTAAAAAGGCCTTCATCAGCAAAAATAAAAAGACAAGTGGACACAAAATAACTTTATATGAATTTTTAAAAGTTATAATTATGATATTTATGTACATAATAGGTAATAACATTGATAATGTCATGAACATGGTTGGATGAGTGTTCGACACCAGGGATCATTGCCTGCTAAGTGAGGGAAAATTGGCCACCTATTCCTCCAAGCATTCTGGCCTAGAAAATATGATTACCCTATCATATCACAGACCCATAGCAGCAAACTGATAATAATAAATGTTAAAATACTTTGTAAACAAGATAATTGGTGTACGTTTGACACTCAGATTATTCTGATAAATACACAAATGCTCTTGTACCTTTGCAGTGTTTGCTGCTCCATGAATGATCCTCTCTGCCTCAGCTGCAGTAACCCCAAGCAGAATGTGGCCATTTATCATCATCAACTGGTCACCAACTCGCATTCTGCCTGTGTACATGTAAAAGCATGAAAATCCATGTTAATGATATATTTTATTAACCCCGTAAATATAGGTGATATAAATTATGCTCAAATGTCAATTTGAAAACTATACTATTAACTCTGTTTTATTACACCACCAACCTTTTGGTTTATCACAATATTAAACTTTTGCTTTATTAAACTATAAGCGTTCTATTTCAGGGCACTTAATTGTTTGTTGTATACCACTATTAATTGTGTGTTCTTTTACACAGAGTATAGTCTATACACTTGCTACTACTTCTAGTACACCAGACTGAATTAGCTTTACCTTTTACCAGTGTCTCTCGTGATCAGGTGAAACCACTCTGATTTCTGAGGTACTTGTAATTTACATCCCCAAGTCAAGAACAAGAAGTCAACATTATTAATTATTTATTTTATACCTCTATTAATTGTTTATTCTATTATAATATCAACTTTTTTTTTTCATTACACACTCAACCTTATTACATTATTAACTGTGCATTTTATTAAACTATATAATTGTTTTTCTTTTTAAACACTATCAACTCGTAAACATTTTACACAATTAAAATTTTGTTTTATTACACTATAACTGTTTGTTTCATTGCAGCATTATCTGTTTGGTTAATTACACTATTAACTTTGTAAGTTATTACACTATTATTCTGCTATGGTTTTACACTATTGACCTTTTGACTAATTACACTATTAACTTTTTAAAATTACACTATCATCTTCTTTTTTTTTTGCGTTATTACACTTTTAAAGTTTTGTTATATTACACTGTAACAATTGGATATGGGCAAAAGGAACAAAAGGCCAAACATTTTTTAATGAAAAATCTCAACCAAATGATATCAATGACCTCAGTAAGACCGTCACATTTGTCATGCTGAATGTAACATGCTAGAGACAATAGACACTTAAACTGTATCAATTACTGACTCCTATACATACATTGTTCTCACTCTTACAAAACACCAACTACCTTCTCTTCAAGAATGCTGTACTGTCAATAATAATAATAGCCTGTCTAATTATAGATTGATGTGTCTGTGACGAAGTCCCCAGCTTCCTCATCATCTTTTGCTTAAATTGGAGTAAATTCTTCTTAAAAATCCTTATGTAATTATAGAAGAATCTATATTCGTTTTTATTCCTATTTTTCTATGTATAGATAGTCCATGGCTATAGCATAAATCTACTGCTAATTGACGTTATTAGTTTAATATGAAGTAATACGGTACATTAGGATCGGGGGAGAGGCTGAATTTACAAAGTAGTGTACCCAGCCAAATCTACAAATTTGGCTACGACTATTTCACACTTTGGTCGGGAATTGTAACGACAACGAACTCCCTGGCACGACTGACTTCCGGTCAGGGAAGAGATACGATATTCGGCCCTTCGCAATCTAGACGTCGGGGTAGAAACATATGCTAGTAGCTATGCTCTATAGAATACTTACAAAGTGTTAAGAGTTTTATCTTTGGCGTGTATTACGGCCATAAATATATTTAAAATATATTAGAGAGATACCTAGAGCAGTTTTCGTACCTGACAAGTTCGGTCAGAAGATTAGAAGGGTAAAGTATTGCTTATTTGTATCGAATATATTGTCGTGTGCGCCCGATATTTCCTGTGTGTAGTTAAAGTGGAAACCGCCGATAATAGGTTATTTTACCGACTAAACTCGATCGCGTATATTATACTTCGTACAGGTAGTTTACTAAGCACGCAGGGAAAAGGGTAAAACGTAACTGTGTAGAAATTACCTTTACATGAGGTTTAGAGAGGTGTAGACGATTTGAGATAGTTGTAAACTTGATAAAGTCGGATAGAACCCAATTATCGATTAGTCCGTAGAGCAGTAGACTAGGCCATACTAATCGAGCAGTTAGTTTAGGAAATAACACGAGGCAGTTCCTAGTGATGATATTTCGAGGATGTGATAGTGATTGCGAATACTTAGAGATAATAATGAATATTTCGATGCCGCGAAAATAGGAAATCTTACTAAACACGTATACAAATGTCAAATACTAGCGTGGTAGATCCTAGGCATGTTCATTAATTATTATCGGTGATTTCTCACCAATTCGCAGTCCTGTTCTTGCCTGCCACTCCATTAACTTTCAGCCTATCCTATTCTATTATGATAATTACATAAACTGTATTTAAAAATATACGTTACATAGAACCATTATATTAAATATATGCTAGGAATATAGCGTCAGAATTTGAACATAAATATCTATATGTAATCTGTTTAATATATTGTATATGTACCTACCTCTAGATTACTTTGTAATTATTGTATTTTAATAATATAATTAAGATATGCATTATATGATTATATGTTTAATTATTACTGAATACTTATTACATTCACTTATAAGAAAGCTTAGAATGATTTTATTGAGCTGTTTTCTTAGGTCAGTGTTTTACTATTTATCCTAGGATAGGGAATTATAGGGAGCAGGGACGGATAGCTCATGCTATTTTGTTTCTGCGTGATATATGAGATGTAATTGGCCACCAGGAACAATCCAGGGCCGATGCTTAAAGATGTCTCGACAGAAGATTCACTTGCTCTCGCTGTATATATTTCACAGATTTGACACATTCAGCGCCAAGCTTTAGATGCGCCAACCTGTGTGACTCTTTGAGAAGCATCACTTACCACCATCTCACTTATGCCTACTAACTAGGGTTTACACTCACTGTGTAAGCCGGAGAACCAGAAGATAAGTGGCCAAACTTACCGTTGGCCACCACCACCATCATCATTCAACTCAAAATATACTATAGGCCAAAGAGTTACTTCAATGATTAGACAGTTTAGTAGATTCAAACCATAATATTAGATATTCAATAGAATAGAGGGAAGTGTACCACCCTTTTATGTACAGGGCTGCCTCCAGTGGAGCACCCAAAGTGTTATCATATATTAAATATTAATGTAATTTTAATTTTACCACCTCTAGTTGTTACCTCAGTAACCTTAGTCATAGCAGTGTGAGAAGTTATGAAAGTTTGTCGCTGTTAAATATTTTACTCTGTCTTTCTCCGTGTCGGTGAGAGTGAGTAGAGTTTGGGGGCTCGAGCTTTGTTTTATTTCAGGCAACGTAGCTAGACAACCTTGGCAGACTGTCTGTATCAAACCAGTATAGTTGTACGCCATTCCTGTCTGCCTGAACACTGTCAGAAGATTAGACTTGTTCTGGGACCTTTACTCCGTCTAGAATTACGAGCTATTCTGTCTTGTCTTCTCCAGTGACTTATTTTTCTATTCTTAGAAAGTCTATCCGCAGCACTTTGATAGATTCCTTATCATCGTAGCTGACGCTACGCTACAGTGTCCCATTGGCAGTAAGTCTCCAGCCAGACACTCTGCTGTTTCTTCAGGCCAGTTCTATTCTTCTCTACTTGTTGATCTAGTCTCCTTTTGCTGAGTTCAAGATGATTCTTTACAGTGCATCTCCACATGTTATGGTCACAAGCCCTTACTTGCTAGGTTTTTATTCATCTCTCTCTCTCTCATAGACGGCAAGCTAAAAAAAAAAAACTTGAGACTTATTTCAACCAGTGGCATTGCTTTGATTATATTTGAGGTTAGTTTCTTATGTGACTTTCATTGTTACTTGTTTCCCCTTAGCTAAAGATTATTTATCTGGTGTTGCAGATTTACTGCCTCTGTCATCAGCTAGGGGTATGGCCAGTGTGGTTATACATCTTGCTGGTTTGTATCCACCTTTCCTTTAATCAGTGATTATGTTTATGCACAACATTTTTGATGTCTCATTTGTAGGCTTCTATACTTTCAAATGCTCGGCAAAAGCCACTACAGCCATCTCCAACAGTTACCAACTCATCAGATAGGCTATCCTCCAACATTTACCAACTCACTAGATAAGGCCTTACTCCAACAGTTACTAACTCACTAGATAGGCCCTTACTCCAACAGTTACTAACTCACTAGATAGACCCTTCCTCCAACAGTTACTAACTCACTAAAAAGGCCCTTTCTCCAACAGTCACCAACACACAAGATAAGCCTTACTCCAACAGTCACCAGCACACAAGATAAGCCTTACTCCAACAGTCACCAGCACACAAGATAAGCCTTACTCCAACAATTAATAACTCACTAGTTAGGTTACAGGGGCAGCTGCAGAGGACCTACACATTGAAAATTGGTATTTGACTGCCAAGAGGAGACAACTCAGTAGTTACTGGACCAACAATAATAATGGCATTGAATTCAACAACTGTAAGATCAATAATAAGAATGGCATTGAGCTGCCAAGCTAAAGGATGAACAAGAACAAGAATGGCATTGGTTTACTAAGAGGAGACGACTAAGCAGCTGTATGACCATCAAAAGGAATTATACTGGTCTGCCAAGAGCAGCTAAGAAGAGACAACTAAGCAGCTGTACGACCATCAAAAAGAATGATATTGGTCTGCCAAGAGCAAGCAGCTCACCAGCTGTAGGATCAGAAACAACAATAATGGCACTGGGCTTTCAACTCAGAAATTAGAGATCAACAAGGAGAATAATTTGAAACAATGTGTTCATTTGTGATTTTAAACATAGAAGCCACAAACGATGTGTTGCATGCATATTTGTTTGTATCTCATCAGGTGCATACTGCAGAGTTACATATCATATGAAGAGAATAAAGAGTACATACTCTGCAGTATGCACCTGACAAGATGCAGTGAAATATGTCAGGCAATAAATCACGCAACATATGTTTTGTGGCTTCTAGTGTTTAAAAACGCTGTCAAGAGTAGACAATTCAGCAGCAATGTTGCCAATAAAAAATAAAACATTGAAACCAGAAGGCCACATAAGTTGGAGATGTTGAAAGGAACAGGAAAAGTTAACTCACCACTCTTTCTAGCGATCCCGCCTTCAAACACAGCTGCTACCAGAATTTTCCCACCAAGAGGAGAACCCAAGCCTCCTTCAATATCAACTCCAAGGTCTGCGTTCTGACAGATTAAAGAAACAAATATCAACTCCAAGCCTGTGTTCTAACAGATTTAAAAAACAAATGTACACCTGTCATTCTGAAAATGTATTCCTTTTGATCCAACTCCTTCTATACTTTACTATTCATCAACATCATGTAGGAGCAAAATATGCCAGGCAAAATAACCATGGGCTTCAAATGAACACATTAAAATATTCTGAAAAAGTAAAGAACAAATGTATCATTTTTTTATGTAGTCACCACTGCCGTAATGCATGTCCTCCAGCACCACTAATGTGCTTGGATTCCTAAAGGAAAAAAAAAGCTCTGGGGTCACTACTCGATGTGCTTGACCAGGTCGTGATCTGTCACAGAAGTCACAGTTTTGAAACTTCTTACTCCACTCATACACTTGCTGGACTGATAGGCATTCATCACCATCACTGGACCTTCATTTGCCAATGAATTTATATAGGCTTCACCCCGTCACTGATAAAAATGGATAATGGAATGGTGCTCCTCATTTGTGCATGTCAAAAGTGGGGCAGGTCATCTTTAAACCGTCCTTATAATGTCACCATGTTCATCTGCCCCGTGATGTCACATGCTTAACACATTTGACATCCTTAACAACAATATTGACAGATTAGCAAGGCAATGGCATGGTTATTGTAATTTCTATCACACTTTTCAGGTTTTTATTTGAAGCCTCCCTCATATCTTCAATATCAACTCCAAGGTCTGCATTCTGGCAGATTTAAGAAACAAAATTACATCTTTCATTCTGAAAATGTATTCCTTGTGATTCAACTCCTACACTTTGCATTCATCATTGTCATGTAGCTGTTCTTTTGTACAGTAATGCTCTACATGGCAACTTGCCAGAAAGATTCCTGGTTCTTTGCTTGATGCATTTCTATGCCCTTGAAAACCTTTCATGCTCCGTATTCACTATCGTATTGGTTGACTCCTGTCTCTTATTCCAGGAACCATGCATATCATTACTGTTCTATCTAAGTGACGTTTAATATGGACACAGTATTTCAGTTTTGTTAGTCTTAGATATGACTGAGCTATTGTATGAATGACAGTACTACCTGCTTTCTGTTAGCGCTGAATGTTGGGCAGCACTTACCATACTCAATACTCCACATTGTGCCACAGATTCCTGACAGAAAAGCACAACTGGGAGGGTACAAACCTTACTTGATGCAAGGAAATGCAACCTAAAGACTACATGTCATGGCAGGGCAGACCAGGCTCTAAGCTTTGGTTGGCAATCAGTCTAGGATCAAAACTCTGACAGACGGACAGTTAGAGCATTGCTTTGATGATCCTGCAGTTGCTGCAGCTTGTCTTGTTCCAGACGTATTTGTGTTATCTTGTTTCTGGAGTAAACTAGACAGACCAAGAGAGGGATCATGCTGCATGGGCAACACATGGTTCTGACAATTCAGCCCAGACATTGTGTTATGGAGAGGTTATCATGCCTTTTTTGAAGCATAATGTAACAAACTATCGTCTGTCAAGATGGCCAGATGTTGGTACAGTGCATTTCAGTTTCCGACAATGACACTACTTGTGACTCAGGTTTCTTCAGTGTGTCAGATCTGGTAAAATGTCAGCATTTTTCATTTTCTTCATCCAAAGTGTTTTAAGAACTTTTTTTATAACATTTACGTCCAAGAATCTAGGCTACAGTGATATGTATGTGTCTGTGTGTGTGGCTGTGTGTGTATCTGTGTATGTGTGACTGTATCTATGTATGTCGGGGACGTGTGTCTGTGACAGTGTGTGAGACAGTTTATGTGAGACTGTGTGTGTGAGACTGTGTGTGTGAGACTGTGTGTGTGTATGACTGTGTGTGTGAGACTGTGTGTGTGTGTGACTGCTTGTGTAAGACTGTGTGTGTGAGACTGTGTGTGACTATGTATGACTGTGTGTGTGACTGTATGTGCATCTCTGTGTGTGTGTCTATGTGCAACTATGTGTGGTTATGTGTGTTTGTGTGTGACTGCATGTGTCTATGTGCGATTAAGTGTGGTTGTGTGTGACTGCATGTGTGTCTGTGTGTGACTGCATGTGTGTCTGTGTGTGACTGCATGTATGTCTGTGTGTATCTATGTGTGTCTGTGTGTCACTGTGTATGTGACTGCGTGTTTAACTGTTTGTCTATGACTATGTATGACTGTGTGTGACTCTATGTGTCTGTGTGTGACTGTATGTGTGTCTCTGTGTGACTGTATGTTTCTCTGTGTGTCTCTATGTGTTTGTGTGTGACTGCATGTGTGTGACTGCATGTGTGTCTGTGTGTCACTGTGTATGTGACTGTGTGTTTAACTGTTTGTCTATGACTATGTATGACTGTGTGTATGACTGTCTGTGTCTATGTGTGACTCTATGTGTCTGTGTGTGAGTGTATGTATGTGTGACTGTATGTGTGTCTGTATATTTCTCTGTGTATCTCTATGTTTGTGTGTGACTGCATATGTGTCTGTGTGACTCTGTGTCTGTGTGTTGTGTGCTCATACAAGCATGCTTTACAAGATTCTTTAGTCTTTCATCATGACATGAAAAAATATCAGCATATGATCTGAACATCTGTTGGTGATCACAATATGTCAAGAAGCATGATTACTCATGCCAGTTGGTAAAGAACTTAATAGATAATGATATACACACACACACACACACACACACACACCTTCCATCAACCCATCCATACAGATGTACATAAATACATGCATAACTACATTAGACACATGCATATGTGTATACATAAACATATGCAAGCATGCACACACAGAGTAATAGCAATATAAATATTCCATCTACTAAACAATAGCTACTATACCAAACTGGTTAGCATCAATGAAAACGATATTACCTTACTGTACGTCAAACACAGGAGAGGTCGGCCATCAAGAATATTATTGCTGAACTGGAGAATTTAGAAGACCATCAAATTAGTTGTAATATAATAAGGAAAAAGATACTTTTACACAACACTTCTCAGGACACACTGGATTTACTTTATAAGAAAAAGACCCTTTAACCCACCTTGAGGCATGTTGACTATATAGTTCATTGATCCATTACTCCTACTGCTTCAAAATCAGAAGATAAGATACATTAGTGTCCATCCCTAGCCTCAGATTAATAATTAATAATTAGCCACTTTTTGAATATTAATCTGAAAGGAATTGTCCAGAGATCTTTCACACAGAAATTAGATGTTGCCTACATAATAAAATTAACAGTGAGCATACACACAATATATAAACAGTCCCATAGTTTTATAGACCAACCTGCACTCAAGGACTGATGTGGACATGAGGTGATAACTCCTGGCACTCATTTTAGGCTGGATGACCTGGGAGCTAAATTCCACTTTTAAACATCTGACTTCGAACCCATGACCACTGGGCTGGCAGGCTAGCGTACTAGCCAATGCACTACGACGACTCTTGGGTACTTGGCGCTACCTCCATATTTATATCGACCAATCATTGCTCAGTCGGTGATGTGGTAAGTATCACACTGGCCATCTTTGCTGCCCAGGTCATTTCCAGGGGCCAATCTTAGACTGGGACCATCAGGAAGTCCAGGTCTACTTGTATTAAAAACACACAATTTGCCTTAATGCAGATTCAATCATGACCATCAGAGACAATGCACAGCAGCTCCCGACCATCAATTAAGAAGGCAAAATGTAAGGCAATAACATAATAGGTACTGCCATAGGAATGTGAAGTGTCAGTTCTTCATATATGCTAAGTGATGGCATTAAGAGTCAGGGTGACCAGATCTGTAGCTCGCCACTTTTTTCTTCTCACATCTCTGGTACACATGTCATATGGTTAAGTCAACCCTAGTTCTGCCCTCAACTTGCAGCAGGTCCTCGCAAAGCACATTCTCATCACGTCAACAGCAGGTCCTTGCAGAGCACATTCTCATCATGACAACAGCAGGTCCTTGCAGAGCGCACTCTCATCATGACAACAGCAGGTCCTTGCTGAGTGCACTCTCATCACAACAACATCAGATCCTTGTAGAGCACACTCTAATCATGACAACAACAGATTCTTGCAGAGCATGCACTCATCATGACAACAGCAGATCCTTGCAGAGCACACTCTCATCATGACAACAACAGATCCTTGTAGAGCACTCTCATCATGACAACAGCAGATTCTTGTAGAGCACACTCTCATCATGACAATAGCAGGTCCTATGCAGAGCACACTCTCATCATGACATGACAAACTGGAAAGATGTGATTCTTTGCTAGTTCCCATGCCTTTCATGCACAAAGTGTCTGCAATGTTCTTTCTACCTTTGATCCTAGAACACACCTGGTGTAGTGGGAAACGAGCAGGCAGACAGATTGGTTGGGTCTGCCCCCCTTGGTGGGGTACTGGTGCATGATAAGGCCGACGTGGTCGGTGCTCTTTGGAGTCATGTGTATAGTACAGAAGAACGGATAGATCATCACTTGCTTGGAGAGAAATGGTGCTGCAGGGAAGTGACCAATCTGGCCAACTCTCAAAACTCTGAGAAAAAGTCAGATGGACACATAATCAGACTGCTACTGGTACCATTAGTAATGGGACGCTTCGCTGGCTGTTGCAGATGAGGACAGAGCACATATGGGAATGTCCAGTGTTCTGTTATAGTCGGTTATTGACTCAACTCAACTCCTAGAAGGCAGATTTTCTAATTATGCTTTTAAGAGGTTTTCTCAATGGTTTCATCCAGCACACACATCTTGTCCTCTACTCTTGATTCACTGGAATTGTCCAGCTCTCTCTGTGCAAGCTTCACTAGAGGTCCCTTCTATCATACCATTTTAGTCCTGTCTGTCAAATCCTTTTATTCCTTTCTACCATGCCATTTTAGATTCTTTCTGTTATGTCATTTTAAGCCTTTTTTTAATACCATTTTAGTCATTTCTGTCACATCATTTTAGTTCTTTGCTATAACACCATTTTAAGTCCACTCTGTCATACCACTGTAGTCTTTTCTATTATACAATTTTACTGTTTTAGTCCTTGATCAAGACAGACACCTGGTAACTTGTTTAGCCCCAAGCAACATGTGATTCTTTTTTTGTTCTGTAATCCCCAATGTTTGTGATGTAATGTCTGCTTGTACTTTCTATGTTTGGCCAGACAAAACTGGCATCCAAGTGCTCACTTCCACTGTGTATGAGTTCAAGAATCGACATCGCTGCATTCGCAATGTTCCCTTACATGCCCCAACCCCTTCTTCAGTAGTCAACACAGAGCTCCCATGCTGGTGATGTTAGTGGCAGCCTGATTAAAAATCCACCTACACTTTCCCCTATATGTTGTGTTGTCCAGACCCTCTGATCATTTCTCACTGAATCAGCCTCTCCAGATATTTTTGTCTTCCTGCAGTCTCCAGTCAATTTCTGAGAACTTTCACCACATCAGTCTTGTCATAAAGTAGCTCATCACACAAAGGTGTCACAGCAGACAGTTTATCAGCCTGTTCATTTCCTCACACACCCTCATGCCCTGGGCAGAAAATTAATAAACTAGACTTTCATCTTGTCAAGCGATGCAAGTCACTCCACCTTCCACTGTGTATATAAGTAACGTACTAATTATATTTTAAGGCAGTTATATCTCCCTTGGGTCTCTGCTCTGAAATGAAGGATGGAAAGATTGATGAATGTTGTATCTTACCATATCATATACTTGAGCTTGTATCCTATCACTCCACTCAAACTCCTCTGGAGGTCCAAGTAGGTCAGGGGTATTACTTGAGCTGTTATGCAAACGCCGTTCAACCATTAAGGCTGCAGCTCCCCCTAGGGCAGGTCGGTGTGCAGCATGTGGGTTCTCTGTGGTGCTGCCTCTTGGTGCTACGTTCTCTGTGGTGCTGCCTCTTGGTGCTACGTTACTGATGCTGGAGTTGAATGGTGTGACATGAACTTCAGCTGTAGTACTGATCACTGAAGATGCTGAAGACTTGTTGGAGTATGTTGGGCTAGGTGGACATTCTGGTGGCAATGGAGGAGATGTACTGAACACAGGGAAGGAAGAGGGGACCTTGGGGGCTGGTCTTCTGTCTGTGGACGAAGAATAATATTGGATTTTTCTTTAGAAACATATCACTATTTTCATTTTATAAAAACACAAACCACAGCAAGAACCTACTATGGATCTGTGGTGTGATAAGGCTTCGCATTTTGTAGGCCTGAATACATATAGGAAGATTTTATTAATACATCATCATCATCAAATGCCATGCTGGACAGTGCAGATGAACACGTTTCTGGTGAAACATTTGTTTTCTATGTTCTTGATAAGTTAGATTTTCTTACGATCTTTCATGTCTGCCCCAATACTTTCTCCCTCTGTAGACCCATGTTTCTTACACACATAATTTTTCAAGTTGTCACAACATTCTCCTGACTCTTGTCATAATGTAACTAAACATTGATTGACTTGTGTTATGTTGGTAAGTAAAATGAAGAACCCCTTATTTATGTCAGTATAAAAAATGACTGACAGTACACAAGACAGAAGGCTGTGGGTTGACATGAATCATAACCAATGCCACACAGCAAGGACAGACGGCAGAGGGTTGTGGGTTGACATTACAGATTCAAAGAGTATGCTTAGTAAGGTGAAGAAAGGAATGTTTCATGTGGAATGGCTATCGTCGCTTCAGAGGTCACAGATTGAGAGAATTGTATGGAAATTTTTCCCTAGCCATGTGGGGGGTGCGGGGAAATGAACAGGTTGATAGGCTGGCAGGGAATGCACTTCTTGGTGGTAGACTGCCTATGGACAAGGGGGAGTTACTCATGCTTTTGTGGGACCAGATTGAGAACCCGTATGTGGAAAGAATGAGATTGCGGGGGATCGGTAGGGGTTCTGGAAGAATCTCAAAACTGAGAGGGAACACCAGGAGAACTTTAAATCAGATAGTGGTGGGAATGATTAATAGTATGACTCTTCGCTGGCTGTTGAACAAGGGGACAAAGCACATATGGGAATGTCCTGAGTGCAGTGATGTCAGTTCTTGACTCAACTCAACTCAACTCTGTCTCTCTTCTCATCACTTGACCAAAGAAAGCTATTTGTCTCTTTCCTATTGTTGTATACAATGTTCTAGTTTCATTAGCCTCTTTCAGGTGATCATTGATAGTTACTTTGGCAGGTCAAGGAATTCACAACATTAATTTCAGGAACCAGATGTGTTGATTAAGTTCTTCCTAATTTGTTCATTTACATAACCACATATTGTTACTGTATATAATGAGAAAATGGCACCGCTGTAAGTTTACTTGTTCAAAACAAAAAGTTCAGAGCACACTTTACACTTGTCATGAAAAGCTGTCTACTAAAGAATGTAATAGCTTCGGTTCTTGGCAACTGTCTCCTTTCAAACTTCACAAATAGGTCTGCATTCTTCATTGTTTGTTATACTTTCACAATTAGATGTCTCTACAAATACTCCTAGAGCTATCACACACATCTATTCAGTTACTTAACCTAGCACTGAACACCCAACCTTCGTGTAGCAATTTCAAATCTGCTTCCCATGTTTCACTAGTGGCTTAGGGTGATTGCACAAGTCTGATCTTGTAACTTTTGTTGGCGTACGTTGGTCCTGAAACTGATGAACCTTTGTCCAACCAGTCTTTGTATTGCGTTACTAATCTAGCAGTCTATTACCTCTTATCCTATTTTATTTTAACCCATAACTTATACAGTTGTCAGCCATACATTCATAAACACATTTACTTAAACAATTACACATAAATTAAAATATGATACAGAGTGTAACTATATCCTAAATCTCCTGATTCTCATGGAAACTGATTAGCTATTAAAATGTTTATTATCTGAGGGAGTGCAGCCTGGCTGGATTATTCAGAATGAACTATTGCAGAAAGTTTAAGTATGTTGCTGGCAGATGAAGGGAACATTTCTTAGGGATGGGATGCATGTAGATTATCTGTAACTGAGACAGTTGTTTGGACAGAAAATGACAAGGATGAAGTCCCATCAATAATACATTTTGTATGGATAGGTCTCAAAGTACACCTCATAATGAGCAGAGATATGGAGAAATATCAGCTCATGAATTTACACATTCTGTTGGAGATTTTAAGATGTGGAGTGACATGACTGCTCACACATTCTGTTAGAGATTGTAAGATGTGGAGTGACATGACTGCTCACACATTCTGTTAGAGATTGTAAGATGTGGAGTGACATGACTGCTCACACATTCTGTTAGAGTGACATGACTGCTCACACATTCTGTTGGAGATTGTAAGATGTGGAGTGACATGACTGCTTACACATTCTGTTAGAGATTGTAAGATGTGGAGTGACATTATTGGTCACATATTCTGTTGGAGATTGTAAAATGTGGAGTGACATGATTGCTCACACATTCTATTGGAGATTGTAAGATGTGGAGATACATGATTGCTCACACCAGCTGGCAAAGCATATGGTGATGATAGTGCTTCTGGAGAAGAGAGTTTAAACATCACTGTTACTCACTCAGTTCTTGTTCAATGATTTCCGACTCTCTCAAACTGTCTGGTGATCTGGGCAGAGACGATCTTTGAATAACAAAAAGAATAACAGTAAAATTATATGAAGTACTTAGTTCCATTTCTTTTCTGGATAGTTTTACAGGACAAGTGATATGACCTTGGAAGCAAATAAACCATTCTCGACATGTACATACTGCAAGAAGTCACACAATATGAACTGAAACAATAAGATAAATCCTTCAAGATAAAATATACAAAACACATATTCATACTACAAATTGAATTATCTACCACAGCAATTGTTTGAGACTATTTTAGAATGCTTCTACGACTTCAATTTTGTGGCAAAATTAATGACCATATATATGACAAAATGTCTCAATTTTGAGCTATTTCTATTTTTCAACATATTCGCCCCAACGTGAGAAATTATGTACTTTTATGCATGTATATTAACTAATATAGTGTTAATAGAGACAAGTTTTAGAGTGATTGCCCACCTTCAATTTTTGGGCAAAATTCATTAACATATTTTTTTTCATAGTTTTAAGTTATTTCCAATTTCAACATATTTGCCCCAATGTGGGAAAAGAAAATATGTTGTTTTATGCATGTATATTACCTAATCTAATTAATATACATTCTTTCACACTAACTGTAGAGTGATTGGCCACCATCAACGTTTTCGCAAAATTTATCAGAAGAAGTCCCCCTTCCCGGAATGATTCAGCCCTTCAACTTTGGCCCACCTAGGTCATGACTCCTGATGTTTTTCTGCTGCTGTGCGATACGTTCGGTCATTTGTGTTTTCCTTGCATTATTTACCCTGTGAGAATGTCTACTCCAAAGCCACCCCTCCCTCGGGGAGGAGAGCCTTGTGCACCCGGTGCTTCATGACCTCACACGCGTCCTAGCACCTGTGGTCAAGGGAAGCCAGCTTCTTCCCTGGCCACAACCTCTGTTGCCTCCAATCATCTTCGTTGCCACATTCCTTCCTCGTACCCCACTCATAGCACCATACTCAGGGAAGCCAGCTCTTCCTCTGGGTTTCTCAACCCCTCTCTTGGTTTCTACTGCAATGTGTGGTTTTCGCAAGACGACTGCCACCATGGATTGGAGGTTGGACTTCAGCGACATTTGCCTGATTTGGCGACTGCTAATGTGGCGATTGCCCCACTGAACAGTCCCATTCACAGATGCACTGCCCTCTCTTGGAGGGAAGGCTATAGAGTTGACGCGAGACAGTACAAGTTCTAGCTCTTAGTTGAGAGATTAGTTCCGGTGTTAGTTGCCCTGCCGTCACAGACAAAGATGTTAACCATATTACTCCAGGACATGTCCCACTCAATGTTCCAGTTGTTCCACAGCCAGCATTTGAGAGTGATTGGCCACTTTCAAACTTTTGGCAAAATTCATGACCTTGCGAATGATAAAACGTCTCATTTGTCAGCTATTTCCATTATTCAACATAATTGCCCCAACAAGAGAAATTATGTACTTTTTTCAAGTATATTAACTAATCTAGTGTAAATAATTGTTTGAGACCAATGTTAGAGTGACTGGCCACATTTAATTTTTTGGCAGACTGACAAAATTTATAAATTTTGAGGTATGTCCATTGTTTAATATGTTACCAGACAAAAGAAAAATCAGTTTGGATATCTGAAAATCAAAAAATTAAACAGATACTTTTGGCAAATCATACCCTCTTTCTAAGGAACGAGCATGAGAGACTTTGTTGACAGTGGTGTACACAGGCTCAAGGTCATTCAGTCCTAGAGGTGAGGCAGGAAGTGCTGTGTCGACAGAAGTGTTCTGACGAGCAGTACCAGCAGCAGACAGGTTTGATGACCACATCTGGATTAGTCTGGAACTCTGGCAGGAAAAACAGATTCTTCATCATGAGATAATAAAAGTGTATTTAGTTGCATGTTGCTGCATGTCAGTGTTCCTGTCCTGTTCTTGTGATGATCTGTAATTAGATGAATCATGATAAACCAGGCAACTTTATTCTTGTGATGATCTGTAATTAGACGAATCATGATAAACTAGGCAACTCTATTCTTGTGATGATCTGTAATTAGATGAATCATGATAAACCAGGCAACTTTATTCTTGTGATGATCTGTAATTAGATGAATCATGATAAACCAGGCAACTTTATTCTTGTGATGATCTGTAATTAGATGAATCATGATAAACTAGGCAACTCTATTCTTGTGATGATCTGTAATTAGATGAATCATGATAAACCAGGCAACTTTATTCTTGTGATGATCTGTAATTAGATGAATCATGATAAACCAGGCAACTTTATTCTTGTGATGATCTGTAATTAGATGAATCATGATAAACTAGGCAACTTTATTCTTGTGATGATCTGTAATTAGATGAATCATGATAAACCAGGCAACTTTATTCTTGTGATGATCTGTAATTAGATGAATCATGATAAACCAGGCAACTTTATTCTTGTGATGATCTGTAATTAGATGAATTATGATAAACCAGGCAACTTTAAAGGTAGTTTGCCGTTGCTTTTCTTCTTGGCAGAAACCCTACTGGCCGGGTGACCGTAGCCATTGTCTTGATAATGAGATTGTCTGCCTACCGTCGCAAAACTCGAGACTATAACCAAAAACTATCTGTCGGCTGCCCTCAAAATTTCATCCACTACCTGCCTTCCGTGGTTTCTTGGGAACAACTTCTGAAAACGAATATGGAATAACAACACATCCTTCCCAGAACTTCACAAACACTGCGTCCTCTGAAGAATGTTGCGTCATCACAATTTTACCAGAAATCCTCCCTTGGTGACAACTGGCAAGATCGAGGGGAAGAGAACAAGAGAAGTAAATGCCTGGAAGGCTTGAATGGTCATGTGAAGAACACTGAGCTGATCTACAACTCTGGTGATCGAGTGAAATGTCACATCATGACCGCCCACGCTTATTGGTATCGCACATAATGGATGGATGGAGTTGCATGCTTTTTAACAAGACATCACAATGATCACCAGCATTTGTTGGCTGTTTGTGATTTTCTAAGCAATTTTACTTTCAGTAGTTTGCCACTGCTTTCTGAACAACCAGCACTCATGCCTTGACACAAGGCGGTCTGCTTCCAAATCATCTGCAGCCCATTTAAAACTCAGGATGCAGAATTATTAAACTGCCCCTAAGTCAAAGATATCTGGTAGGTAGGCAGATAGGTAGGCATGTAGGTAGGTAGGCTGGTAGGTGGGTGGATGGGTAGGCAGGTAGGTGGGTGGGTGGGTGTGTGTATCTCTTTATCTCTTTGTGTCTGAGGTCTTATATATGAATGAACTATCATATGACAGCAGACGGTACTACCTGCTATCTTTGAACGCCAAATGTTGGGCGGTGCTCACCCAACACCTCATACTATGCAAACGGCTTCTGACAAAGGAGTGCACTGCGGAGGGTACAAGCCTTATCCTGGTGTGAGGAAATGCAATCTAAAGACTAAATGTCTTGGCACTTATGGCCAGGCCCTAAACCTTGGTCGGCAACTGGCCTACGATGGAAGCTCCGACAGGTGGACAATTAGAGCACTGCTTTGCTTATCCGGCAGCTTCTGCAGCTTGCCTTATTCCAGATGTACTGGTGTTACCTTTCATTTGGAGTAAACTAGGCAGGCCGAAGAGAGGGATCATGCTGCATGGGTAACACATGGTCTCTACAATTCAGCCCAGACTTTCAATGTAAAAAACTAGTGTCTGTCAAAACGGCCAGGTGCCAGTACAGTATTATGCTGCACTAATTATTAGATGACAATGACAAGGGTGTCTTCTTTCTTCTCTGTCCTCTATCCACGAATGGTGCATGGGCCCTGAACCATCTCACTCCCAGCCCCGCTGTCTGTAGCTGTCCCATGCAGCGCTGTCCCTGACCTTCCCATATTGTTCACTTCTGTCTATACTTCTGGACTTGTTCATGTCTGGTTGGATGTTGTGACTAAAGTTTTACTACGTGATGAGGAAGCCAGTCCCAAGCCCAACCCTCCTTTACAGTTTCTTATGACCCGTATGACTGGCTACAGTATGAAACTATTTTTTACTTCAATTAAAGGTCCTAGTAACAAACGGGCTGTATCCTCCTCAGTTGCTTCTTATCACCTGGGAGGCAGGTTGCAGTGTTGCTTTTCTTTGCTTCCCATTAGGGTCTGGTTTACACACAGGAAAAGCCACCTTAGTTGCTTCCCTTTAGGGTCTGGTTTACACACAGGGAAAGCCTCCTTAGTTGTTTCCCTTTAGGGTCTGGTTACACAGGGAAGGCCTCCTTAGTTGCTTCCCTTTAGGGTCTGGTTTACACAACAGGAAACGCCTTCATAGTTGTTTCCCACCAGGGTCTGGTTAACACAGAGGAAAAGACTCCTTAGTCACCACTAATGACATGCATGGTAGGTTGCAGTGATGCTATTATTTGCTTCCCCTTAAGATCTAGCTAACACATGAGGGGAGAGGGGAACGAACGAACGAACGAACTTTATTTTCAAAGGGTTAAGAATTGGGCACGCAGGCCCGTCTAACATTCTGCCCTTCTATCACTCTCTTTTATACATTATTTCATTCACACATCATTCAAGGCTAACAGAGAACAGCAACAATATAAAAGATATGCATTATAAAGGCATGGGCAAAATGTGAGCATCAAAACTACACTACTCAGTAATATTAGATAATGGTCTGACACTTGTTATTAGCCATGTGGAATATACTGGCCTACCAATAGGGGACTGGCTGTTATACTAGGGTTTTGTTATTATTATTATTATCTCTATTATTAAGGGGGAAGGTAATCCGTACTGAGATAGTGTTCAAATAATTTGCGATTATATGAATAGGGATTGGTGATGTCTTTGATTTCTTGTGGAAGATTGTTCCACAGCTGAGCTGCAGAGTACGTTAAGCTTGTTTTGTATAAGTTAATCCTAGGCTTCGAAATGTGTAATATATTTAAACGTTTACTGTGCCTAGCAGAGGGACACAAAGGTGTACTTACCGGTTATTGGTTAACAGAAGTAATGTTACTGCACTCATGACATGTCCAAAAGTGATCTCTCTCACTCAGCAGAAATCAAAGTACATGAATGCTAGTTACCACATCACAGTCTGGTTGGATACACATCTACCACAACAATTCTGTTCTTATAAATACTAATGGTTCCATTCTTTACATTAAGAGGGTAGGATGGGAATCTTCAGCAATAAATGGATGGCAGATGATTATAGGGGATTGTGATGCATATGTAATAACTGACATCTAACATTCTGGGCACACCCATAAATACACCACCTCTTGCTGCAGATTTCACAAGGTATAGATGCTAATTGTTTCACTGACACTCTGGTTGTAAACACTTAAAACATAAATTGAGGCTTTTGAACTTAAAGTTACAGAAAAGTTGTTAGAAAATTGTGGACAAAGAAGAAAAGGATGAAATTCTGCAAGATCAGCATAATGATAGAAGAAACTTGGCGCATAAACAGCATCATGTTTCAGAAACTGAACCACATGGTCACATTACATGTTACAGTGGCTTGGAAATAATGGCCATGGAGGGTGAGATTCCTGTAAGAAGAGATATGTATTGTCTGGCAGGAAGGTGGAGTCAGGACACTGCAGACACCTTGGGCATGAGGGTGCATGGAGTAATAGAATTGGCAATGGATTGAGAGACTTCCATTCTGTAATAAGAGCAATGTTCTACAAAAGACCTGCTACATCACGTATCTACAAATAGGAAAGGTGAAGACAGATGCATAGAGAGAAAGGCATAGTCTAAAATACAATAATGGACCTGTTTCATTGGGTGTCTACACATAGGCAGACAAAGACAGATGCACAGACAGAAAGGCATAGTCTAAAATACAATAATGGACCGGCTACATCAGGTGTCTATATATAGACAAAGACAGATGCACAGACAGAAAGGTATAATCTAAAATACAATAATGGACCGGCTACATCAAGTGTCTACATACAGACAGACAAAGACAGATGCACAGACAGAAAGGCAGTCTAAAATACAACGATGGGCCTGTTTCAAGGTTGTCAGCTGTACTGGTTACATGGTGCTAGCCCATATTTTTATAGACCAATCAGCATGCGACAGGTCATGTGATTAACATCATGCCGGCAACATTTACTTCCCACAACATGTCCTGGTAAGTAGCACCTTGTCGTCTTTGCAGATGAAACTAAGTGGATTGGAACTAGAGCTAGAATTCCATCGCACAATGCCTGGGCTTAGATTCAGGGAACATGTGTTGCCCATGCAGCATAATCCCTCTCTCGACCTTGCCTTGTTTTCTCCAGAGGAAGGGATGACCAATACGTCTGGAACAAGGTAGGCTGCATACGCATTTATCAAACAAGCAGACAGCACAAATGTAAAGACAGATACATAGACATATGGATAGAAAGACTAACAAATGGACAGACAGTTAAACACAAAGTGACATCAAAATATTTTGTATCAGTACTTACTGCTGCATTTTTGCGGATCAAAATGTTTAGTTGCCGGCTACTTTTCAAAGCCATGACAGCCTATTGTTTTGTAAATTAATATAATATTTGTACAAAATATAGACAAAGGTTAATGGTTGAAGTAACAGTTGAGAGGATTACCTTAAATGCATTGGGTTTTTTTCTTCATCTGCCTTGGTCTTCTTCTTCAGTGTTCGTCCAGAATGTTGCTTTAGACGTAATAGCATTGTGCCTGTTTACAACAGAACTGCGATATTTGCACCTTTCATCCGACACATCCAACTTCTTCAGACATTTGTTGGCTGGATTACCTTCCCAGGAACCTTAGTATCACTTCACAGAGTTGAGCTGAGTCAAGAACCAACATCGCAGCACTGGTAACATTCCCATACATTCTCTGTCATTTTCAACCGCCAGTGAAGAGTCCCAGTACTAATTGTAACTAGTAGCAGTCTATATGTGCATATGTTCACTCACTGCAGCACCAATCTCTCCAAGTTATGATATTCCATCCACTCCTCTGTACCACACATATGACCCCAAAGTGGGATTATAATAAGCACTTATATGGAAACTAAACTATTCTAGCATAATCATCATCTTCATTATCATCATCATCAAGATCTTGAGTTTTACCAAATGACTTGTCATGCTCCTTCACAACTCCCAGATCTAACACTATTGATCAGTTCATATGCCAAGGTGAAAGACTATCCAGCATCTTTTCCCACTGTCATCAGTATTCTTTTTCCATTAATATTATCAGTGCATCTGGCCAACTGGCAAGAAAGCCAGGCTCTCATTTGGGAGACCCGGGTTCAAATCATGTTTTTTTAAATTCTCCCATGGGGGGAAAATACCCTAACCTGTACAGTACATGGTGACTGCACTAGCCAGGCGGCCTAATTTCTCAGGCTCTAGACCTCTCTGTCCTAACTGCATAGGACCGTAGGCAGTAATGACAGTTACGCAATGTCCCTTTCTGATCTCTTCTCATAATGACACTAAATGTTGACAATTTCCTTCAGATCAATGCGACAAGTTTTCTTCCTATCTTGTCTTTTCTCTAAAACGATATTACTCATTTAGGTTGTCAATTATATTCTCAACATTCTTTTGTAAAGAATCTTTTGGTCAAGCCGTTTGACTCGGGATCCGAAGGTTGTGGGTTCGATTCTGGGCTGCGTCCTTCGGTTCACGAGTGAAATTTTTCGGAGACTCCTGTGGGTCATCGATAGAGCTACGGAGTCCATGTTTTGTGCGACGCTTTCCGTGCTGCAGAAAGACACTGAGCTATATGGGATAAAACCTGGTGAAATGAAGTCGACCCTGTCGACTTTTAAGCGACTTTATTTTCTTTTGTAAAGACACACTGTGGAGATTTTCAATTGATTTTTCAACTTGAGGTCAGAAAATTAAAGATTAGCTTGCAAAAAAAAGGGAGGAGAATGTTAACAAGAAGCTAATGAAGTCTCAAAGTTTGAGATAAAGAGCCATGCAGGCTATCAGAAAAGAACAAAATCAATCCAACAATGACCATCATACTCAGATCACCATCCTTTACCTCAGGATGGGCTAACAGACTGAATAAATATGTGCTTGAGCTGTTATTCTGGTTCCCCACTACACATGTGTGGATTCAGTAAAGTGCTGAACATGATCTGCAGGACTGTCCTCTGTGTAGCAAGATGAGACCACAATCTTCAGACTTAGAACAGGACATTGTAGACTCAATGCACACATCCATGAAATGGGTCTCACTGACTGCCACTTGCAAACATGGAGCACTAAAGCAAAGACCAAAGCTTGTTCCTGACTTCACTGAACTGAGGGAAAGTATCTGGCCAACAGGAGAAACCTTTCAAGAAATACTGAGGGACTGGTGAAGACTTCAACTGACTTTTCAGTTTGTGTCTCATACCAGATAAGTACATACAAACAATCACAGAAGAAGAGGAAGAAGAAAGCTGAGATAGATGTACAGGCCCATCAAATCAAACTAAACTCCAAGTTATGTGGAATAAAGAGAAAAACATAATGAGAACTAGCTTGACTGGGCCATCAACAAAGATAGCAATTGTTAGAAGATAATGAGCTCCCAAAGTCCCAATTTGTATAGGATACACACTGAATAAACCTGAAAACTTCGAGGACAATATAACTAGAACACTCTCTTGTCTGGAGTCCACAAGCCAAACAAATTGCAGGAGACCTAAAAACACATGTAGGAGAAAAATAAAGGGAGATGAATATTGGCAAGGACATGGAGGGAGATGTAGGAGACAGCAAAAGATAGGACGGCTGGGCATGGATTGTTTGAGGGACCTATGCCCCCGAATGGGGGATAATTGGCAGAAGGTGAAGAAAGTCTCATTACTCTCTATTCATCATCACGTGCCATGCTGATAAGCGTGGGCAGGTCATGTTTAGCCATTTCACATGATCACAAGAGTCATGGATCAGCACTGTGTTCCTGTCTTGACCATACCATGTAGCCAAGCCATCCAGGTATTTAATTCTCTGCCTTTACCTTGTTCTTTTCCCCTCAGTCCTGCCAGTCGTCACCAAGTTTTCCAATTTATTTCTTCTCATAATGTGTCCAAAACATTGTTATTGTCCACATCTAATTTCTCTTTGCCCAATTTGTGACCCTTTGAAAATAAAGTTTGTTCGTTCCTTCTCTGATCAGTGTATGATTTTCATTTGTTTCTTGTAGGATTTGGTCATTGGTTTTTCCGTTTATCCATGGGGTTCTTTGCATTTTCCTAAGTAAACTACATTTTCAAAGCCATGTTTTTCAGCTTGTCTGCTTCACATCCATACAAAATTACAGGTTCTATGTAGCACTTCAAAAATTTTTCTTGTTGCAACTCTCTATTACAAAAGTTAAAAAAGTAAACCTGCTCCCAGGATATCCTTCTAAAGCTGGTCTCATTGACCTCCAGGATCTGATCTCCAGGCTCCAGCCCAACTTGGTCAGCGATGCTTCTTGGTCGAACTTTTTCCACAAAAATCCCAGGCTTGCTGGAGTCTTTATCCCTCAGAATGCTGGAAAGAAAGTGGGATTAATATATTGACAAGTACAGATATTAAACATTCATAATGGGGACACAATGGGATTAAACAAAAAAAAAACAAAAAACAAAAAACACCCCCACCCACCCACACACAGAGAGAGAGAGAGAGAGAGAGAGAGAGAGAGAGAGAGAGAGAGAGAGAGAGAGAGAGAGAGAGAGAGAGAGAGAGAGAGAGAGACTACAAACATAATGGGCAGAAAGTAGTATCCCTCCCCCACCCACCCACACGCACGCACGCGCGCGTGCACACATAGACAAAACAGATGTACATACTAAAGAGATAGTGGATTCAGTATACATAATTATATGAAAGCTGCAGAGATGTGGTTTTACAGAAAAAGGACTAGAACACTGGATGGAGATAGAAAGTAGAAAGAGCAATGAAGACATCTTAAAAGACATTAACTCACAAAGAGAACTGATTATTGCATCAGAAGAAGAGAGTCCACATTCTTTGGGCATGTCTTGAGAAGTGGTGTGTCATCACAACTGAGAAGGTTGGAGGGGAAGAGAGGAGGGAAGAGACCAAGAGAGAAATGCTGGACAGTTTGACATCATGGCATGGAGGAATGTCGATATCAGAAATTATTCGCAGCACAAGAGAGAGGGCTGTGGACAGGCATGATCACCATCATGGACTATAGAAAAGAAGATGTACAAGACCGACCAATACAGGTGTGAATCAAGAGGTGAGAAAAAGATGCTAGCGCATGTTGAACACACATTGAGAAAACTGTATAGTATAACTTGAAATCCCCCATGTTCATAACCACAGGGCCAGAGAATATACATTGAAAGCCCCTTGATCATATCCACAGTGCCAGATAATATAACTTGAAAGCCCCTTGATCATAACCACAGGGCCAGATAATATAACTTGAAAGCTCCTTGATCATAACCACAGGGCCAATGAAATGGAGCTGAGGAGAAAGGAATTACATGCAGAGATAAGTAATATGAGTAGGACATCGAGAGGGCTGAAATAGACAGCACAAGAGAGCTGAAATAGACAGCACGAGAGAGCTGAAAAAGACAGTAAAGTATGGGACGGCTTGGTATGAGTTGGTTGGGGGATCTTTATTTCAGTGATAGAATAAAAAGCAGAAGAAGAAAGAGAAGAGAATAGACAATAGTGGCCTGCTGTTTTTTTTTAAAGAACTACAAGCCTGAAGAGAAGAAGCAACCATCACCTACCTGCATCCAAGAGAAGCATGTCCAGTGCTGTCAATAAAAATCTTGATATCCTGTGGCCGTCTCTTCTTGTCAGGACTGTCCTAAAAGAGATGATAAGACAGCAGACGTACCAATAAAAGAATATAGATTAAAAAAATCAGCAACCTGTTGTCGGTATGTGAAGTGTTAGAGCCACCACACATTTGTTAGGATAACAAGGATATAATAATAACAAATAACAAGGATATAATAATAACAAATAACTAACAAGGATATAATAATAACAAAGAACTAACAAAGATATAATAATAAAGAACTAACAAGGATATAATAATAAATACTCAAGGATATAATAATAATAAATATATAACAAGAGTAATCCAGCTAAAGGGAAAGAACTGAGTCACTCGAAGGCTTGAATAATCCAGAGCCTTCTCGAAGGACCGTCAGTGTGTCCACAGCCCCGTGGACACTGATGGGGCCCGCCGATTGCGGGGTCCACGAGAACTCAGAGAGAGTTGCCACCCGTGTCGGATTGCCTCAACTTACCTCAACTTTATTTATATATTTTAACCAATTACTATTTGGTATGAAAGGTGTATGAATGGCAGAGTGAAAGAATTAAATGAGAGAACGATATACTGAGCGGACAAATAGTACGCAAAACGTATTTATTTTAATTTGTCTGCATCTTTCATGTAAAAATGTATTACCTGTCTAATTGTTAATACATGTTTAGGAGTTGATACACTACATCTAAGCGCCACTGCATGGAATACCCGATCATGCATTACACATTGGGGTAATTCATGACAAGGGATATCCCAACTCGTGACGCTTGGAGATAAACCACACAATGAACACACACTCTATACAAACTTAAAACTGAACACGAACAATTAAAGTGCAGTCACTTTATTAGAAACAGCAACATATCAATCAATACACGAACAAACCAACAGGAACAAGTAGTCAGATGTGATAGAACAACAGCATAGCTACATATTCAGCATTATACAACATACGGGAGTAAAAATGTATCGAAATACACACAGAACAAGATGTTGCAGGTGTACTTAAATAGCCAAGACATTTGTCTTGTTAGAACTCTCTTACACAGAGTTTTAATATCTTGGTATCATAATGGATACTTGAGAAGGGCGCGGTTGTAAAAACAACTGGGAAACGTCACGGAACTTCGGTCAGATAAGCATGTTTAAGAACATATAAGAGAGAAACCTCTTCAGCAATCATCTTAAAGTGGGGTATGGGAGAATACATGAGTTGGTGATGCAGATATGTCAGTTACCAAGTTACTATCCACCAAACTACAAACACCGACTTTAGGTGATCCTGTGACAGAATTAGTACAGAACTAATTTACCATATAAGAACCCATCAAAGCAGGGGGGGGAGGGGGACTCCTGTCACAGCCTCACCTAGAGACGGTACCAACATAAAAGTAAGAGATACTGGCGAAGGGAGAGTAATCCAGCTAAAGGGAAAGAACCGAGTCACTCGAAGGCTTGAATAATCCAGAGCCTTCTTGAAGGACCGGTCAGTGTGTCCACAGCCCCGTGGACACTGATGGGGCCCGCCGATTGCGGGGTCCACGAGAAACTCAGAGAGAGTTGCCACCCGTGTCGGATTGCGACACGTGTGGAGAAGGTCAGACAGGGACTGGACATCGAGGAAGCAACAGGGCTTACCTTAAGGGGACTTATAGTAGACCCAATTGTATTTAAGGGTCTTAGACATATGTGTAGATAGCTGCTAGAGTTATTGTGTTAACCATGTTCATTACAAACTCCTGTGATACGCAATGTACTGAATGCTGGCTTGTGAAAACTCGCTTCGCCAGCGTACTATAATATGTATGTAAATAAATTATGCTAAATTGTATCTAACGGAGTTTGTTGCCTGTATGAGCCCGAGTTTCAATCCCCTAGAGATCTAGGACTGTGACAGATATAATAACAAATAACTAACAAGGATATAATAATAACAAAGAACTAACAAGGATATAATAATAACAACAAAAAACTAACAACGATATAATAATGAAGTACTAACAAGGATTTAATAATAAAAAAAAAATAACTAACAATTGTATAATAAAAAATAACTAACAAGGATATAATAATAATAAAGAGCTAACCAGGATATAATAATAACAAATAACTAACAAGGATATAATAACAACTCAGCCAAAACAGTTTGAGGTATCTATATGATGATGGAACCAATAAAGTCAAATTTGTTTCAATGGTGAGAAATATAATTATACAGATAAGAATTTAGACAACGATTTTGGCATTAAAATTACAATCAGTTCAATGGTGATCATCAACATCTTGTGCCCTGTCAACTGGCGTAGGCGTTGATGTCTCTCCACAGATTTTAGTCCACAGTGTTCAGGATCAACTCTGCTGTTGATATTCCTCCATGCCACCACCTCAGCCAGTCCAGCATTATTTATCTTGGTCTGGCTCTGTTTCTTTTCCCACTGAATTTTCTAATTGTCACAATGTTCTCCAATGCCTATCTTCTCATCACATGATGGACGAATGCTGTTTATTTCTTATAGTTGTATATAATGTTCTACTTTCCTTAGCCTCTTCCTGGTAATTCTTATGTTACTCAAGCATTCCAACGAATTCACAACAAATCATCTCAGGAACCACATCCCTGTTGCTTCTAAGCTTTTCCTAATTTCCTAATTTATTCATTCACGTTCAATGATTCACTGCCAATCGTGATACTTTCACTAAACTATCAACATTTGAATGGTGATATCAAAATTTCAAGTATCTCAAACTATAACAGGAGATCTCTGTGACTATATGTTGTGTTTTGTGTATGTGTTTGTTTGCTGATGAAGGCTAATCGCCGCAATGTCCTGTATGTGAAATAATTCTGTTATGTAAAGCTGCACTACTTTGTGTCATTTTGTATAATCTCAAACTATAAGTATCTCAGTGGTGATATCAATAAGGCTGCAAGTATCTCAAAGATGTTATAAATAAAGCTACAAGTATCTCAATGGTCATATCAATAAAACTACAATTATCTCAAAGGTGATATCAATAAAATAAGTATCTCAAAGGTGATATCAATAAAATATGCATATGTAAGGTGATATAAATACAGCTCCAAGATCTGTTTGGTGATAAAAATAAAAGTACACAAGAACAAACACAACCTTAATAGCTTACCTCATCACTGTCATCATCTAAAGAATCCACATATCCCCAGGTCACTGGATCGGTAGTATCACTGCAAACAGAGATGTTACCTTGGTTACACATTTTTGTTTCCAAATTTGCATCAACCCCCAAAAGATATATATATATATATATATATATATATATATATATATATATATATATATATATATATATATGTGTGTGTGTGTGTGTTAATGAGCTTTTTCTCATAGTTCATGACGTGATAAATGCCCCGCCACAGAACAAGCGTGACAGGAGGCTTCTCTTTATCAGAAGTAGTTCCCATTCACCAAATTTTTCAGCACTTTTACATCCTTAACACTCTCAAGGGGCGTGCCCACTCGGGTCATAACTCCAGGTGTCATTCTCCTGCGTTCACATCCAGCCTTCCAGTTCCAAGATGTTTGAATCATTTTTCGCATTTATCCCACAAACACGCTATGTGCCTGCTTGCTCACATGCCATCCTGCACTCTGAGAGGTCTAATATATCAGCTTGTAATTTATGTAGCAACTTGAATGATTTCATTTTCACAACTTATCTAGCATAACTGATTTATAATTTTTTTTTAAATACTCATAAAAATCTTAGCCTGTACACCAGAATGGTGACTTTTCCAGGGCAAGCAACCTATAAACCTGAATACTAATAACATCTTGCTGGCAACACTAGCGATGGTGTTAGTTCTGTTACAATAGTGAAGATGGTAAAGAAACAACCCTGGCACATTTGTCTGCTCTACTTACTGTTTGACTGGCAGCATTCCAATATCTGAGGATGATATTAACAGAAAATAATCAACAACTTCAAAAAGTTCCAAAATTTGAGGATTATATTAACAGAAAATAATCAAAAACTTCCACTTGAGGATGATATAACAGAAAATGTTCATCAAAAAGTTCCAATATCTGAGGATGGTATAACAGAACTATTCACCAAAACATTCCAATATCTGAGGATGATATTAACAGAAAATAATCAAAAAGTTCCAATATCTGAGGACGATATTAACAGAAAATATTCATTAAATGGTTCCAATATAAGAAGATGATATAACAGAAAATATTCATCAAAAACTTCCAATATCTGAGGATGATATTAACAGAAAATATTCATCAAAAAAGTTCCAATATCTGAGGATGATATAACAGAAAATGTTCATCAAAAAGTTCCGATGTTTGAAGATACTATAAGAGAAAATATTCATCAAAAAGGTCCAATATCTGAGGATGATATAACAGAAAATAAAAAGTTCTAATATCTATGGATGATATTAACAGAAAATATTCATCAAAATGTCCCAATAACCGAGGATGATATTAACAAAATATTCATCAAAATGTTCCAATAAATGAGAATGATATAAACAGAAAATATTCATCACAATGTTCTAATATATGAGGATGATATTAACAGAACATATTCATCAAAAGGGTAATCTCATTGAAACCATGCATGGGACTGCTTCAGGGGGTGTAGTGACTGGATTTTACATATATACTACAACATGGTATTATAAGGTTAGATGACCAGCCAAATTTTTCACTGTATTTCTTTCCCAGAGAGCAACCTGGCACTCATCTGAGATGACTGGGTCGATAACAGAGCTGTGTGTGGTCAGAAACAGTAATCCTTTCTTACTTTGCTGGTTGGTTAGTGAACTCCACACAAAATTACATCATGTGGATAAATAGGATTATATGTAGTGGATAAATGGGATTATATGATGTGGATAAATGTGATTACATAATCTAAATAAAGGATGATGTTGATAAAAGAGATTAACCGATGTGAGAAAAAAAAGGAAAGTATATGATGAGAAAAAAGTAGACTATACAATGAGACGAGAGGAGATTATATGAGCATAATAGCAGATTTTATGATTAGAATAAAGGAAAAAACATAAACAAAGGAAATTACCATCACATGATTCAGTGAAATTACATAAGAAAATATATTACAGAGTGAAGAAATGTAATTATATGGTGTTAAAAAGGGTATAACATAAAATTAATAAAAAAGAATACACAAAATAAGTGTTCAAGGCAACCATAGGATCAGAGTGGCTAGCACCCTTTCTTGCCAGCCAAGGGTCATGTGTTATAATCCTCTTTGACTGACCACTGACCTGGGATCTTTGACTGACCACTGACCTGAGCTCTTTGACTGACCACTGACCTGGGATCTTTGACTGACCACTGACCTGGGATCTTTGACTGACCACTGACCTGAGCTCTTTGACTGACCACTGACCTGGGATCTTTGATTGACCACTGACCTGGGCTCTTTCACTGACCACTGACCTGGGCTCTTTGACTGACTTGACTGAATCTTTTCACCACCCCCTCAATCCTTCCATCATCTCTTGGATCTTTCCACCATCCCTGAATCTCCCCATACCCTCCTGAATCTTTCCATCACCTGGATCTTTCCATCATCACCTGCGTCTTTCCACTGTTTCCCAGTAAGTGGCCCAACCACTTTGGGAACCACTGTTTTTGAACCAAGTATGAACACAGAGCAACTACTTACATGTGACCTTGAGAACAATCTCATCCCTGGACCTGATCAGGTTAAGGACATCATCATGGATCGCCTCAGCAATGGTGAACCCGTTGACTCTTATAATTTCATCTCCAACCTGTTACAGACACAAAGTTTTCCTGTTTTCATGGTGTACTATACCTATCAGTGGGACACTTAAGAGGGATAAATGGATATATTGCCAACAATAAATGATTTGGTGCATGGTGACAAATCTCTTAATGAATTTTCTATACCATGGCTGTTGGAGTGAGGAGTTAAGTATGGAGATGGTGGCACTGAATGCAGGCGAGGATGCCTCTGATGTTTCCTCAACCAGTTCACAACAGGAACAATCATCATCACACACCTTAGTTCTGTGGTTTATCATGTTTTAATTTGAAATTATCGTGGGGATCACAGACGCTCTATCTATTGATATGTATTCATATATTGATTTGTATGATGTGTAGTCACAATATTATACATATGATGTGTAGTCACAATACCTGTGACTATGTGTTTTAAGTGTTTCAGCTAAAGTTTTATTCATTTATTCACTTCATATGATATATAACTCTACAGTATGCACCTGACGAGATGCAGCAAAATATGCCAGACAATAAATCATGCAACATATTGTTTGTGGTTTCTGTATTTAAAATTTAAAAAATAAGAGCCCTTTTCACATGCCTTGAGTCATATGGGGTATATGGTGCAGTTCCCATATTTTTATATCGTCGCTCGGAAGGGATGGGGGGGGGGGGGGGGGGGGGGAGGTGTCAGTATTATGCCATCAGCCTTCAGTATCATGCCATCAACCTTCAATATTATACCATCAACCTTCAGTATTATACCATCAGCCTTCAGTATCATGCCATCAACCTTCAATATTATGCCATCAACCTTCAGTATTATACCATCAACCTTCAGTATCATGCCATCAACCTTCAATATTATACCATCAACCTTCAGTATTACGGCATTAACCTTCAGTATTATGCCATCAGCCTTCACTTCTCAAGACATTTCCTGACAGCCATTTTAAACTGGGTCAACAAGGGAGGCCAGGTTATTTTAAAAATGTGCCTTCATGCAAATTCGAACCCCTGTCTAGTAGGCAAGCATGATAGCTAGTCGGCTACTGAATTCTGCTGGGGATGAGCAAAATCTCAAGGGCTTGACCCAAGCACATTGTGTGGGTTCTTCATTTTAATCAAGGTTTATTATGCTGACCTACTTGGTGAATGGTTAGAGAAGTATTTTTTGTTTTCAGCGGATTGATGTATCAAGGGTACAAGCCTTATCCTGGTGTGAAGAAATGCAACATAAAGACTACATGTCATGGCAGGGCAGACCAGGCCTTGGTCAGCAACTGGTCTAGGATCGAAGCTCCGACAGGTTGACAGCCAGAATATTGCTTTGCTGATTTGGCAACTTTTGCAACTAGTCTTGTTCCAGATGCATTGGTGATATGTTTCCTCTGCAGTAAACTAGTCAGGCCGAGAGAGGTATTATGCTGCATGGGAAAACATGGCTTCTACAATTCAGCCAAGGATTTGTGTTATAGAGAGATATAACTCCATCCCTGGTCCCCACCATGGGTTGTAGTTATTATGCCTCTTTTAAATGCACAATAGTTAGTTAGTTAGATAGTTAGTCGAGGTTCAAACTTCACGGCAACGGGTCATCCCCATTATGCTCCATTCCTGTGCCAGTGAATATCACACAAAATGCTCCCCACTGTCCAATGTTAAAATTGGAATAAACAGGAGTCTCGGCAATCCAACAGCCCGCACAGGTACACTGTGCATAATGCTGCCGCCACAATGCCAACACAAAATTCATCCACGAAAACCACAGTTCATCGCCGATGGACTTGGCAGTCACCAGAAAGACCTCATAGACCCGGGTTTTCTCACATGGCTTGGTCTTTTACCACAGGGCGACCTGCTGAAAGTATCGCATAAAGCATGAACTCCGTAGCTTCAGCGCCGACTCCCAGAAGTCTCCTGAAAAATGCACTCGTGAACCGAAAAGGCAAATCAGTCAATTTAGCAACAGCTGGTAACCATTGTTCTAAACATGCAGGTCACTGTACAGGACAGATGTAAAAGCATTCCCTGCGAATTAAACAGCTCAAGTGTCATCCATTGCACTCACTCAGTAGCAGGGCGATGGAACCATGTACTACCAATCCAACATGAGGAAAATGTGATTGCAAACCGTAGCTACAAGCATAAACACGCCACAGGCCTTAACGGTTCAATGCCTAACCGCCATGTTGGCGACCAGAATATTTTAAATGCACAATGTAACAAACTATCGTCTGTCAAGACGGCAATGGTGCCAGTAATGTTATATCACAATATATTACAAAACAGTAAACACTTATCAATATCCTCCCATTTCTGTAACGCCTACAAATTATAAGTTACACTTCAACTAGGGTTAGCCACAATACTGTAATACTGAGAGCCATGGTAACACAGTGACCAGCCTGCTGGCTCAGTGGTTATGTGTTTAAACCCCACTCAAAGCAGGAATATTTTTAAAACCGACCTCGGCCATTGGGTCAACCCAGCCTAAAATTGGTACCAGGAAATGTTCTTAGAAGTAAAAGCGGCTAGCTTGATATTGACCACATCACCCATGAAGTACCCATTTAACTATAGACAATATGGAGCTTGCACTACGTATCCAAGATGCCTGCAGGCATGGACAAAGGTCCTTTACTTATTTTCTACTTGCTTCAAACTTTGCAGAACTTTCGACTTTAATCTTTGTAGAACATTCTACTTGCTGCAATTTGTGCAGAACTTTCTACTTCAATCTGTGTAGAACTTTCTACTTATTTCAATCTTTGAAGAACTTTCTACTTCAATCATTGTAGAACTTTCTACTTACTTCAATCTTTGTAGAACTTTCTACTTAAATCATTGTAGAACTTTCTACTTGTTTCAATCTTTGTAGAACTTTCTACTTCAATCTTTGTAGAACTTTCTACTTGTTTCAATTTTTTGTAGAACTTTCTACATAAATCTTTGTAGAACTTTCTACTTGCTTCAATCTTAGTAGACTACATGTGCCAATTTTCTGGGCATAGAAAATACCATTTACAGCCACAGTAGAAATCATTTTTTTAAAAACTACTGGTAGAACAAAAGCTAATTGTGGTAAAATATCAAACATCACCTACCCACTTTTTTCAAACGTCACATTCTATACTGTCAAACACCTAGCCTGCACACATACCCTTAGTCCCTGCCTATCTGCCTGTGATCCTGGCGTGACATCGGTAACAAAGATTCCAACTCCATGCTCAAATCCTGTGTATAAATAACATATAAATCCCATGAACACTACTGTTTAAAAGAAGGTAAACCTTGTTGGGCCATAGCAATGCAGAAGATAAATAGTGTGAAGTGATGCATAATACCAGCAAACACCAGAGGATAAACAGTGTTAAGTGGTGCACAACACCAGAAAACTATACAGAGAATAAACAGTGTTAAGTGGTGCACAACACCAGCAAACATTACAGAGGATAAACAGTGTGAAGTGGTGCACAACACCAGCAAACATTACAGAGGATAAACAGTGTTAAGTGGTGCACAACACCAGCAAACATTACAGAAGATAAACAGTGTGAAGTGGTGCACAACACCAGCAAACATTACAGAGGATAAACAATGGTAAGTGGTGCACAACACCAGCAAACATTACAGAGGATAAACAATGGTAAGTGGTGCACAACACCAGCAAACATTACAGAAGATAAACAGTGTGAAGTGGTGCACAACACCAGCAAACATTACAGCGGATAAACAGTGTGAAGTGGTGCACAACACCAGCAAACATTACAGAAGATAAACAGTGTGATGTGGTGCACAACACCAGCAAACATTACAGAAGATAAACAGTGTGAAGTGGTGCACAACACCAGCAAACATTACAGAAGATAAACAGTGGTAAGTGGTGCACAACACCAGCAAACATTACAGAGGATAAACAGTGTGAAGTGGTGCACAACACCAGCAAAAATTACAGAGGATAAACAATGGTAAGTGGTGAACAACACCAGCAAACATTATAGAGGATAAACAGTGTGATGTCGTGCACAACACCAGCAAACATTACAGAGGATAATACAGTGTGAAGTGGTGCACAACACCAGCAAACATTACAGAGGATAAACAGTGTGAAGTGGTGCACAACACCAGCAAACATTACCGAGGATAAACAGTGTGAAGTGGTGCACAACATCAGCAAACATTACAGAGGATAAACAGTGTTAAGTGGTGCACAACACCAGCAAACATTACAGAAGATAAACAGTGTGAAGTAGTGCACAACACCAGCAAACATTACAGAGGATAAACAGTGTTAAGTGGTGCACAACACCAGCAAACATTACAGAGGATAAACAGTGTGAAGTCATGCACAACACCAGCAAACATTACAGAGGATAAACAGTGTTAAGTGGTGCACAACACCAGCAAACATTACAGAAGATAAACAGTGTTAAGTGGTGCACAACACCAGCAAACATTACAGAGGATAAACAGTGTGAAATGGTGCACAACACCAGCAAACATTACAGAGGATAAACAGTGTTAAGTGGTGCACAACACCAGCAAACATTACAGAAGATAAACAGTGTGAAGTGGTGCACAACACCAGCAAACATTACAGAGGATAAACAGTGTGAAGTGGTGCACAACACCAGCAAACATTACAGAGGATAAACAGTGTGAAGTGGTGCACAACATCAGCAAACAAGTTGAAGTAACTTTATGAGAAAATACTTCTTTCCTAAATGGGGTTTTAAGTCAAGAGGGTCGACTTCATCGCACCAGGTTTATCTCGAAAGTGTCGCACAAAGCACAAACTCTGTAACTCCAGTGACACGTCCCGGGAGTATCCAAGAAAACTGCACCCGTTAACCAAATGATGAAGCCCAGAATCAAACCTACAGCCTTCAGAATGTGAGGCAGGCTGCTTAACCACTTGGCCAAGGTAACCCCCATACATCTTTCCTGTGGTAACATGTGGATATGAATTCTGAACTATTTCTCCATCACTAAAGAAGAAAATCAGGATTTCAAAAACTAAATATTACAGAAAAGTAAGAATTTCATGGACCAAGAAGAAAGAAATACTGACATTTTACAAGATTTGAACAGAAATACTGACATTCTACATGATTTAAACATAAATTCTACAATATTTGAAAAGAAATACATAAATTCTACCAAATTTGAACAGAAATACAGAAATTCTACAAGAGCTGAACATCAAAGAAAACTGGTTCATAAACAGCATCATGTCTCGGAAACAAATACTTTAGCCATATTCACAGTGGTTTAGAAACAGCCATGATCAAAGGCATGGTTTCCAGAAGACGAGGCTGAGGTGAACCAACACAAACATGGACACAAGACATTGCAGACACATTGGTCATGAAATGCTTAAGTCAGAATAAATGGCCAGGTATTGAGAATCTTTGTGGCAGGCTGTGATAAGTGACCATGACTATGATGATCATGTGAGATGGCGAAATGTGACTGTCCATGATTATTGGCATACACATAATGATGATGATGATGATGAGGGTGATGTTTTGACAAGGACTTGCTACATAATGAAAACTTCCATGATATGTTATGAATATATACAAGATTAGAGATAGTAGACGTAGACAATCACAATTTTATGGACATAGTATGAGAAGAAATAATCTGGAGAACATGGTGACAACTGGCAAGATTGAGGGGAAAAGAACAAGGTGAAGGCAGAGAAATAAATATCTAGATGGTTTTACCACATGGCATAATCGAGACAGAGCTGTTCCCAACTAGTGATCGTGTGAGAATTTGAAACATGACTGACCATGCTTAACGGTATGGTACATGATAATGATCATACGAAACAAAAATAAAATGACATTTAAAACTGTAAAAATGTATGGTTTATAGATAACATAATTATTGCAATTAGGTTAAGAAAAAAAACAAAACAAGAGAAGATAAAGGAAGTCAACACAACACAATTGAAGATAAAATAAGACAAATAAAGAGAAGATTAACTAAGAAAATTCAGACATGATACAAAAAGACAATAAGAGAAGACATTATAAGACAAGACAAAGAAAGTAAGGTACATTGTAAATAAGAATAAAATAAAAAAAAAAATAAAAAATGGACAACACAAATGCCAGACAAAATGCAAGTTTAGACATGACAAATAAATTGAAAAATAAGAAATAGTAAGAAAAGACAACATAAAAATCAATACAAGATGCATTACAAAAACAACAAGAAAATGTAAGTAAAGACAAACCAAATAAGACAAGCAAAGATTGTTCCATACAAATTAGGTTAACTTTTCTATCACACTAACCTCCTCTCACAGCAAAGCCCAGGCTCTCTCCATGGTGACGCTGAAGGCGAACTGATCTCAGCTTCACCCCAGGGGCAGTTGGTGTCCTCTTGCTGTACTCAATCTGATGCTGTAGTAGAATCAGTGGCCTGCAAGAGTTAATTTATATAAAGATCCCACCATAAAAAGCATAATAAACAAAATTTATTTATATAACAAACAATTACCCCTACATGAATTTTAGTTTACAAGTTCTTGATAAGTTCAAATGCACATTGTCATCTGTGTTCACTCTAGTAGTGTTTTTAACCATCATTTCTTTCTATCATTAACTCAACTAGTGTATCCACCATCATTTCTTTCCATCATTCACTCTACCAGTGTATTCACCATCATTTCTTTCTATCATCCACTCTACCAGTGTATTCACATAATTTCTTTCCATCATCCACTGTCTCCACTCCTTTCTTCTACTTTTCATTTTCCATTGGTGCAAAAGCCTTCATCTTACTTATGCCAGACTCTTTTAAGACTTAAGTCCGAATATAAAAGCAAATTATGGCTAAGAAGCTCAAATGTATGTAAAAAACGCACATACATAAGCATGCATTTCAACTGAGATTTGTATCAATGAGAGAACAAAAACAAAACAACACACAGACAACATAATGAATTTACTGCTGCTGTAGGGAATACAAATAAACAAATAATACTTTTGGCTGAAATACTAAGTACATAATTGCTGATATTGTTCGAATATGGCATATTCAAACAATTGATTATGTGGCTGTTTCGGGATTTGAAATTTAAATATTGAGCACAACCCACTACTGGCAACGCCGATCGCATTCTGGTATGAACCTAAGGCCTATCCACGTCAATATAGGAAGCACTATACTCGAGTTTCGCCCTCATTTGAGCTTGTCAGTAGTGCATATCCCTGACCGGATCCGGAAACAGTCCCGGATCACGCGTGTGAAGCGGGTGTGTAACCACGCGGCACACACTGGACACACCAAATTATCACAACAGAACATCACAACGCTACCCATCGTAGGCTATGCTCAAGATTGCCCAATCGCCGCGACCGATGTCCGTCAATCGATGGGACCCGAACGATCAGGACTTCTCACCGGCAAGGAACACCAGGCCTCCTAAATCCAGTGAGCAATAATCAATTGAGTATGTGGCTGTTTCGGGATTTGAAATTTAAATATTGAGCACAACCCACTACTGGCAACGCCGATCGCATTCTGTTATGAACCTAAGGCCTATCCACATCAATATGGAAGCACTATACTCGAGTTTCGCCCTCATTTGAGCTCGTCAGTAGTGCATATCCCTGACCGAATCCGGAAACAGTCCCTGATCACGCATGTGAAGCGGGTGTGTAACCATGCGGCACACACCAAATTATCACAACAGAACATCACAACGCTACCCATCGTAGGCTATGCTCAAGATTGCCCAATCGCCGCGACCGACGTCTGTCAATCGATGGGACCCGAACGATCAGGACTTCTCACCGGCAAGGAACACCAGGCCTCCTAAATCCAGTGAGCAATAATCAATTGATTATGTGGCTGTTTCGGGATTTGAAATTTAAATATTGAGCACAACCCACTACTGGCGACGCCGATCGCATTCTGTTATGAACCTAAGGCCTATCCACGTCAATATGGAAGCACTATACTCGAGTTTTGCCCTCATTTGAGCTCGTCAGTAGTGCATATCCCAGACCAAACAATGCCAATGACTGTGTAATTAGTATTTTAGCCAAAGTATTATTCATTTATTCACTTCATATCATATGCAACTCTTTAGTATGCACCTGGCGAGATGCAGCAAAATATGCCAGACAAGAAATCATGCTATATTTTGTTTGTGGCTTCTATGTCTAAATCCACTAAGGGAATACATTGTTAGGAATATAAATAAAGACAAAGTGCTTTGGTGACGTCAAATGACTTCATCTCACTATCCAGCAGCAGGTCTTTGGTGACATCAAATGGCATCTCATTATCCAGAAAAAGGTCTTTGGTGACATCAAATGACTTATCTCATTATTCAGCAGCAGGTCTTTGGTGACATCAAATGACATCTCATTATCCAGCAGCAGGGTTTTGGTGACATAAAATGACATCTCATTTTCCAGCAGCAGGTCTTTGGTGACATCAAATGACTTCATCTCATTATCCAGCAGCAGGTCCTTTTCATCTGCAGTACATTGCTCTCATCACGCCCACCAAAGTTTCTATATTTCATGCAATTTCTCCTGCCTCATGCCCAAGATGTCTACAATGTGCCTATCTTCCTGCTGCCTGACTCATTACCTTTCTTCCAAGAACTTTGCCTTCTAATTCTGTTCTTTCCATTTTCATGGCATCTTAAATGTGGATGTTTTGTATACTAAATGCTGCCTGCAGCAAGTCTAGCTATGTGTCTGGACCTTTAGATCCACACTTATAATATCAGGAAATGCTTCCTCATCTCATATAATCATATGTTTCTTTACCTTATAGTCATATGTTTCTTTACCCCATATAGTCATATCTTCCCTCACCTCATAGTCATTTGTTTCTTTACCTCATATAGTCATATTTTTCCTCACCTCATATAGTCATGTTTCCACACCTCATATAGTCATGGTCCCTTACCTCATATAGTCATACAACTCCAGTTTACTGGGTTCATTGAGCAGCAGACGTAGATCAGTCAACAGTTGGTACAGGTCACTGTTTCTGTAAGACAGATGTTTTAATATGATACTATAATTGCAAACTCTCTCTCTCTCTCTTTCCTCTCTCCCATATAATATCCCATATCACAACCATACATATTTGCCTGTATTATCCGAACACATCTGACATGTTACATTGTTGAATATGTTCTTCCTGACTGCATTTCTCACTTTGCTGTATACTACACGTCTAACGGCCCCGTCAGCCAGACTCTTACACTTACTGCTCACCCCATAAACTAGCATTCAGCTTCTAATAAAGATTGATTGATTGACTGTCATAGCATCCAGCAAACAATTATTAAGAAAACCTGAGAACAGTATAACTAGAAAGCCTTTTGTTGGGAATCCACAAGGCAAGAGAAATAAAGGAAGACAAAAGCCCATAGAGAAAAGAAGTGGAGATAAAACTGAATAATATGAGAAGGACATGAATGGAGCTGTATGGAATAGTCAAGGATAGGACAGATTGGAGTGAGTTGTTGAGGGTCTGTGCCCAAAAGAAGGATAAGGGTCAAAAGAAGAAAAACAACAAGAATCATAAGGTATTAAAAATTCAGAAACAATCTTATGATCACAAATAATATTTTAAGTCTAAATTACTTAATAAAAATGCCAGTTAATAATATGTCTAGGGGTTAACGTCTTTCTCTGTAATCCCATATATTCTCGTGAGTAACGTAACCTGCGCGAGAATTGGTAGCAGCTCTCGCCGCACTGGTAAGTTACTGGGTATGTGAGCCGATCACTCAGAAAGCACTAGCAAACTACTGAGCGTAATCTTGCCTAGTACATCAACAGCAGCTGAAAAATGTTGATGTTGACTGCAACATCCTGTAAGGGATATGCAAACCAAAAAAAAATATCAATACTGCAATAAACAGGATTAAATACAAGTAAAATAGTATCAGCTTGTTATGAAAGTTAGGCAGAAACAAAACAAACAAAAAAGAAACAAAACAAGATCATCAAAAAAACAAAAAAAGATGCCTTGGACTGCAAACAAACAAACAAAAATCATGAATGAGCCTCAGAGACTACACCTTCAACTATGGGGCAGGCACTCAAGCAACAACTACGGGGCACTCAAGCAACAACACAGTATATTTTACACGACTGTCCAGGTTTGGCCAGAGAGAGTGAAAACCGGTCAGCAGGAGCAACCATATAAGACTGGTCAAGACCTCAGGTGCACTAGTCTGATCACAACCCATGCCAGAATAGACATGAGGCAGACATTGGTCACCAGATAATAATGTTATGACAATAAAACTCTAACACTCTGATACATACTATATGGATGGTTTTGTTGGAAAACTGCATGTTTGATGTAAGCAATTTATAAATGTTATTGTGAAGTCACATCTGAAGTCACATGGATGTTCTGTGTGTGCACACTATGTCACACTGATGTTCAATGGCACCATCCTAAGTCACATTGATTTTTAATGTATTCACATGAAGTCACATTGATGTTCAATATATGCACTCTAAATCACATTGATGTTCAATGTATATACTCTAAATCACATTGATGTTCAATGTATGTAATCTAAATCACATTGATGTTCAATGTATGTACTCTAAATCACATTGATGTTCAATGTATGTACTCTAAGTCACATTGATGTTCAATGTATGTACTCTAAATCACATTGATGTTCAATGTATGTACTCTAAATCACATTGATGTTCAATGTATGAACACTAACTCATTTTGATGTTAAATGTATTTCAATTTATGAACTCAAAGTCACATTGATGTTCAATGTATGTACTCTAAATCACATTGATGTTCAATGTATGTACTCTAAATCACATTGATGTTCAATGTATGTACTCTAAATCACATTGATGTTCAATGTATGTACTCTAAGTCACATTGATGTTCAATGTATGTACTCTAAATCACATTGATGTTCAATGTATGTACTCTAAATCACATTGATGTTCAATGTATGTACTCTAAGTCACATTGATGTTCAATGTATGTACTCTAAATCACATTGATGTTCAATGTATGTAAGTCACATTGATGTTCAATGTATGTACTCTAAGTCACATTGATGTTCAATGTATGTACTCTAAATCACATTGATGTTCAATGTATGTACTCTAAATCACATTGATGTTCAATGTATGAACTCTAAGTCACATTGATGTTCAATGTATGTACTCTAAATCACATTGATGTTCAATGTATGTACTCTAAGTCACATTGATGTTCAATGTATGTACTCTAAATCACATTGATGTTCAATGTATGTACTCTAAATCACATTGATGTTCAATGTATGAACACTAACTCATTTTGATGTTAAATGTATTTCAATTTATGAACTCAAAGTCACATTGATGTTCAATGTATGTACTCTAAATCACATTGATGTTCAATGTATGTACTCTAAATCACATTGATGTTCAATGTATGTACTCTAAATCACATTGATGTTCAATGTATGTACTCTAAATCACATTGATGTTCAATGTATGTACTCTAAGTCACATTGATGTTCAATGTATGTACTCTAAATCACATTGATGTTCAATGTATGTACTCTAAATCACATTGATGTTCAATGTATGTACTCTAAGTCACATTGATGTTCAATGTATGTACTCTAAATCACATTGATGTTCAATGTATGTAAGTCACATTGATGTTCAATGTATGTACTCTAAGTCACATTGATGTTCAATGTATGTACTCTAAATCACATTGATGTTCAATGTATGTACTCTAAATCACATTGATGTTCAATGTATGTACTCTAAGTCACATTGATGTTCAATGTATGTACTCTAAATCACATTGATGTTCAATGTATGTACTCTAAGTCACATTGATGTTCAATGTATGTACTCTAAATCACATTGATGTTCAATGTATGTACTCTAAATCACATTGATGTTCAATGTATGAACACTAACTCATTTTGATGTTAAATGTATTTCAATTTATGAACTCAAAGTCACATTGATGTTCAATGTATGTACTCTAAATCACATTGATGTTCAATGTATGTACTCTAAATCACATTGATGTTCAATGTATGAACTCTAAGTTACATTGATGTTCAATGTATGTACTCTAAATCACATTGATGTTCAATGTATGTACTCTAAGTCACAATGATGTTCAATGGATGTACTCTAAATCACATTGATGTTCAATGTATTGCAATGTATGTACTCTAAATTACATTGATGTTCAGTGTATGTATAAGTCACACTGCTGTTCAATGTATGCACTCCAAGTCCCAATGATGTTAAATTAAATGCATGCACTCTTTATATTAAAACTGTCTGAAAGGGAATGGGGAAATGTTAACAGTTAATCTGATTCAGAACACAATGGACCAAGATTTGTGGAGAACAAACAAATGAGCGAAAAAATGAACATACTTTATGTTCAAAGGGTTGAGAATTGGACATGCAGGCCCTCTAGCATTCTGCCCTTCTTCCCCCCCCCCTCCGGAGAGATTTAAGCAGCTAAGACATTAGGCACGGCAGGGTACATGATAAAATATTTGAGAGTGTGTGGTCTAGAGATTAGGATATTCATTCACATGTCATGGGACATGCGTTCTATCCCTCAGTAAGTTTCAGAGTTTTTTCTATAAGAGGTGAATTAATCATGCTAGTCTGTACAAGGAATGGCATCTGCTGAGAGATGCAACCTTTATCTCCATTCAGCCCAGAAAAACCTCCAGAGACACCAGGAATGGTACAAATTAAGTATTGGTGGATTTTTTTTTTTAAATATAAAAGACGAAGGCAAGAGGTCTTCATTGCACCAGGTTTTACCCTCTTTGCAGAATTGCAAACTGCCTGCTGAGAGTGCGTACAAAAAAGCACATACTTCGTAGCCCCATTCATAATTCCCCGGCGGGTCACCAGAAAAATTGAATGCATAGTCTGAACAGATTACTTCAAAAATAAACCTCCAACCTTCAGTCGGTTTAACAGCCTTGCCGCACAGATGCTCCTATAACATGTTGAAATACATTTAGAAACAAAAAGACAAACAAAACATTTAGAGAACTGCAAATATAACATCTAATACTTAGACAAAGTGATAACAGATGCTTGATATTTAACACACACACAAACATACACAAAGAACATGCAACTAGTCAACAGCAAGGAGAAATTAACTAGTATTGTATTAATTTAAATTAATGGCAGAGACATAAAATAGGTAACTGGAGAAAAACGCTGGCACACTACTTCAATTAATTGGAAAAATCACTGCCTTAAGTCTTAAAATGTCTAAATTAGAAAATAATCAAATGAGACGACAATAAAATAATTAGAAATGAGGAACATAACACTTTGATAACTAGGGAACAGAAAAATAATGAACTTGACATAGTTTTAATAACTGGCAAAAAAACTAACAACTAGATATGAGGAAAATGCAAATAAATAGACAGAAAAACCAATGAACAGGTCCTACAAGAATTAAATGAAGATCGTAAACTGATTATAGTCATTAGACATGGACAGTTAAAACTTTTTGGGCATGTTATGAGAAGAAATGAATTGGAGAACTTGGTGATAACTGGCAAGATCGAAGGGAGGAGACCAAAGGGAAGACCAAGAACTAAATACCTGGATGGCTTGGCCACGTGGCATGGTTGAGACAGAAACACGGAGCTGATCCACAACTCTGGTGATCGAGTGAGATTACAAAACATGACCGCCCATGCTTATCGGCATGGCACATGATGGATGGAGATAAGTGGACCAATCGGACAAAATACTTGTAGGGGGAAATAACAGTAAAATATTTGGAGACACTAGGTGAAATATGTATTGAAATAACGATTAGATATCTTTACAAATAAACATTTTCAGACAAGCAACAACAACAAACAATAAAGGGAAATGATATAACTTTTGGATAAGTGTAAGGATAGAAAAAAACCAGAGCACTTAGTCATCATGATTTTTTCCTGACGCCTGCGTTTTCAATAATTTTCTTAGACCATATTTGCAACAACAAAATATACTAGCTTCTGCGAAAAAGGAACTTTCTACTGAATTTATTGTTAGCCTTTTCTACATCTGGATATGTGGAACATGTTTTCATAAACCCCACTAAACATACAATCTTATAAATGTAATTGGAATAAGTGAATCAATGAAAACGAGAAGCAGAATCAGTCAGCTCTACTAGAACTACGACCTCCAGCATGAGAATGGAGGTGGAGGCAGTAACAGCGGCATTCCGGTGGCTAGAGGAGACTACTGCAACACATGTTGTATTCATTGCGGATTCAAAGAGTATGCTTAGCAAGGTGGAGAAAGGTATGTTTCGTGTGGAATGGCTCTCGTCGCTTCAGAGGTCACAGATTGTGAGAATTGTATGGATATTTTGTCCTGGCCATGCGGGGGTACGGGAGAATGAACAGGCTGATAGGCTAGCAGGGAATGCACTTCTTGGTGGTAGTTTGCCTATGGACAAGGGGGAGGTAGTCGTGTGCTTGTGGGACCAGGTGGAGAAGGCGGAGGAGCAGACTGAGAACCCGTATGTGGAAAGAATGAGATTGCGGGGGATCGACAGGGGTTCTGGAAGAATCTCAAAACTGAAAGGGAAGACCAGGAGAACTTTTAATCAGATAGCGGTAGGAACGATTAGTAGTATGACTCTTTGCTGGCTGTTGAACGAGGGGACGAAGCACGTATGGGAATGTCCTAAGTGCAGTGATGTCGGTTCTTAACTCAACTCAACTCAACAACTCAACTCAGCTCTACTAGAACAAAATTACAATTAACAAAATGGACGCTGCAGTTAAAATCTGTCAGCACACAAATAAAGATACCATGATACAACTACATGAACAAACCTGCATGAAAATATATAAAAGGTTACTCAGCTGATGTAGTGAACAGATGCCCTGTTATGGACTTCACATGTGTGTAACATGCATCTCGTATAAAACTGGTCACATTTGATCTGCATGATGGATCTATATCATATAAGTAACTTTGTATATTTATTATGTAGTGGCATCAATGTCTGTAGCTTGTATGCTGATGAAGATTCTAGCAGCAACATCCATTTGTCACTTGTGTTTGTGTTCTTGTAAAAGTTACCAATTCCAATCCTCATTTTCATTTATTTACTCAATCACATAAATGTGACTGCTATAAACATTACCATTCTTTTCCTGTTAACATTTACAATTGAAATGTTAACCTTTGCTTGTTAACACTGAGGACTACATCCTTTGATTCATGAGTGCAAGTTTGTCAGAAACTTCTGGGGGTCATCACTGGAGTTATGGAGTTTGTGCGATGTTTTCAGCAGGCCGCCCTGCAGAAAGAGACAGAGCCATATGGGATCAAACCTGGTGTAATAAAGTTGATCCTCTTGCAATTTAAACCCTATATGTCTTGTTAACACTCAGCGGCAAAGGGGATCACGGGCGCAGTTCATAATCCCCTATACCCGTGTTCGAAACACAGATGTGGGCGATTTGGCAGCAGACCGCCTTGCATGCTTGTTTACAAAATGGTATGGGTGCCAGTCATTCAGAAAGTAATGACATACTACTGAATGTAAACTTGCTAAGAGATCACAACAGCAAAATTGCTGGTGTTGATTGCAATGTCCTGTAATGGATATGAAACTAATTTTTAACACTGAAATGTAAAAATTTTGGAAATATTTACGTTAACACTTACGATTGATACAACTTCAGAGAGCTAAAAAGTTGTTCTCTGTCCGCATCATTCACAATTAGCTCCTTGACCTGAGAATATACAAGAAAAACGAGGAGATGAATTTCTTTTCATTCTGGCAAATTACTGTCATAGAAGATTAATTGCTTTCCGTTCATGCAAATTACTGTCATAGATATACAGATAGTGCTTATTACAGAATCCTCATTGTAGTTCTCAAAAAAAAACCTACATTAGCAAATATCTCAACGTGATGATGCTTGTAAAGCTAACATTCTCCACTTAGTATTATTACTCCCATCATCCATTACATTTTGCCAGTTTTTACAAAGTGAATCCCACTTCGATTGTGTGTCTGGGTTACAAATAAAACACTGCTTCAAGATGGTACTTTTATTTTAGAGATATTTCTGATGACTAGACAATTATGCGTGGTAGCAAGCATGTTTTTTTCAAAAGTGCTGTTGAGAAACAACAGTTTGTGAGCCATCCGCCACAATAAATGTCAGCTTGTGTTTTTTTCTCCTCATTTTCATCTTTGTAAGGACAAAGGAAATTCATATTGTTTTTTCACCTACGTAGACAGTATGCATGTATTTTATGTCTTCCCTCGCATCAAATTCCAGCGTAGTCCATATACATGCTACTACTTCTAATGCACTGGACTGTGTTTTCCCTATGGAATAACTTTCTTTAACACCTGTGTCACTCACAATCAGGCAAACCCACTCCTACTTCTGAGGTACATGTAGTTTACATTCCCTAGTCAAGGATGGCCAGTCTCTCTGGCCTAGGGTTAACATCTTTCTCCATAATCCCATATATTCTCATAACCTGCGCGAGAATCGGTAGCAGTTCTCTCGGCGTTGGTAACTTACGGCGTATGTGAGCCGGTCGCTCAGAAAGCAATGGCAAACTACTGAGTGTGATCTTGCCTAGTACATCAACAGAAACTGAGAAATGCTGATGTTGACTGCAACGTTCTGTAAGGGATATGCAAAAAAAAAATATACTCAAGGATGAAAATTCAATTGACAGGTGTAGGGATTGAACCCATTACCTCAGCATCAGCACATTTGGATGTTTAAGGATCATGTTTGTGTATTGCTATTTTCATATATATAAATTCACACACATTAAACACGGTGTTAGACAGGGTTGTGTATTATCACCAGATCTGTTACATTTTTATGGTGAAATAATGAGGTCAATACAAGACGCACAAGGAATATCAGTAAGGCTTAATGTAAAGAACCTACTTTATGCTAATGACATGGTTTGGTTGCTGAAAATGAAATGCAGTTACACAAAATGATAGATATAATTGCAATAGACATTTTTTAAAGGGCTTAATCTGAATAAGAGAAAACCAGAAGTAATGGTTATTACAGAGAAAAATTGTACACCCAATTGCAACATCAAAGCGCATGGAACCAATCTGAAACAAGTCAACAGCAGATGGAAGATGTACAAGGAAGTTAAAAGTAGAATAGCCCTTGCAAAAGCAGCATTTAACAAGATGAAGAATATTCTCTGCTATTTATCTTTGTCAATTGAGATGAGAAAAGAGGTTCTTAAGAGCTATAAAGAACCAATTCTTAAGTACAGAAGCAAATCATGGACAATAAACGGACAAGTGAGGAATTATTGGAAACTGAAGATGTGGTTTTATAGAAGAATGACGTTATATCCAAGGACAGATATAATTGATTGATTGATTGATTGATTTAGGAATCGACATCACAGCATTCGGGGCATTCCCATAAGTGCTCCGTCCCCATCCTCAGCAGCCAGCGAAGAGTTCCAACACTAATAGTACCAGTAGCAATCTGATTATAAGTCCGTCTCGCCTTTCCTTTGAGCGTCGGCCAGATCCCTTCGTCACTCCTCGTTGTCTCATTCTTGCCAGACCATGGTAATCCATTTGCTCCTCCGAGGTGTGCACGTGCTCCCACAAGGCCGCAACCACGTCTGCCTTGTCATGTATCAATACTCCACCAAGTTCTGCAGAGCCAGCCAATCTGTCCGCCTGTTCATTTCCCAGCACACCGGCATGCCCCGGAGAAAAGATCCAGGCGATGCTTGTCACCCGTGACCTCCGAAGCGAAGCAAGCCACTCCGCACGAAGTCTGCCCATCCTCACCCTCGTCATCATGCTTTCTGAGTCAGTTACAATCACGATGTGTGTGTGTGTCGTATTCTCCATCCAGCGGAGAGCCGCAGTGACTGCCTCCACTTTCATTCTTAAGATGGATGTTGTGGTATCATATGCCAGGCTCTCCTGCCCCAAACATCAACCATTAGCTTTGGCTATGAACCCCCAGCCACTTCTCTCACATCTTGACACTGAACCATCTGTGTAGATAATCACATCGGACAGATAATAAAAACTACATATTAATTTTCATTCAGGACAGATATAAAAAGTAATGAAGTTATCTTGAAAGAAGCTAACTCACAAAAAGAACTGGCTACTAGCATAAGAAATATAAAAAGTAATGAAGTTATCTTGAAAGAAGCTAACTCACAAAAAGAACTGGCTACTAGCAGCATGCTGGATGGATTGAGACGGTGGCATGGAGGAATATCAGCAGCAGAGTTGATCCAGAGAACCAAAGACCGAGATCTATGGAGAGCCATGAATGCCTACGCCAGCCGGCACGGCACTTGATGATGATGATGACTAGCATAAGAAAAAGACAGCCTACAATTTTGCGGGCATGTTATAAGAAGAGTATGTTGCCACAATGGGAAAGCTGGAGGGGAAGAGAGGCAGAGAGAGACCAAGACAGAAGATGTTGGACAGTTTGACATTATGGCATGAAGGAACAGGAGTATCAGAAATGACTGGCAGTAAACCAGACAAAAACTGGACAGACATGATCACTAACGCCACACAGTCTGCACTATACTAAGAAGAATGGCATGCATGGAGTCTGTATTATGTTCACATTTTTATTTATGTAGTGGCAAAGACACAGCTTGGTTATGCAGATGATATAGATATTAAAGGGGAGAATGAAAAAAAGACATTGGAAATATTGACTCAAAGGAAAAAGCTCAACAAATGGGGCTGGTTATCAACCAAGATAAGACAGAATATATGGTAATTTCAAGAGAAGGAATGGCTAAAAACTCTGGCCATGTACAAATAGATAATATGACCATTAAAAGAATGGAAACATACAAATACCTGGGTACAATCTGCAACTGCTCCAACATAATAAGGGAAGAAATACAAGCTAGAATCAACTCTGGAAATAAGATATACTATGCACTACAACATCTGCTAAAATCAAATGCGCTATCTCATAACACCAAGATCACAATATAGTGATTAGACCAGTTGTGTTGTATGGCTCTGAAACCTGGAGTACAACGAAAGGAGATGAAGCCTTGCTACAAACCTTTGAGAACAAAGTTTTAAGACGCATCTTTGGACCCATTAGGGATACACAAAGTGGAGAGTGGACAAGAAAAAACGACAAAGACATTTATGATCTGTTTAAGTCCCCGCTAATCACTGGTATCATGAAGGCTAATAGACTACAATGGCTGGGGCATATAGAAAGAATGGAGAAGGAAACAAAACTCGCTTACACTCAGGAAATAAATGACCGTAGACCCCGAGGTAGACCAAAAAGACGATGGAGAGATAATATACATACAGACCTACAAGCACTTGGAATCAGCGACTGGCAAGAGAAGGTCAACTAGAGAGATGAATGGAGACGGCTTGTATCTGCAGCAAAGAACCTCAATGGCTCGGTATGCTGAAGAAGAAGAAGAAGAAGAAGAAGAAGAAGAAGAAGAAGAAGAAGAAGAAGAAGAAGAAGAAGAAGAAGAAGAAGAAGAAGAAGAAGAAGAAGAAGAAGAAGTAGAAGAAGAAAGACACAGCTAAACAGAAGAACTAAGTACATGAATATATAACAGATTCATCAATAAAGATTTTGAGAATTATCTGTTTTGTTTGTTTTCTTCCCTATGTTCACCAAAGTAAAGACACACAAGCAGTCTGTATTGTTATTTTCACATCAAAATCTGTGTATGAGAGTAAAAGCAATCTGTGTTGCTGTTTTTACATGTAACACTTTCTATGGATACACATGCCATCTGTATTGCTGTTTTTACATGTATTCCTTTCTAAGGGCACACCTGTATTGCTGTTTTTACACATAACACTGTCTAAGGGCACACATGCGATCTGTATTGCTGTTTTTACACGTAGCACTTTCTAAGGGCACAAATGCCATCAGTAATGCTGATTTTACATTTGTATCAGTGTCGGGGCAATTAGTGATTAATAGTATTAAATATAAAAGGATCCTTTTTTTACAAGTAGTGAGTGACAAATATGATGACAAATATTTAGCAAGGATTAGGTTAAAATGTGTAAATGGTTTTTGTGTGGAGTTGTGCGGTTATTAATGATATGAAGTACAGGTTGAAACAATACAAATGGCAGAACTAACACTGAAAGGCACAACAGGGACAAGTGAAAGACAAAGGAAGAAGAAGGAGGAGAACACTTTATTTGAGAAGCCTGGCAGGCATGAACCTTCAAAATAAAATATTCACAATTACTTACCCGCTTATTAAAACGCAAATCTGCCATACTTCAGATAATTCTCACAATCCGTATTGATGAATATATCATATATTCCAGCACTCAATTATTCTTTCGAGCTTTGTCTCAATAGTCAGCAAAATTATAAATAATCAATAACACTATTAATAACCAGTAATGCTAGAAGTAACTAGTACAAGTATTTGAAAGAACACTAGAAATAGCCTGTAACACTATCAATAACACCAGAAATAATGAGTAACATCAGAAATGGTTAAAAAAATTTTGTTGAACACTGGTATGTGGAATTACAAACTGCATCTGTAACCCCTTCACCATGGAGCTGGCATTAGAAATAGTACAAGGGTAAGTCAATAAGTAAGTCACAAATGGCCGTAGAAAAATAACTAAATATGATAACAACTTGAAACAAGTTTGTTTTTATACATACATTGTCCCTTTATTTCTCAACATAATTTCCACCATCATTGATGCACTTATCCCATCGTTTTATCAGTCCTCCTAAACCGACTGCATAGAACTGCGTGCTATGTTTTCTAAACCACGTTTTCACTTCACATTCAACTTCGGCATCATTCGCAAAATGTCTCACACCAAGGTGGGTTTTCAGTGGACCAAAAAGGTGGAAATCGCTAGGGGATAATTTGGGGCTGTAATGTGGATGTTCCAGTACTTTCCACCGTAGTTGGTTAATTTTCTCCTGAGTTAATCGAGCCGTATGTGGTCTGACACTCCTCTTGTCAGCAGTCCTGGAAATTTCAATCGATCACGCATTATGCTGTATGCTGAACCATGTGAGCACCCTATTGCAGATGCTACAGAGTCTATCGTTACTCGCCTGTCACCTCTAATCATCTCCTCCACCTGCTGCACGGATGCTTCTGTTGCAATCTCAACAGGACGACCAGATCGGATTTCATCAACAATTTTATAACGTCCTTGAGAAAAGTTTTATACCCAGCTATGCACCGCTTTATGGGACAAACATTTGCACGCATAAACAGGAAGCATTTCCTTATGAATGTCCTTTGCAGAAAGTCCTTTTGCCCATAAAAACGCACAACATCACATTGCTCTTTGGTTGTACACCCTGTAAGTACAGTCGCCAAGTTTGTTTATGTGCTGTGCATGCCCATGAGACACCTAGCACCACCTGACGAATGGGAATATAAAGTTTGATGTTGCTGTCACCTAATGACACCTGTAGAAAACACCAACTACATTTACCTGCCATGACACAGAACTGTGTGACTTACTTATTGACTATCCCTCGTAACACCAGAAATAACTAGTAACACTAGAAACAACCAGTAACACTACATATAGTAACATTAGAAAATAATCAGTAAATAACTAGTAACACTAGAAATAACCAGTAACACTAGAAATGGTAACATTATAAATAATCAGTAAAACTATCAATAACTAGTAACTCTAGAAATAACTAGTAACTCTAGAAATTACTAACTCCATAACTAATTCTAGAAACTACTAAATGTAGAAATAACTGTCATCTGTCAACTACTGCTCATAGTACCTTGCAGTGTTAGGCGGGAGGGGGGGAGGAGGAGGGGGGGGGGTCTTGAGCCTAAGTAATTAAGGCAGCCTGGCTAGTGCAGTCGCCACGAACTGTGCAAGTTAGGATTTTCTTTTTGACCCGGACAGAAAAACATCCACACCTTACTGAGGTGACAGAAAAAAATTCACATCTTACTGAGGATTCAAACCCGCATCTCCTAAAAGAGAACCAGCGTTCTAAGCCACTCGACCAGCTGCTCCCAGTAGAAATAACTAACTCTAGAAATAAATAAGTCTAAAAATGACTAACTCTAGAAATGACTAACTCTAGAAATAACTACTAACTCTAGAAATAACTACTAACTCTAGAAATTACTAACTCTAGAAATTATCTCTAGGAACAGAAGTCTAGCCACTGTAGCCTACCTTTCACATTTAACACACAAACTAATCATTCAAACAAGCAAACTTCTGGAATACACATCCCAGGCTAAAAAGAAAATCAACCAACGTAGAACCTGAGAAGTACAGAGGCAACCTTTTCAGAAACAAACTGAAATCTCTTAAAGCACACTTAAGGCACTATTATAAAATCACACAGGTAGCCAGGGCATAATCTACACAGCACAAATACAATCCTAGGACGGTTAGCCTTGAGACAAAAGATATCAAACTGCTGATTAGAGAAGGAAGACAATGGCAGCCCACATAAAAGCAAGTCTTATAAATGCAAACGTGTTGATAAGGGCTGTTGTAGTCAACATAAATATTCTTAGAGCTGCAATTAAGGACTCAACGTCTTAGAATAGGCTAGTTTATTGCAGATTAAAATTATACAAATACATACTGTTTTACAAATAACAGCTTGATATTGGAGCCAAAATGGAATTTTGGTTTGAATGCTTGCTTACCTAAACAGTTCTTTGGGTTAAGTCTTCAGAAATACCAGTATTATTTTTTTAAAGTATGGCTGTAGTGGATCTATCCTGTTGCAACAAATTGATGGAAATCATAGACCATTTTGTATTCTGACTGGCTCCTTGCCAGTCTTGATAGACGATAGTTTTTAAAATGGAGTTATACCTCTCCACAGCATAAAGCCTGGGTTGAATTTAGAGACCATGTGTTGGCCAAGCAGCATGATCCCTCTCTCGGCCTCTCTGGTTTACTCCAGAGGAAAGGTAACACCAATACCTCTGGAACAAGACAAGCTGCAGAAGTTGCCAGATCAACAAAGCAATACTCTAAATGTCTGCCTGCCGACTTCTATCCTAGACCAGCTGCAGACCAAGGCTTAGGGTTGCATTTCCTTGCACTAGGGTAAGGCTTGTACCCTACCAATTGTGCTCCTCCGCCTGAAACCGTTGGCACAATGTAGTGTGTCAGGTTTGGTGAGCGCCACCCCACCTTCGGCGCTAACAGAAAGTAGGTAGTACTGTCTACTATTTCGTAATGACTAAAGAAGAAAATCTGGGCTTTTGAGCTTAAATACTATAGAAAGTTGTCACGGACCAAGAAGAAAAATACTGACATTCTACAAGATTAACCTCTAATTTGGATTTGGAGAGGATTGACTTCACTGCAATGGTTTTATCTTATATGGCTCAGTCTCTTTCTGCAGAGCTGCCTGCTAAAAGTGTTGTCAAGAACATGAATTCTATAACACTAGTAGCGACCTCCAGGAGTCCTTGAGAAAATTGGAAACGTGAACTGAATGATAGAGTCAGGAAATGAGCCTGTGACCTTCAGAGAACAAGGCCGGTGGCTTGACCCCTTTACTGTGGAGATTCAATGATAGCTACAAAATCTGACCAATCATGAACAAGTCTACAAAAAACCTTGAACCATTAAGGAGCTATGCTCCATTGTGAGATAAAGGCAAAAGACATAACTAGATGTGATGGTGTCCCTTCTAAACAATTTAAAGCTGCATTACTTTGTTATTTTAAATTGTTTACATTTCCACTGGAAGAATCATAAACAATCTTAGGTGTGGTGACGATACAGTGTTAATAGCAGAAAGCGAGCAAGAGTTAAAAGACCTACTGGAACAAGTAAACATGCATAGTGCAGAATGTGGCTTAGAAATTAACATCCAAAAAACAAAAACTATGATAATTAGCAGTGGAAAGGAAAGGTTATCAATGAAAATCACAGAAAATGGGGAGATACTAGAACGAAAAAATAACAAGTTTCTCCTATCTTGGACATATAATAACAGATGATGGCTGAAGTGAAAAAGAAATCAAAAAGAGAATAGGAATGGCCAAAAATGCTTTCAACAGCATGAAATCAGTATTAAAATCTAGAGAGATTAACAGCGCATTAATAATTAGAATTGTCAAATGCTATGTACATTCAACATTACTGTATGGCCCAGAAGCCTGGACATTGAATAAGCACCTAGAAAGTCGCATAGAGGCCCTGGAAATGTGGATATACAGAAAAATGTCGTATTTCAAGAAACAAAAACAATCAAATGCAGAGGTTCTAGAAAATCTGGGAATGAAGAGAGAGTTGATGAAAGAAATAAATAGGAGGCAAGTGAAATATTTCGGCCACATTAAAAGACATGATACTATTATAAAAACCATACTGGAGGGCAAAGTTGAGGCAAGTGAGCAAGCGGTAGACAACGATACAAGTGGGAAGATAACAACAAGAGATGGGCGAACATCAGCCTGACAGAATGTACAGTCAGGAGGAGAGACACACAGTGTTGGAGATCCATTGCAGCCAACCTTCATTGCAGAGACGGCACCTGATTGATTGATAGAATGACACATTTCCAAATCTTTCCACTAATTTTATTCTCCCTTCTAAAGAAGAGTAAAGAAGCAGAAGCGATACTTCCTAAAATAAAGAAATCAGAAAACAGTATAAAGATCCAGGTTATAAATAAATCAAATGATACAAAAACAGCTGCAGCAAACTCTAAAGCACATTGAATATTTGTAAATACAAACTTGGATATTGGCAAAAACAGCTTTTGAAGAACTCTTCAGTGTGTTTCAATACTTGGCACAGGTCAACTACTGAGTCTGTTATCTCAGTGATTCTCAAAATAAAACAATGACCTTAGGTGTTGGCAACATGCACATTATCATCTAGAGCCTTGACACTTATATGGGCAGTCATGCTTCTTTATATCTTGCACTAACCATTATGCTACAGCAACTCTATCTCTGTGTCTGCCTCTCCATCTGTTTGTCTCTCTCTCTCTCTCTCTCTCTCTCTGTTTGCCTGTCTCTCTCTCTGTCTCTGTCAAATTCCATACATGTATATATTCACACATTTAGGAGCCAGAGTGGTGCAGTGGTTAGCATGCTTGCCTGCTGGACCAGCAGTCATGTGTTCAAATCCTTATAGAAGCAGATTGTTTTTATAAAGTGACCAGAGCTCTCTGGTCACCAGACAAAAACAGGTTATAGGAAATGGCCCGGAAAGTAAAGGCAGCCGGTCTGACACTGAGCATTTCACTCATTGAGTGATAACTGGTGAATACACATCCTTTTGTTTTACACACATGCAAACACTCACTCACACACACACAAACACTTACACACACAAAGATTCACTCACACACACACAAACACTTACTCACACACTTACCACACAACATTCACTCACACACACACAAACACTCACCCACACACACAAACATTCACTCACACACACACTCACTCACACAGACACACACTAACATACACACACACACACACACTTACACACACACGCTCACACATAAAACTTCATGCATGTGTTATCTGTCTATCTTTAACAAGACCACATACAACACACATTTCGATAAGGGCCCTTAGAATCTGTAATCATGAGAAACACTGCATTCAACATCTGCCCCTCTTATCAGGTCCATCATATTACAATGGCTGCACTTGAGGACAAAGGCCTGCTGTGTTTCTGTGTGTAGCCTTAATTACCAGCAGAGTACAGGTATTAAAGAGGTCACAGGATTCTTCTACTGGTTTCCCATAGTGTTGTGAATATCTCCCTGGCTGCCGCACATGTGTATAGTTTGGTAAGTTTTATTCACAAGATGGTGTATATTTTGGTAAGTTTTATTCACAACATGATGTATATTTTGGTAAGTTTTATTCACCTGTGAAAAGTATCTTTCTAAGGATTAGATGTTTTCCTGTGTTGGTTGAAGAATGTTGCTCTCTGTCAGTTATCATAAGTATATATTTATGGCAAACATGTATGACAAGGAGCTGTGGTAGCATAGTGACTAGATGCTTGCCTGCCAGCGCTGTAGTCAAGGGTTCAAAACTGCATTGAAGCAGATTTTGAAAATTTACCTGGGCTATCAGGTACTAGGCGTCACCAGACAAGAACATTTTGTCAAGTGCACAAGACATTTAACTGACTAAGTGTCATAGGATCATTAATCCTCAGAAACAACTTCTCGTATCTGCCATGAGTTTATACTTATGTAGAGTAGTTTTCTATATTAAACCCCCTTTAATTTGATATATAATTCAACATGTCTGTTACCATATTAACAACTTTTACGTCATAAAAGAGGGTAAGGAAGCAGTTCATAGTTTTGCATACCGTTCAAAACACAGCTGTGGGCGATTTGGCAGCAGACCGCCTTGCGTTGGTTTTTTACAAAATGGTATTGGTGCCGGTCGTTCAGAAAGCAATGGCAATCTACTGAACATAAACTTGCCAAGAGATAACAACAGCAAAAATTGCTGGTGTTGACTGCAACATCCTGTAAAAGATATGCAACTAACTAACCAGATAAATCTAGTCTAAAATGGGTACCAGGAAATGACTTGGGAAGTAAAGGCAGCCGGTGAACTACTGACCACATCATCCACCGAGGGCCAATTGGTCTACAGAAATATGGGTCTAGAACCATATGTTTAAATGTGCCTCTGGGCATGTACATGTTTTCCCATCAAGTTTGCCACTTGTTGTTATCCAAATTATTTCTCCTTGCACTATGCCCACAAAGCCTTGACTGCTGCACAATGATTTCCACACACTTGTAATAGTAGGTCTGTATTTATTAAAATTTTGGAAGGTTGACCAGCATCCTAAGTTGCTAAATGTTAGAAAGAATTTTACTTTCTTTTTCAGATGTTAATTTGTAAACATCCATTTTACACCTATGGGTAACATCAATATAGTTGTCAAAACATGATCCTTAAAATGTTAGTGTATGAAAATTGAAAAGCAAAGAAACTAAACCAACAATGAGACGGGCTCTTCTGCTGTTTAAACATGTGGCAATTATCAGTTATTTAACACATGTATTATATGGGAGGTACATTATAGACCAGCTCTGTGGCAAAGGAGTTACAAATGCAATTCGTAATTTTGCATATTGCGTTAGAAACACAGCTGCGGGTGATTTGAGCAGACCACTTTGCTTTGGTTTACATACACTGGTATGAGTGCCGGTTGTTCAGAAAGCAATGGGAAACTACTGTACATAAACTTGTCGAACAAATCACAAAAAGCCACACAAATAAGAAAATGTTGGAGTTGACTGCTAAGACCTGAAAAGGATATGCAACTAACTTTTAACATTATAGACCAGTTACAACATTTGAATTTTATGGAGTGTTGAGACATGTGAGTGGAAAGCATTTACTTTCATTATAAATTTAAAACCATCTATCACAAAGCACCGAAATGAAGAAATATGATGGATGCAGAGAAAGTGGAAGACAATGTAAAAGATGGAGTGATTGCATCAAGAACAATCTTAGAGACATGAAAACTGACCTTAAAAATTGCATTGGAAAGAGCACAAAAGATTCTTACACCTCCCCCTGACACATCACTGAGGTAAATGGAGGAAGAGGAAAGGAAGAGGATAAATTTAAAATATGTAAGAATAGTAACTGACATTATCATATCCCAAACTTATAGTTAATTCTATGTAAAAGATTAGCAACCAATGTCATATCCCATACTCATAGTTAATTCTAACTGAAAGAGTAGCAACTGACATTGTCATATTCCATACTCAAGGTTAATTTTATGTGAACTGACACTGTCATATTCCTCATTCCTAGTTAATGCCTTGCAGCTTTTATTTGAGGGACCGGGCTTATTATTCGTATAAATGAAAGCCACCCCTAATACCATGTTTCCCATATCTCGCTGAAAGAGTGATAAGGCATGCAGAATCGTGTGTTTGTGCCATTGCCGAAATCTTATCAAGGCCGATGTTTTAAGCTTTGAGTCAGTAAATTACAAAGTCAGCAATGCATATTGTAACAATAACGTCAGGTTCATAACACATATAATAATTTGAAAATATGCAATTGGGAACAGAATGAATGAATGAATGAATGAATGAATGAAGGCAGGCAGGCAGGCAGGCAGGCAGGGAGGGAAGGAGGGAGGGAGGGAGGGAGGAAGGAAGGAAGGAAGGAAGGAAGGAAGGAAGGAAGGAAGGAAGGAAGGAAGGAAGGAAGGAAGGAAGGAAGGAAGGAAGGAAGGAAGGAAGGAAGGAAGGAATTAACGAACAAACTATTTAAATTTTCAAAGGGTTAAGAATTGGGCACTGGTGCCCATTTGACATTCTGCCCTTCTGATCTCTCTGCTCTCATACTTGACTTCATTTAAACATCACTTATGAAGCTAATCTTAGACAACAGAAGAAATAAGAACAGGAACAGAATGACTGAGGTATGGCATTTACCACAAACTTGAGCTCTTACAGTGCCCAGCAGTTGTTATTCAACACTTACTAAAATTCTTAAATGTTGTTTTATTTGTTATTGTATCTTCAACTAGCAGTGATTCATAGAAAGTGTACAGAATATCTATCTTGCCCATCATGAGTTTTCCCAACGCTAGCACTGTTGAAACCAACAAATCCATATGCTTAAAAAAAACGCCTCACACCGCATGCCTCAAAGACATACCTCACACTTCAGTATGCCTTGAACTGTATATCTATAAGTCTTTGTAAGAGAGAAGTGTCTATGTTTGATATCAGCCCGTGTCATATATGTTCAGGTTAAACTTTATGCAATACAGACAGAATCAGGACACTATGAATATTCCGGTGTCTTTAGTACCTACTAGCAGCTCAAAGGTGCAGTGACGCAGCAACTCAGAATAATACAGCCACAGCATACAAGAAGGTAAAGTAACAAATAGGGTAGTATTAGCTAATATAACAGAAGAAGTAACAACATGTGTTCCATGTGAAAGGTAATCAACAAATATAACACACGCTGCTTGGCACTGACAGAATGAAGTCTTGGATTCAGATTCAAATGCTCACAATGTTTGAAAAATAAGGAACATGAACAGAACTAAAGAAAATGTAATAAAGCAAGGAATCATATGTATGATACATATTTTAACTCTTTAAGGATATAAAGATTAGGTTTAGGAATTTACTCACTGAGGTTTAATTTACTGTTTAAGATTAATGGTTAATTATTCCATGTTTTCAAAACTATACTGGCATTATAAGCAATAAAAAGGCCCATTTAAAATGTATAACCATAACAAAAGGAAACAAGTTCAACTGAAGCTATTCCATCATAAATGCTTGGAAATAGTAAAAGTTTGTTGCATATCCTTTACAGGATGTAGCAGTCAACTCCAGCATTTTTTGGCTGTTGGCAATTCCTGGACAAGTTTACATTAAAGTGAGACATGTCAACATGATAAGGATGCTTAAAGATCTACAAATTGATGGAAAAGATCTTAGACTTGTAAAAAACATATATTGGAAACAACAAGCTGCCATAAGAGTTGATAATGAAGTAAGCCAATATCAGCCTATTAAAAGGGGTGTGAGACAGGGATGTGTAATGTCTCCAGATCTGTTTTCCCTGTACAGTGAAAGTATTTTCAGAAATATTGAAGATATGGAAGGAATCAACATTGGGGGACGATGCATCAATAACATTAGATATGCAGATGATACAGTCTTGATTGCAGACAATGAACAGGACCTGCAAAATTTAGTAGATGCGATTGTTACACACAGTGAACAACTAGGGTTAGAATTAAATTGTAAAAAGACACAGATTATGGTCGTCACTAGGAAGGACGAAATACCACAATGTAATATACAAGTAAATGGGAATATTCTTCAACAAGTGAGCAGGTACAATTATCTCGGAACAGTAATAACATCTGATGGGAGATGCCTTGAAGAGATTAGAACAAGAATCGCCATGGCAAAAGTAGCCTTTAGCAAGATGAAAAACATATTGACCAATAAAAAGATGTCAATTAAAACGAGAAAAAGAGTGTTGAGATGCTACATTGAACCTGTACTTTTATATGGATGTGAAGCGTGGACAATGAGCAGTCAGGCTGAAAAACATCTGATGGCTGTAGAGATGTGGTTTCTGAGGAAAATGCAAAGAATACCATGGACAGCCAAGAAAGACCAATGAACAAGTCCTTCAAGAAACAAATGAAGATCGTAAATTGATTAGAGAAATTAGACGTAGACAGTCAAAAATTTTTGGGCATGTTATGAGAAGAAATGGATTGGAGAATTTGTTGACAACTGGTAAGATCGAGGGGAACAGACCAAGGGGAAGACCTAGAAGCAAGTACCTGGATGGCTTGGCCTTGTGGCATGGTCGAGACAGAAACACGGAGCTGATCCACGACTCTGGTGATCGAGTGAGATGGCAGAACATGACCGCCCACGCTTACCGGCATAGCACATGATGGATGGAGTATGCCTTTGCTTTCTGAACGACCGGCACGACACTCATACCAGTTTATGGAAATACCAATCCAAAGCGGTCTGCTGCCCAATCGCCCTACACCTGTGTTTCCAACGCGGTATGCAGGATTATGAAGTGTATTCATACTCCTTTACCAAAGAACAATCAACTCTAAATGTTGGCTTCCCAAGTCTTGCAGAGTTAAGGAACCGTTGGCAGTTGGAAATTGTAAATAGCAGGCTTGAACCGACACCAACTTTTCTGGGTTACACAGTATATATTGTTCATTGAAATAATGGATCTCAACTTATGTTTTGATATTTCATGACTGATGGATTATGAATTATGTCTTTCATACAGTCAGCTATGAAGATCTTAGACTTACTGAGCTATTCATCTTCATTTTACATGAGTATATTTAACTGGTAAAAAAACAAACACAAAAAGGATTACAAAACCAATTATATAATAATAATATTTAAAGCATGCAAATTTCTTACGTGGATTGGAGGGTAAGAGGAAACCGCCACATTAATTTCTGAAAGACACATCAGGAAAACGACAAGCGGATTTCAACCTATGACCTGCAGAGTCCATTGTTAAATTTAAATGGTCTAGTAACTACTAGAGACAGAATTCAGGGTGTACACATTGATGGAAAATGACACTTTCAGTTCACTTTCTTTATCTACATCGCTCCACAGTAAAAATAAAATTAAAATAGATTTGTAGATTTTGTCAGTCTAAAAATTGCTCATCATAGTCAAATCTTACCAAACTGATGAAGAACTTGGCAAATTTCCGTTCCATCATGACCCTTCGTGGTAAAGTAACGGTTTACAGGCGACCTCTGGGTTGAAATACAATGTTTTAAAATGACTTTGTGAACAATATATCATATCGCTCCACGGAATGACTTTAATTTTGTTCAGATATAAATATTTACCTGTGGGAGGTAACTATGGAATTATTTTAACCCGGGGACATAATTTGCTTAGTAGATAGGGGTTCAATCACGAGTAATCAGTTCACAGGTGTTTGAGCAACTGAGCCAAACTCTAGAGAGTATATGAAAGAGGTTTAGATTACAGAACCCAGGTCGTCTTCTTCTCACTTTTCTTCTCCATCTTTGTTGCTCTTTCGAGGGGGTGCTTCACACCTTCACCTAGTTATGCACTTCACTCAAAGGTAAGGTAAGTCAACTACTCTGAACTAGGTCACACTTACCTTACCTTTGCTTAGTCTAAGTGTGTCCGACTACAGCAGGCATTTATGTAACCGTAATGTTTACTTCATCTAAGGTATATTCCATTCAAGGTAACGGGCTCTATCTACCCACAGGTCAGTTTTTCTTCTCAACAATTTGACCAGGGCAGCGGCTTTATTGTCTACTCTATGCGATTTCCACTTGCCGGAGGATCTTGCACAAGGGATCTCCTGTTTATCGTCCTTATCCGGGAAGGCTAGGTATCTGACCTCATTAACCAACAGATATATTTATATATAATATACCAATGGCTCTTGTGGACATTCCCAGACTCATGATGAGATCGAACTCGGTATTTGTGAGCCTGAAGCGAATGCGTAACCTCCCAGCCACGGCGTCCCGCGGACTTGTCCATGTCGTGTAGTGTCGGTTATCATGTCTGTCCACGGACTTCTGTCTCACAACAAAGCAGACAACAAAACCGGGTATTTGTGGAGGTAGAAGTTCAGGCCTTGATTTCTGAGAATTCTGCTGAGGGTGTGGTAGTCATCTACCTGGACGAGTCTATTATTCGACATTTGAGGAGCTCGTGCGATGTTACGGCTCGGATCGCAGGAAGAACTGTGAGGGAACACTGCGACGCCTTCGCCTTGACAACAACTACAAGTAGCCTGTCCATAGAGGCCATGGCAATAATAAATAAACACACATAGTATTATTTGGTGCGCACAGAAGTGAGAACAAGGAAGTCGAAACTAGAGGACGCACTCAATCAATCAATCAATCAGGTGCCATCTCCACAATGAAGGTTGGCTGCAATATGGATCTCCAACACTGTCTCTCGCGTTGACTGTACATTCTGAGAGACTTATGTTCGTCCATCTCTTGACTTTATCTTCCCACTTGTATCGTTGTCTACATCTTGCTCACTTGCCCTCAACCTTGCCCTCCAGTATGGTTTTTATAAGAGGTCGCACTAGTTAGTTACATATCCTTTACAGGATGTAATAGTCAACCCCAGCATTTTTGGGCTGTTCGTGATTCCTTGGCAAGTTTACGTTCAATATTTTGCCATTGATTTCTGAACGACCGGCACCCGTACCATTTCATAAAAATTACCAACGTAAGGCGGTCTGCAACCAAATCGCGCACAGCTGTGTTTCCGACGCGCTATGCTGGATTACGAACTGCGGCCGTAACCACTTCGCCATGGAGCAGGAAACGCACTAGACAACATAAAAATGGAAAGCCATAGTTACCGACCGGGAAACAAAACCTGGCACCACGAGGGACGCCTCGAAAACGGCGAGGAATTTTCAAACTGCTCGTAGAAAAACTAAGAAATATAATCGGAAAACCAACTCATTAGACAAATGGCACCAAAACTAAAGAACAAACACGTATCAATAGTTACTAAGAAATTGCTCTTCAACACAATCTTCCTACAAACTCTATGCTGCCAATGCCGAACCTTGACAAAGACAGAAAAAGAGAAAAGAAAACTCACAACAACAGAAATGAGATTCCTGAGAAGAATACTCTATGTGTCAAGAAGAGAGAAAATCAGAAATGAAGAAATCAGGACTAAAGTTAGGGTTATAGCAGAACTAGATTTTATTAGAAGGCAGCAAGTTAAATGGTTTGGCCATGTAACTAGATTACCAACTAACAGTATACCACAACAAGCAATGATGAACAGACCAAATGGAAGCCAAAGAAGAGGCACAGAGAGAATAGCAGAGTCCATGCGAATCTCGATACATGAAGTCCATAATCGGATATTCTCCCGCTGTTTATACTTCACCTCGACACCGCAATGTACAAGAGGGACAAGATGAGATGAGATGAGATGAGATGAGATGAATAGTCGCGTGTTAAAGCTGCCAGTGGCAATTGCCATTCATTCACACAAACCAGCTTTGTGCAAACAGAATGGCATGATAGTCAGTTTAAAATTACCGCGGCAGACAATTCACCTTACTCTGTGAATATATGTGTTGTATATTACAGCTTGCCGGCTTCCTGGCCTAGAGGTTAGCGACTTTTCTCCGTAATCTCGTATACTCTCGTAAGTAATGTGACGACGGTGAGAATCAGCAGTGGTTCGAATCGCGTCGGTAACTTAGGGGTATGTGAGCCGGCCGCTCAGAAAGCAATGGCAAACTACTGAGCGTAATCTTGAACTGAAAGATGCTGATGTTGACAGCAATGTCCTGTAAAGGATATGCAAACATTTTTATATTACAGCTTGAAAGAGTTATCGGATTGCTTTAGTTTATGTTGTGTGATTTCTGCAGTATGAATCTGACGAGATGCAGCGAAGCATGCCAGGCAATAAATCGTGCAATATATTGTTTGTGTCTTCGTCATTCAGATAATGTCCTAGTCAATCGAGTTGACAAACCAAAGCTCTTAAGAAGTATATCGAGGCCAATCGTACTGTAAGGAAGTGAATTGTGGACAGCTGGAAGATTAGTGTGGAATTATTTGGCAGAGATGCGGTTTTATAAATAATAACACGGTGAACGGATTGAAAAAGTAATGCAGCTATCGTGAGATAAGATAACTCATAAATAGAACTAGTTACTCGCATCAGAAGAAAATAATCCACATTATTTGGATATGCCGTGAGAATAGGAAAACTGGAGTATGTCGTTACAGCTGGATGGTTGGAGGGATTAGAGGCAGGAGGCGACCAAGAGAGAAGATGCTGAAATCTGTGATCATGGCATGGCTGAACATCGGCATCAGAGAAAATTAACATGTACACGGGACTAAAGGCTGTGAGCAGACGTGGATCCCTAACGCCACATAGATAAGAACATTTAAGAAACAAAAGAACGAAACTGTAGTCTATTTTCTACCACGTACACAATTAACAAAACTGTGCACCATAAATATATGTACTGTAGGGGGCTGAGTGGTCTCGAGGTATGATGTCCGCCTCGAGTGCTGGAGGTCCCGGGTTCAAGCCCCGGTAAGGACCGGGATTTTTTTCACGTGGACTTCTAGTAATAAAATTTGCCCCTGGTCTCTGGGTAGTGCGATCGGACCCCCGTGTGTATTGTTGCGCACGTAAACAATCCCTTGGCAGTTGGAAATCGAAAAAGAATAGCCTAACGGCCCGGGCAAAATTTCGAGTTAAAAATCTACCCAAAGTATTTCAGGACCCTCGCCGGTGCTACTTAGTCCGTGCACTGAGCTGAGTTTCTCCGGACTCAGGACTTGAGTTAGGAGTAGAACGGAACACTTATGGGTTTACACCCGTGTGCCATGATGTTGATCCGTCGACTAAACTAAACTAAAATATGCATTGCGCTGATTTTAGAAGTCGTTTAGTAAAACCCGAAACTACATTATCATTAGTAATCGCAGTTCCTCTACAGTTCTCTGGCTTTAGTAATGTTAGCAATCAATTACTAATTTTCAACGTCACATATCGGAATCGATGCGAGCCAGTAAGTACATAGTCATTAGCTGCCAAAAACTTGGTTGGCACTGAATGTCTCCTTAGCATAACTATGTATAATCGATTAGTTGTTGATATCGTGCAAAGAAATGTTTATAGCTACTGATGTATGACGAATCAATTGTCGGTAAACGCCGCAAGTACACGCGAGCGTCATAGCTCGCTCTGTTCCAGATATAAATATCAATGGATGGGGAGCCTTTGAGACAACAAAAATAACATGGAGAAATTAATTTACAGGTGTTGATAGCCACTCAGTTGAGCTGATTCAAGAACCGACATCGCAGCACTATGGATGAATCCATGAGCGCTCTGTCCGCATATTCAACAACCAGCGAAGAGTTCAAATGCCAATGGTTACAAGTTGACTAGTTGCATTCCGATGATGTGTCTCTCTGGCCTTTCGTCGGAGAACTGAGTATCGGCCACATTCTCTGGTCACTCCCTGCAGCACAACTGCCCAAGCCGTGATGACTGATCTTTTCTCTCATACTATTATACACATGATCCCAGAGAGCCGTGACCTCATCTGAATGGTTGTGCTCCGATATCCCAGCGGTGCAGGCCCGGCCAATCTGTCAGCCTGTGATATGTCCTCATAGAAGTCACAGGGAAGAAGAACAATCAGAGGACGCAGTGAGAATAAACATCTTTTTTTCTAAACTAACATGATGATGATGATGATGATGATTATGATAATGATGATGATGATGATGATGATGATGAGATGATGATGATGATGATGATGATGATGAGATGATGATGATGATGATGATGATGATGATGATGATGATGATGATGATATCATTCAGTAGCATGTCCTCTGCAGAACCTCGCTCCCATAACAACCTTCCGGAAAACCTCTCGATCATAAGCAAGATGTCCCGTGTCCGATACACCCATCTGGAGATCATCCGCGACATCCTACACCCATCATTTCTTTGGCCTTCCTCTTCCTCTCTTCCCAGGCATATACCCCTCCATTATTGTTCTCTCCAAACTTTCATGACGTTTCAAGTGACCAAAATATTTCAATTTTCTTTGTTTTATCGTCTTTAATAAATAACCTTCTTTAATATTCAACTCTTTAAGTATGGATGCATTTGTTATTTTCTTTATCCAAGATAATTTTAGAACTAGTCTATAATAATAATAATAATGAAATAATAATAATAATAATAATAATAATAATAATAATAATAATAATACGAAGAAGAAGAAGAAGAAGAAGAAGAAGAAGAAGAAGAAGAAGAAGAAGAAGAAGAAGAATCTACGTCCCTGCACATTGGGCATTCCAACGCGTGCACATCCCTCCGATGCAGCAGCCATGTCCACTCAATGTTCTCCTCTCTCGCCCTTGAAGATGGCATCGACTTGGTTGAACAGGCTTCGCTCTCATGTCGTGTACTCGAGGTTGCGACAGAAACGTCGGCACCGACCAGTTATGTTCTTCTGCAGTAACGATATTGGCCTTGCCCATGCTTCTTCCGGCTTGTATTAGGGCATTGACGCCAGCTGCTCCGCGCAGTCATGGCCTTTTAAGCCGACTTATCTGGGTGGGTACATCCAGATGAGTGATTTGAAGCGTGAAGTTTGGAATACCGTGTACCCTTTCAGGACGTTTGCAGTTTTCTGCAGCATATTCGTGGAGTGTGATATGATGATCGCCTGTGTGGCTCAATGTCCTGCTGTCCATGCTAGTGCTCTAGGGAAGGCGGTGACCTTCATACCCATGTTTAATGTTGTTGTCAGGCATGCGCCACTATCCTCATTGTTTCCCCAACCTTCGTGCTGTGTATGCACCGTGTACCTGTATGACACACATTAGACACGCAGGCCTGCTGATAAACAGTCACTTGATAATATGGTTCCGTCGCCATGCTACTGAGTGAGTGCGTGGCGCGACACTGTGAGCTGTGAAATTCGTGTGGAATGCTTTTATATCTGTCCGCTGCTGTTTGCACAGTGAACTGCATGTTCGGAACAATGGCCGGCTGTCGCTTAATTGACTGTTTTGACTTTTCGGTTCACGAGTGCATTTTTCAGGAGACTCATGGGAGTCGTCGCTGGAGCTACGGAGTTCGTGCTTTGTGCGGCCCTTACGTGCGGTCTCCCTGCGGAAAGAAACTGAGCCGTGTGGGATAAAACCCAGGTCAATGAAGTCTTTCTGGTGACTGCCGATTCCATCGACGATGAACTGTATTTGTCATGGCGACTTTTGTGTTGGCATTCTGGCGGCGGCATTATGCACAGTGTACCAGGGCGGGTTGTTGGTTTGCCGAGACTCCTGTCTGTTCCACTTTTCACATTGGACAGTGAGGGACATTTTGTGTGAGATTCACTGGCACAGGAAGGAAGCATAATGGGGACGACCCGTTGCCGTAAAGTTGGAACCGCGACTAACTAACTAACTAGTCACTTCATAATACCGTGTTTCACGCTCAGTTGTACATGGTGTTTGCAAAGTCTCACTGCACTGTGTATGTAGAACACATTTGAAATCTGAAGTACATGATGTCATCAAAGCATGTGCTCCACGGTCCATCGTGAAGCAATATGCAGCGAATGGTTGTCGTCTGCTGGAGTAATTCTTTGCACTCCAAACAGAATGGTGTTATCAACGGAAGAAAGCATTTTTCAAATTTATTCTACATTCAAATTGTAGTGACACTTTACAAACACCCTGTATGTGTGCTAACACACACTTTCTCTCTCTGTCTCTCTGTGTTAGTACACGGCTTGGGATTCTGAGATAAGTCGCAACATTGTTTTCAAGTTTTCATTTTCCCTTCATTGTCTTCATTTTTTCATCTTTCTTTTTCTTCTCATCCCGTCCCCATTCTTCCATTGACTTTAAAATTTCTCAGTTTCTTCATCAGACTTTCTTTCCAGACTGTGTCAAAGGCTTTCTTCAGATCTATCCATGCCGCAAACACCAGCTTTTCTTGGAATGCATCCTCAATTTCTTAAGAGAAGTAAGTTGTCTGATCTTCCTTAGAGAGGCACTGCCTAAAGCCAGCCTGCTGTGGCACAAGGATGTTTTCACTTTCAATGTACCACTGCAGTCTGTGATTGATGATTACCTCCATTGTTTTGCAGAGACAGCTGGTGAGGCTAATTAGTCTGTAGCTGGAGGCGTTGGAACCGTCTTTCCCGGATTTTAGGAGGGGTATCATGATTGTTCTCTCCAGGCTTGCGGAACACAGCCTAAGGTCCAGCTGTTATAGAAGATCTGCAACAGCTTTGCTTTGGCCTCTGTTCCTAGGTTCCTGATCATTTCATTGGAGATACCATCAGCTCCTGGTGACTTTCTAATTTTCAGTTTTGATATGGCTAGCTCCAGTTCGCTGCTTGTGATGGGTGCCTCCAGCATCTCATGTACTATTTCTTTCTGTCCTGTATGTTGCCACTTCTCTCGAATGTCTTATTGTTTTTCTCGACTAATTTCGATATAGTTATCTTGTGCGAATGAGTTCGCAAAATGGTTGTAGCGTAGCGCATACTACTAGGATGGAAAATGGATCAAAGTAGATACTAAATAGACTTCTACGAATAGAGAATCTAACCACTGCTGAAGAAGCGATCAAATGGCTCGCAACTCTAGAAGGATGATTTTCAACGTCCCAGAATGGATCACTACTTCTAAACAGTGCCAGGCGGAATGTTATGACGACCCACTGTACTAACCAATGAAGACAGTGTGTCAAATTATTCCTGCTAACATGCCTGGATGAAAAATGATCCCCCACCGTCTAATTCATTCTCACACAACAGGAGATAAGACAGATTTATACGTATAGATATAGTCCTTTTACTCGTCACACAATCTGATGATGCTATTAATCTACTTTGATAATGACAAAGTCTTGTTGTTATGTTTACAAGTACACAGAAAATATTTTAATGCTAATAACACTACGCGAGACCCACGGGGAACTCACTGACACATAAGAGATACGCAGATCTCTGATAAGTCTACAAGGATGTTATATTCTATGGTAAAGTTCATTTGGTGTAGATGCTAATCATCGACTAGTATACTTCGGCCAATAGAGGACATAAATTTGTGAATGCTGTGCAGTGGCAAACGGGTTGTTAGCCACTTATCTGGTTATCCTTGGCCTCCTGGATGATAACTTGAAGGTGCTACCTGGATAGTGGTATGGACTCCACTCTCTGCTGCATCAATCGTGAGTGGTGCGTAGCTCAATCACCGGTCGTGACTACGGCTACTGTTGATCAGGGTGTAGGCTCCTGCAACTTGGTTTTGACTGGGCCTATCGGGTGCGGAGACTATCACTGGCTTTTCTATGTTTTAGAGGGTTGTTCGGCTTAACAAGAGCCAGAAAAAAATGTCTAAGACACAGACATGTGTACTATTCTAGCCAGTTGATGTGATAGTTAGCCCCTGTCACCTTCCAGCCTAATGTCAAAATGGCAGATGTTAGGGTTCTAATGGAAGTTAACTTCTCATCAAGGAGAGTTCTCCTTCCTGTGGCCAAATTAAATTCACAGCCAAACTGAATATAAAATTCAGCCTGACTTGATTTCTTGGCTTGTACACAAACTCTACACTACATCTACTTCTAACTATTAGAAGAAATCGTATTTTAGCTCTCTCTATAGTTTTATGTATATAAATACACTAAACAAAGACGATCTTAGCTAAAATCTGGATATATAGATAACAATACAAAATAATACATAAATATCTAAGTGGGGTGGACTGAGTGCCATCCCAATCTAATAAAAACGATGAGAGTTGGACCAACCCGTCACAATGGTCAGCTGCTTGCTTTCCTGCTAAGATATTTCCGTCTTTATGTAGTGCAATTTTTGAGTTGTTCCCTGTGCCCTCATAGTTAAGTTGCTTTATTAGCTTCCACAACTTCCTTGTGTCTTTTTCAAAGGTCAGTGACTTTGTTTTCTCCTGCCAACTTTTCCGTCTAGTCTGCAGTTGGCCCTTTGAAATTTGGCTTTTGTTAGTATTTATTCTGGTGCTCTTGGCTGGGTTTGGCCTCTGCTTGCTTTCTACACACTTCCACACCATTATGCAACTGTTCCAGTTCACTACACCAGTAGGGTTTATGATGTTTAAGGGCTCCTCTTGGTACTGTTTCTCGTGCTGCCTGTAGTATGGATTTCACAAACTCTTCAACAACTGTATTTATGTCTTTCTCGGTGTTCAGGTTTCTAACCAGTATTCTGGTGCGATGCTTTCACATTGCCCAGTCTGCTTTCTTGTAGTTTCACCTTGAGAGGGTGCTGCTTTCACTTACAAGTACATTTTTTACAGTTATAAAGACTGGCCGATGGTCACTACCAGCAAGTTGTTTCCCAACAATTCGTGTAATGTTCCACTCCAGGTCTGGTGAAGGAAAAACCAGGTCATGTGTAGTTATAGTGTGCCATGTTCTCGAGTTGAAAGAATGTGGGTCGGATATAGCCCCAGCTCTGAAACTGGCTGTTGAAGTCGTCACACATAAGCATTTTTTCTTTTAACGGTAGTGTTGTCCAGTACCTGTGGGCGGTCACTTGGACAGTAGTAATTGATCAGATGAAGGTCTGTATTGCCTGTCTTAAGTTTAAGTGTCTGATACTCGGCCCCTTCCATGCAAACTTCAATTTGGGAGGCAGTGTGGTGTTGTTTACAAGGGTCAGTATTCCACCCTTTCGCCAGTCCTTTCGGTCAGATCGGTAACACTGGCAGCCTCTGATTTTGAAGGCTATATTTTCGTTGAGGTGAGTTTCTTGCAAGCAACATACGCTTACATTTTCTTGGTCCAATATGTTTTCTAGTTATATTTTGTTGTTGTTGTAGCTGACTCCCTTCTTATTCCAGTGCATTATTTGTAATCGTTGTTTGGTATGGCCAGACGCTCTATTCTCAGGTCCCCTGACTCCACAGGACATGTGCGAAGGACCTCCAGTAGTTATGGTTGGACGTTTTCGAGGCTTAGGGCCCGGCACTGCACCTGCCTACGGGTCCAAAGCAGGGCGAGCACCATAACATTTAGGAGTAGTCGACATATTTCATGGCGTAATTGCGTGGCATCCTGATTTCTATGGTGCACCTCCTGGCTGGTTGCCTCCGCCTTCAGCATCTTTCCTTTATTAGAGCAGACTGTGGTCTTACTCGAGTTTTAGTGTGTAGGCACGCACTCAGGTGTCTGCGCATGCATGCACGTGCATACACATCTAGAGGTTTATGGTTATTTCTCGGCACCAGTGATTCGCCGCCGCCCCTCCTCCTGTTAGTTAAAACAGTTACGCCACGAGAAGGTCAGGAGTTGGACTTTTGCTGCAGAGGTGATGAATGCACGAGCCATTGGGGTATTTATGCAAGGTTGGGCGCTCACCCCAACCCCGCCCCCGGCTACATAACAGCAACATTTGGAACCACTGAACAAGCTGGACAGCGCATCAGTGCTTTTGAGTATAAATGTTATAGACGGGGTCTAAGAATATCTTGAATACAGAAAAGAACAAATGCATTCATACGACAATATCTGAATATTGAAGTAGGTTGGCTCCTAAAGACGATAAAACAAAGAAAATTGAAATATTTTGGTCACCTGAAATGTCATTAAAGCTTGGAGAGAACAATAATGGAGGGGTATATGCCTGGCATGAGAGGAAGAGAAAGGCCAAAGAGAAGATGGGTGCAGGATGTTGCGGATGATCTCCAGATGGGTGTATCGGTCGCGGGACATCTTGACCGAGTCGTTTTCCGGAAGGTTGTTATGGGAGCGAGATTCTGCAAAGGGCATGCTACGGAATGAATGAATGAATGAATGAATGAATAGTGACCGGCTCCATGGCGAAGGTGCTAGGGATGCAATTCGTATTCCCACATACCGCGTTCGAAATACAGCTGTGGGCGGTTTGACAGCCGACCACCTTGAGATGATTTTCATACAACGGTATAAATGTCAGTCATTCAGAAAGCAATGGTAAACTATTGAAAGTAAACTTGCCAAGAAATCACAATCAGCATCGTTACCATTATTTAAAATGACTATATTTATGTAGCCGTAATGCAGGGGTTGAGAACCTATGTTGTGAGTGACACCTTACAGTCTTGACAGACCAAAATATGTGAGTTGGAATTTGGCCAAAATACCATCACGATGCCTGGGCAGAGCTTCAGAGAACATGTGGTGCCCAAACGACATGTTCCCTCTCTCGGCCTTGCCTTGTTTGATCCAGAGGAATGGGTAACCAATACGTCTGGAACAAGGTAGGCTGCAGACGCTGGTGGCTCAGCGTCAAACTTCCGAGACCTCCCCTCCACGAGCAGGAGAAGAGCGATGACCAGACCCTAAACCCTTGGGAATTGACTTAGAGGCGTTCAGCCAAATCCCGCAGGTAAGGGTCGTATACGCGCCCGGACCACTGGGTGCGTACACCTGTCAAACGCAAGTGTCTGGACCTTGTAAGCGTGTACTACCGTCAGACTCCCCGCCTGACTCGTGCGGCTCCCGCGACCAACGAGAGTAGGCCCGCCGGAGATATTGCTCGTCTGCTGCGAGCAAATCTCCCTGCCTGCCACTGTGCGGATCTCGCGACCAGCGAGAATAGGCCCGCCGGAGATATTGCTCGTCTGTTGCGGACAAATCTCCACGACTGAATAAGTAAAGAAACGATAAAAGTAGTGGTATTTCAATTGCGCTTGCGCTCCCACCTATGCTACACCCTTCATGTGTCTTCACAAAGTCGGACTAGAGTCAAGCTCAACAGGGTCTTCTTTCCCCGCTGATTCTACCAAGCCCGTTCCCTTGGCTGTGGTTTCGCTAGATAGTAGATAGGGACAGTGGGAATCTCGTTAATCCATTCATGCGCGTCACTAATTAGATGACGAGGCATTTGGCTACCTTAAGAGAGTCATAGTTACTTCCGCCGTTTACCCGCGCTTGGTTGAATTTCTTCACTTTGACATTCAGAGCACTGGGAACCTTTGTTGTGTACATTGGATATTTATAACATCGTTCGCTGGCCGCACAACAGTATCAATATAAAAATTAGCCTGCCATATTTGGTTAAACATTTAATTAACCCTCCCTCGATGTGATGCCTGGGAATGTGGTATGGGTGATGCTGCTACTCGTAACTGTTTTTCCAGGTTTGCGTCGGTCAGTCTGGAGCGCAGTCATCTCTTTGCGATGATAACTTTTTAAAATAAGTGCTCTCATCAGTAAGTTATTCCGAACGCAGATGTATAGCTCCATGCATGTCTTCTCAAAGTGATAAATTCACTCATGCCTAATGTAATGTTTACAGAACTCAAGCCGGGGGTTGTTATACTCAACTTTCAACTCATCATCGCTTTACAGCCGAATGATTTCTTATTGTATGTTATCAGGCCCATCAGCTGGTTCCACAATGAACGTTGTATCAAAGATGCTCAGTTCCATTTGTTTACTTTTCAAGGCCTTTGATCTTTTATTAAATGCCTCAATTAGTTTCACACGTTTGCCAATATGATTCAAGTGTAGTTGAAGGTAGCCGACGAGACATATAAGTGTTGTAGTTTTGTGTGTCTTGTCTATCAAATAATGGAGCTCTTTGCTTGTTTCTCAAAATGCACACTATTATTATATTTCAGTAAATAAATTTTAGTTTGCTATGGAGGGAAATAAATTTCTCCCATATTTACTGAATTTCAAGTTCTACCTGCTGTTGCCTTATAATTCCGCTGGCTTTATACGGCCATCGAGCCGACTTCCTACAGCTTCTGTTTCAATGGTTGGGTTTGCCTGTTTATCAAATATTCAGAATTCACAGCCTTAGGTTAAAATTTGACCCATTTTCTTTGGCTCATTTTCTTTAAGAAAAAATAAAAAGCTTCAGTGACTGTTTGCCTAACCAAGCAGACACGAAAGCGCCCACGACTGACGAGCTCGCACACACATACACTAAATCTCTCTCTCTCTCTCTCTCTCTCTCTCTCTCTCTCTCTCTCTCTCTCTCTCTCTCTCTCTCTCTCTCTCTCTCTCTCTCTCTCTCTCTCTCTCTCATAATTCAGTATCAATGAACACAAAACCAAGTTCTCCTTAATTATGTTAAACTTAAATTAAGTCGTACAGACAGGCAACATCAACGTGCAGATAATTTATGACACCATTAGCACAATTATTACAACAACAATTGACTCGAGGGGTTGGGGGGTGGGGGGGGATGCGAAAACAGGAGGAGCCTGGTCAGTTTTGACCACTGGCCACGAAGCGGGTGCCGTTATTAAAAGCGACCGTATAGGCACTATATGCTACTGCGGCTACCGTTGTTGATTCTATGGTAGGCATATTTCAATATATTGTGTCCTGTTCACAGTTCAACAAAAATGATTATATCATCGTGTATTGAAAGTTGATAATAATCAGTGTTGTTCACCGTGGTATTGATTCGTCTGTTAGCTCTGAAAGAAAGAATACCTTATAACAGTTTTTGTCGCGCTTAAATCACTTGATCTTTTTTGTTTCGTTTGAAGAGATCCATCTAGTTTTGAAATGAGATCTGATTTCATGCCTGCCGGAAGTTTGCAGTGGGCGGGATTACATTGCATCGAAGAATTGTCAACACATTTAATAAATATTTCGGTCATATTATTTATTTCTCTAGCTAGAGTTCTTTACATTATTTTCCCCAGCTGTTGCTACTGAGTGGACATTAGTTCTTATGTTTCCGCAATTTTTAGTTAACTTCTTCTTCTTCTTCAGCGTTCCGAGCCATTGAGGTTCTATATTGCAGATACAATCCGTCTCCATTCGTCTCTCTGGTTGACCTTCTCTTGCCAATCGTTGATTCCAAGTGCTTGTAGGTCTGTATATATATTATCTCTCCACCGTCTTCTTGGTCTACCTCGGGGTCTACGGTCATTTATTTCCTGAGTGTAAGCGAGTTTTGTTTCCCTATTATCTTCCATTCTTTCTATATGCCCCAGCCATTGTAGTCTATTAGCCTTCATGATACCAGTGATTAGCGGGGACTTAAACAGATCATAAATGTCTTTGTTACTTCTTCTTTTCCACTCTCCACTTTGTGTATCCCTAATGGGTCCAAAGATGCGTCTTAAAACTTTGTTCTCAAAGGTTTGTAACAAGGCTTCGTCTCCTTTCGTTGTACTCCAGGTTTCAGAGCCATACAGCACAACTGGTCTGATCAGTGTTTTGTATATTGTAATTTTGGTGTTACGAGATAGCGCATTTGATTTTAGTTAACTTCGGTAATTTAAAATTGAGGCAGAAAGATTTCGCATTGTGAAACAGGTCGTTAGCATCCAATATTTAAAAAATAAAAAAAAATAAAACGTGTTTGTTGTGATTGGAAATGATTGTTGTGAATTTGAACTTCAAAATGACAACACCTTCTGGTTCTGTACCTCATATATTTTAATAACATTATAATTTTAAACAATTTTATATTATAGTTACTGTGATTTAAAGGACTTTGTGAAATATTCTAAAACTCATACCACGTGCAGTATTCAGTAGTCAGTCAGATTCTTTCGTAGTATTGAAAACAACACTAAAAGCGAAAGTTAGTCATAATATGTCATAATATGATGGCACATATCGAATTATGAATGCGCTAATGAGCCACATTTATGCCCCTCAATTTGTTTTGCCTATCACAAAGTATTTAAGGAGTATTTAAATAATTAAATTTAAAAGAATAATAATCATAACTAAATAGAAAATAGGTTTTACATTCTTCTTCTCAGTACAGTCTGACTACTGACATTTTCCATTATGTGTGAAAATTATGTGCTTCAAAATATTATGTTTTAATTGCGTTTGATTGGTGTTATGGGGCAGTTCTTGTGATATTCTTGAGCACACGAAGCGTGTGTAACATTATTCAGTAAATTAAACAGGATCAACATAAGAGGATTATAAATACAGCCTTGGTAAATGAAATGTTTTAATAATTTTTAACTCTTTAATTTCGATTGTTATTAATAAACCTCTCATTATTGTAATAATATTTCTAACATACCAATTAATTATTAACACTGTCATGTTCCTTGTGCAATCCTCTGTAATTTGATATAAAACAATATATCTGCTACCATTTTACAATTTTAAAATCATTATCGTGACACACCCTTACTTTCCACTCTCTGCCATGAAGTTCTGTTTGGTCAGGACCACTTTTTTGCAGGCAATCAGTAATTGAATTTGGCACAGAAAACGAGTTAACGATACGATAGTCAACACACTCCGGACAATACCACCAAAAGGCAGACAGATTATATTTTAATACAAAAGAGATGGAGATCAAGCATAACATCGGCAAAAACCTTATGAAGTGCAGACAGTGATACAGATCATCAGTTATTAGAAGCAATTGTGAAAGTAAAACCCCAAAACCCTACACGAGGATCAAGGCCACTTCGTGTTGATCTCACAAAAATACCAGATGCATACAACGTAGAAGTGAGAAATCGTTTTGGGGTCTTGGTGTCTTTACAGGAGGATTTGATACCTGATGAATTGGCAGAACAAGCTAGAGATATTTTGATAACTGCAGCCAAAGATTTAATTCCGACCAAGAAAAAGCAACATGAGCCATGAATTACGCCAGACACGTTAGAATTAATAAAACAACGAAGAGAACTGAAACAAAAGGAGGTGAATCCGTTAACAGCAGGATGGAGTATACATTTTTATAGCGCGAGAAATAAGAAAGAACACAAGAAACGGCAAAAACCATTATATGCAAATATGTTACCAGAATAGAGCAATATCATAAGACTGGAAGAGATTACACAATGTTCAAAGAAATGAAGTTATTGACAAGAAATGTTCAACATCAATTGAATGTTATCTGTGACAAGTTGGAAAATACATTAACAGAATCCAGACAGATGTTAGAAAGATGGCAGGAATACTGCAGTGGGATGTATGATATGAATGACAGTGAGGATATGAATGAGATACATGAACAAATGACAGCAGAGACGGAACCCGAACCCTCATTAGATGAAATTGCATGGACAATAAAGAACCTAAAGAAGGGTAAATCACCCGGATGTGATGAGATACCAGCTGAACTAATTAATGCGGGAGGAGAAGTAGCCATACAAATCTATCACGCGTTATGTAAAAAGATATGGAAATATGGTATCTGGCCAAAAGATACCAAAAAAGGGCAATCTGAAATTAGTCACCAACTATAGAACTGTTGCCCTGATCAGTCATGCTACTAAAATTCTACTAAAAATTATGCACCAACTATAGAATTGTTGCCCTGATCAGTCATGCTACTAAAATTCTACTAAAAATCATAATGGGAAGAATTCGTAAGAAAATTTAAGAAGAAATTAACGTGTTCAAGCTGGATTTAGACAAGGAAGAGAAACAAGAGATCACATACTCAACATGCGTTTAATAATAGAGAAGTGCAGAGAATTTAATGTAAACCTATTCTCATATTTTGTGGATTATTCAAAGGCATTTGACTGTGTACAACCTCAGAAACCTTGGGAAATCATAAGGAATATGGGCTTTCAATCTCATGTAATACGACTCATAAAAATGCTCTATCTAAACCAACAAGCTCGGTTAGATTAGATGGCGAGACATCAGATTGGTTTGACATCAAGCAAGAAGCCCGCCAGGGCTGTGTACTGTCTCCTTATTTGTTTAACCAGTGCACCGAAAATATAATTAGAAATGTCAGAGATGATGATGCCCAAAATATTGGTGGTCATGACATACTAGAGATTCGGTATGCTGATGATACAATATTGCTATCCAAGAGAGCTGGTCAGGTTCGCAAGATCAGTCCCGCGTCTGGCATTCATTGTCACCGATGGCTGTGTGAGGTGCACCCAGTCGGGAGCTTCCTAGCCGACGCAAGTTAGTGAGGCAGGTGTTTCGAAAATTTGACCGCAGTGTGAAGCCAGAGTCGTGGTTTGCACGACCGTTCGACAAAGTCTTGAAAAGCGCTCACTCGTTCTCTTGATGAGTTCTGGGCATTGCTTTAGGTAAGTCCTGCTTGTCGTATCTTGAAAGCTCGTCCGTAGGCGTCCAATGGTTTTGCATGTACCACCGGGTATTGAGGAAGTGAGCTGAGAGATTGTTACTCTTGGCCTGCGGGTGCGTCAATAGTCCATATGTACGATAGATATTTGGTTGATCCTTCCAGCTGTCATATGATTGTCTCAAATATTAAGCCATGCATGTCTAAGTTGACGCTGTCTCACGGTGAAATCGCGAATGACTCATTAAATCAGTCGAGGTTCCTTAGACGACACGATCCTTCTTGGATAACGGTGACAATTCTAGAGCTAATACATGCTTACCAAGCTCCGACCCTTGCGGAAAGAGCGCATTTATTAGTTCAAAACCAATCGTGTTGCCTTTCGCGGGGCACGGCGTTCTAACTGGTGACTCTGGATAACTTTGTGCTGATCGCATGGCCTTAGTTGCCTGTGACGCATCTTTCAAATGTCTGCCCGAATTAAAGCAACCATATGCAGGAAGTGGCGATTCCTTGGGTGAGCCCAGTACCAGAGCGCTATGTGTCGGCTCTGCAATTATGGAGGCCTCCCTTGGATGGCGGATAATAGCCATGGACTACCCCTGCCGTCCCTTGAGGGCTGACCGTGAAACCTTCGACCGTTCTAACTTGACGAGCTGGGATGTGGAAAGTACCATAACAATGACTAACACCCGGGAAGGCTAACACGGTCAAAAAATCTCGCCAAAGTGGGATGTGTTGGCCTAAGGGCGCATAACCGGACACACTGGAAAAAAAAACAACACTGCGGATGAACGAAGAAGAAGAAGAAGAAGAAGAAGAAGAAGAAGAAGAAGAAGAAGAAGAAGAAGAAGAAGAAGTTCATTTGATTGTGTACCATGTTTGGTCCAAACCTATTTGTTTGTTTGGCAGTGAATCAGTTAACCGACAATGCTAGAGGACCTCGCAGAAATCTGTCTAACACTAGGGCTAGGTTGAGCTGTTTCCACAAGCATTGTGACAGACGACGGAAACATAACCCGTCTGGCACTGGCATTCACATCTCGATTAACATTGATATCACTAGCGCTGCTTCCGCTAGCAGTACTGTCATCACTTAGTTCAGGCAGCATGTCGTAGTTAAGGACCTTCTTCCTTTGCACGTGTCTCACGTACAGAAACAGTAAGAAAATGGCGAAATCAATCGGGTACGACCACAGAAGGTAATAGGCGTAGCGCCAGACTATGGCTTTCGGTGGGATACGCTCCACCCCCAGCATGACCCGTCCTGCTATCTTGCCGCCTACGACACAGAGGTAATGTCCCGCGTCCGTGAGTTCCAAGCGGGAGATGTGGAAAGTGTTGTTGTCGTCAATCCTGAGGCGGCCGTCACTCTGGCTCTTAAGGTAAGGTCGGATCAATACCCTGTTCAGGATGTTAAAACTCGCGGGTGAACGGGTTCATGAAGTTACTATTACCTTCATACATCTTATACCACATCCACATGTCTAGTAACAACAACAACAACAACAACAACAACAACAACAACAACAACAACAACAACAACAACAACAACAACAACAACAACTTCTGCTGCTGCTGCTACTACTCTATTACTACTACTACTACTACTACTACTACTACTACTACTACTACTACTACTACTACTACTACTACTACTACTACTACTATACTACTACTACTACTACTACTGTTGCTGCTGCTGCTGCTGCTGTTGTTGCTGCTGCTGCTGCTTTTACTTCTTCTAATAATACGACTACTACAACCACCACTACAACTAATAATAATACTGTCCAAAAAAAAAAAAAAACTGTCTGTCATTTACTGCCAATATAGTACCTTGCGGTATGGCAGGAGTGTACTGTACAGGTTAGAGTTTTCTTTTTGCCCCCGACAAAAAAAAAATCCACACCTTACCGAGGATTAGAACCCGGGTATCCCGAAGGAAAATCCGGCATTCTAACCACTCGGCCAGCCGCTCCTCACTAATAATAATAATAATAATAATAATAATAATAATAATAATAATTTACTAAATTATTATTATTATTATTATTATTATTATTATTATTATTATTATTATTATTATTATTATTATTATTCTTGCGCCGCTCTGAGATTGATTGTTCTGTCTTGACATGTATCTAATTGGCGTACAAATAGAATTGTCCTCACCTTGACTTTTACCTATTTAGCCTACACATAGACTGTCCTCGCGTTGACTTTAACTTATTTAGCCTACATGCAGAAGGAACTGACCCCATCTTGACGTTTACCTATTTAACCTATGTATAGAACTGTCCCCACCTTGACGTTTACCTATTTAATTTATGTATAGAACTGTCCCCATCTTTACGTTTACCTATTTAACCCATGTATAGAACTGTCCCCATCTTGACGTTTACCTATTTAACCTATGTATAGAACTGTCCCCATCTTGACGTTTACCTATTTAACCTATGTATAGAACTGTCCCCACCTTGACGTTTACCTATTTAATTTATGTATAGAAACTGTCCCCATCTTGACGTTTACATATTTAACCCATGTATAGAACTGTCCCCATCTTGACGTTTACCTATTTAACCTATGTATAGAACTGTCCCCATCTTGACGTTTACCTATTTAACTTATGTATAGAACTGTCCCCATCTTGACGTTTACCTATTTAACCTATGTATAGAACTGTCCCCACCTTGACGTTTAACTGTTTTACCTACATATAGAACTGTCCCCACCTTGACGTTTACCTATTTAACCTATGTAGAGAACTGTCCCCACCTTGACGTTTACCTATTTAACCTATGTATAGAACTGTCCCCACCTTGACGTTTACCGATTTAACTTATGTATAGAACTGTCCCCATCTTGACGTTTACCTATTTAACCTATGTATAGAACTGTCCCCACCTTGACGTTTACCTATTTAACTTATGTATAGAACTGTCCCCATCTTGACGTTTACCTATTTAACTTATGTATAGAACTGTCCCCACCTTGACGTTTACCTATTTAACCTATGTATAGAACTGTCCCTACCTTGACGTTTACCTATTTAACTTATGTATAGAACTGTCCCCACCTTGACGTTTACCTATTTAACTTATGTATAGAACTGTCCCCACCTTGACGTTTACCTATTTAACCTACGTATAGAACTGTCCCCATCTTGACGTTTACCTATTTAACCTATGTATAGAACTGTCCCCATCTTGACGTTTACCTATTAAACTGTGTATAGAACTGTCCCCATCTTGACGTTTACCTATTTAACCTATGTATAGAACTGTCCCCATCTTGACGTTTAACTGTTTGGCCTACATACAGAACTGTCCCCACCTTGACGTTTACCTATTTAACCTATGTATAGAACTGTCCCCACCTTGACGTTTACCGATTTAACTTATGTATAGAACTGTCCCCATCTTGACGTTTACCTATTTAACCTATGTATAGAACTGTCCCCACCTTGACGTTTAACTGTTTGGCCTACATACAGAACTGTCTCCATCGTGACGTTTACCTGTCCCCACCGTGACGTTTACATATTTAACCTATGTATAGAACTGTCCCCACCTTGACGTTTACCTATTTAACCTATGTATAGAACTGTCCCCATCTTGACGTTTACCTATTTAACCTATGTATAGAAATGTCCCCATCTTGATGTTTACCTATTTAACCTATGTATAGAACTGTCCCCACCTTGACGTTTACCTATTTAACTTATGTATAGAACTGTCCCCACCTTGACGTTTACCTATTTAACTTATGTATAGAACTGTCCCCACCTTGACGTTTAACTGTTTGGCCTACATACAGAACTGTCCCCATCGTGACGTTTACCTGTCCCCACCGTGACGTTTACCTATTTAACTTATGTATAGAACTGTCCCCACCTTGACGTTTACCTATTTAACCTATGTATAGAACTGTCCCCATCTTGACGTTTACCTATTTAACCTATGTATAGAACTGTCCCCACCTTGACGTTTACCTATTTAACTTATGTATAGAACTGTCCCCACCTTGACGTTTACCTATTTAACTTATGTATAGAACTGTCCCCATCTTGACGTTTACCTATTTAACTTATGTATAGAACTGTCCCAACCTTGACGTTTACCTATTTAACCTATGTATAGAACTGTCACCACCTTGACGTTTACCTATTTAACTTATGTACAGAACTGTCCCCATCGTGACGTTTACCTATTTAACTTACGTAAAGAACTGTCCCCACCGTGACGTTTACCTATTTAACTTATGTATAGAACTGTCCCCACCTTGACGTTTACCTATTTAACTTACGTAAAGAACTGTCCCCACCGTGACGTTTACCTATTTAACTTATGTATAGAACTGTCCCCACCTTCACTTTTACCTATTTAACTAATGTATAGAACTGTCCCAACCTTGACGTTTACCTATTTAACCTATGTATAGAACTGTCCCCACCTTGACGTTTACCTATTTAACCTATGTATAGAACTGTCCCCACTTTGACGTTTAACTGTTTGGCCTACATACAGAACTGTCCCCACCGTGACGTTTACTTATTTAACTTATGTATAGAACTGACCGCATCTTGACGTTTACCTTTTTAACTTATGTATAGAACTGTCCCAACCTTGACGTTTACCTATTTAACTTACGTAAAGAACTGTCCCCACCGTAACGTTTACCTATTTAACTTATGTATAGAACTGTCCCCACCTTGACGTTTACCTATTTAGTCTACACATAGAACAGTCCCCACCTTGACGTTTACCTATTTAGCCTACACATAGAACAGTCTCCACCTTGACGTGTAATTATTTAGCCTACACATAGAGGTGTCCCCACCTTGACGTTTACCTATTTAGCCTACACATAGAACAGTCTCCACCATGACGTGTAATTAT
>JACEFZ010022733.1:172500-185000 GCA_014155875.1 Cepaea nemoralis
CTCCGTCCAGCCAGATTATTGTCCAGTCAGCCCACCGTCCAGCCAGCCTATCATCAAGTCAGCCCATCGTTCAGTCAGCCCACCGTCCAACCAGCCCACCACCCATCCACCCCATTGTTCAGCCTGCCTATCGTCCAGCCAGCCCACCGCCCAGCCAGCCTATCGTCCAGCCATCTCACCGTTCAGCTAGCCTATCGTCCAGCCAGCCTATCGCCCAGTCAACCCACAGTCCAGTCAGCCAACCGTCCAGTCAGCCCACCGTCCAACCAGCCTATAGCCCGGTCATCCCACCATCCAGCCAGCCCAATGTTCAGTCAGCCGACCATCCAGCCAGCCAACCATTCAGCCCACAAACTGTCCAGTCAGCCCACCCTCCAACCAGCCCACCATCCAGCCCACCAACCGTAAAACGAGCCCACCGTCCAGCCAGCCAACCATCCAGCCCACAAACTGTCCAGTCAGCCTACCGTCCAGCCAATCCACCATACAGCCCACCACCTGTCCAGACAATCGACCGTCCAGTCAGCCAACCGTTAGTCAACCATTCCAAAATCCTCGATGCAACAAGAGTTGAGGTGAGTGAGGAACTGACATCACATAAGTCGGGAAATTCCCATACGTATTCGATCCTCACCTGCAACAGCCAGCGAAGAGTCCCAATGCTAATAGTACCAATAGCAGTCTGATTATGTGGCCGTATGGCCTTTCCTCTGAGATTTGAGTGTCGGCCAGATCCTCTGGTCACTTCCTGCAGCACCATTCTCTTTAAACAGATACGACAATTGGAATGGTACATATGTCATTACATTAGACCAGGGGTCACCAAACATTTTTCACGGCGGGCCGGATAACTGACAAAATAACGAGCGCGGGCCGCATACTCATTCTGTACAATACTTGCGCCGGATCTCCGTGGTGAAGGTCTTACGGACGCTGTTCGTATTCCTATGTACTCGCGTTCGAAACACAGCTGCGCGCGATCTGGCAGCAAACCACGTTGTGCTGGTTTTTTTTAACGCTATAGTATGGGTGCTGGTCTTTGAGAAAGCAATGGCAAACAACTGAACGTAAATTTGCCAAGACATCAACAACAGCAACAAATTGCTAGTGTTGGCTGCAAACGTCATGTAAAGGATGTGCAACTAATTTTAACAATACTTGGAAGCCGTAACGAAAGCTCTGGGAAAAAAGACGAAAATTTAAGTTAATCATGGGCGAGTGGCGTGCAATGCATGCACACAAAACAAAACCAATAAAAAAAATATTTATTTACTAAATTTTTTTTTATCAAAGAAGGCGACGTCAGCTAAAAGATAGTTACATTAGACCTAGTGTGCACATATCCGAATCTCACAAACTAAGCAGCAAAAAAGGTTAGTGAGATTTGTGAAACTGAAATTTGGCTTTCAAAATATCAATGATTGGTTTGGAATTGCTGCATCAAATCAAGAGAATTACTTTCAAATGTTCATCACTCAATCTCGTTCGATGTGTTGCCTTCACATACTTCATTTTTGAAAATGTTTGCTCACAGACATAAGTTGTTCCAAACACTGATGCCATTCCAGCGGTAAATTTCTACAGTTTCGGAAAATCAACATCAGGTAAGCAGCCGTAAAATTGAACAGGTTTTCCTTCTCTGTGATTCTCTTTCAACAAGTATTTGCTTGCAAATCAGCGAGTTCCAACTGTAGTTCAACTGGCTCAAGGTTGTAATCAAACGGATTCTTGAACAGAAGAATGTCACTCTCAATTTTGCCAAGATCTGAAAATCTCTCGAAAAAGTGCTTCTTCACGTCACGAATAATTTTTCTCGGAAAATCGAGGTTAACATCTTCGGCGATTGTAGCGCAAAACTCCCCGAAACAGTGAAATGAAACACGTTTTTTGCTTCTAATTGTGTATCAAACAATGACAGCTTTCTCCAAAATTCTTTGATGATTCTGTAGAGATCACAGACGTGGTTATCCTTTCCCTGAAGTTTCAAATTAAGTTAATTCGTGTGGGATGTGATGTCGACCAATGACAACTTTGACAGCCAGGTAGGATCTGACAGCCGCGGATCAGCTCTACCTTTTTCAGTGAGGAAAACATCTTTTTCGTTTTGGATTAGTAAAAACGAAAAAGGACTTTACTGCAGCTGAGCCACCTCACTGATGTGTGATAAGGCAAGTCACAGAATTTAGAATCAAAATCTTCAAGAAAAGCCTGGAACTGACGGTGATTGAGTGCATGTCCCCGAAGGAAGTTCACAACAGAAACAACTGGTTTCAGTACACAAGAAATATCTAAGTCTTTCCCACAGAGTGCTTGCTGATGTATGATGCAGAGTATGACCAGAGCACCGGAATATGTAAATCTTCCAACTGAGTCCTGATCTGCCCCATTAGACTCTTCCTCACTCCAGCCTAGTGTTAGTTTCCCCCATCAACTGTAACACCTCGAAGCTGATTCCACTGAAGGTTATAGTCTTGCAAAACGTTTTGCACTTCCATGAAAATGCCGTTTCCGATTGCTGTTCCAAGCATGCTGCAAACGTATGCAAACTCTTCCGTTATCTGAAAGACCAAATTGACACCACGAATGAAAATAAGAACTTGTGACGTGCTCAAGAGATCAGTAGACTCATCCAGCGCCAGAGAATACCACAAGTTCCTAGTTGTATCGCGTATTTTAGCACTATGTTCTCTCCAAATCGTTCTGTTCTTTGCACGATTGAACTTGCTGAAAGGCTGATAGTTCCAAACAAGTCGGCTTTCTCAGGACACAAGTCATTTGTTGCTTCCATCATACACTCTTTGATGAAGTTGCCATCAGTATATGGCTTTCCTCGTTCTGCCATCTTATGCACTATTTTGTAACTCGTACGAGTGACAGATTCATTTTGAGCAAACTTTCTCATGAAGAGATTTCTTTATGTTTCTAAACCACGTTTCACGGACTCATATTTCTCAGAGCGTAACTTTCCAGAAAACTTTGAATATGCTGATACATGTTTTGTTTCGTAGTGACGCCGGAGATTGTACACTTTCAAAACGGCAACTTTCAATGCATATTTTGCAACTGGTTTTCTGGTGTTGACAGCCTGACACAACTGGGGGAGGAAAAGATGCGTGCGTGTGATTTGCATGGAAATCACGGTAACGTCAGAGCGTAGGCGGCGCTACCACGAGCAGGGAAAAGACTTGGAATAGCGGGAAATAAGCAAACATTACAATAAAAAAGGAAATCTAGATACAATAATTTATAATTGAAAATAGTAACTTTAATATACATTGCAGCCAGAAGGTATCCGCACATGTGAGGATATCCTATTAATCTAAACATAATATTTACATTTAAATCGTATCACAACGTCTCGTGTTCTATACGTTATATCAAGCAAGTTTGAGAACCGTCGGCGAGCCGACGGATGAAATGACGTCTCGAGCGGGATCCGGCCCGCGGGCCGTAGTTTTGTGAATACTGCATTAGATTGATGGACAGGCAGGTGGTAGGCAGCCAGATGGACAGACAGGCAGAGAGAAGACATACAGACAGACACAGATAGACGGACGGACGGACGGACTGACGGAAGGAAGGAAGGAAGGACATATAGATGGATGGACGGACGGACGGACGGACAGACAGACAGACAGACATCAGACAGATAGATAAATAGATAGATAAATCAAGAGCTATCTGTGCATGTGTATACAGATATGTGGTGAGTGTATGTCAGGGACATTAAGTGACCAATGCCTTACCTCCCAGGAAGTAAAGATCTCGATATTATAGTCGCTCACTTTCACGTCTGGTGTTGCCAGGGGCAGCTTGGATGTGAAATTACTGTCGGTTTTAACCATTTTCGTCTTCCATTTGTCACCCTTAGCTGTGATGACGTCAACGTGATACATAAACCGGAGTTTGTCGTCTGCCTGCGGACATTTACGTTCATTGGGTACGTTTAAACAGCATCATCGTGTGCCATAACATTAAGCCCACACTTACAGGGATGACATCAGATGAATGAATTAACGAAAACCAGAAGTAGAGTTATTAAGCTTTACTAGAACACGATCATATGTAACAAAATGGACATTGCGGATAAAGCCTTCGTCAGCACATAAACGACAAATACACACTGTTACTACTACACGAAACACTACACGAATATATATATATATATATTAGGGACGTTCCAATGGCTTTATTACAAAAGCATGAAAGAAACATTAACAGGTGTGGTAGAATTAAACAAAGCATTCATTTTGAATGAATTATGCACCATGGGCTGGTCAGGAGAAGTCGCCGTTGGTATTCAGACAAGCATCCCAGTGCTTAAGAAGGCGGCAAATGCCGTCCGCAAAATAGGATTGTGGTTGCTCTCTGGACCAAGTGTTTACAGCGTTCATTATGTCTGCATCTGTGTGGAATCATTGCCCCTTGAAGCTTTTTTAAGAGGTCCGAACAAATAAAAATCACATGGTGACAAATGAGGACTATAAGCTGCATGTTGCAGAATTTCCCACTTCTTCCTTGCTAATGCTTCCTGCACAGTCTTTGCGACATGTGTACAAGCATTATCGTGCAGCAGAGAAAACATGCCGGGTCGTTTATTCTTGATGGCTTTTTGCAGCTTGTCTAGTGTTTGTAAGTAGTGGGTAGAGTTGATGTTGACACCAGGTTCTTTAAAATCGGCCAACAATAGCCCTTCATGGTAAAAAAATGCACCCATCATAACCTTACCAGAGGAAATCTATAACTTGAATTTTTTGTCTTTTGGTGATCCAGCAAGCTACCATTGCATGCTCTCTCTTCTGCTGCTCAGCTTAAAGTGGTAACACCATGATTCATCGCCTGCTACTATGAGGAAGAGAAATGCATCACCCTCCACTCTGTAACGCAGCAAGTGGTTCAAATACCACCCCATGCGTTCCTCTTTTTGGTGGTCGGTTAACATCCGTGGTACCCACTGTGAAAGAAACTGAATCACCGCTCTTAGAGCTTCTTTGGTCGGATTTTGGATCAACTCGGCCATTTTTTAAACGGTCAGAAACAGAACCTATGCATTATGGGATGATAAGCACTAGCTATGTTATTCATTGGTCAGTACTTATCACATGACTATAACATACGTAATTACGCGCCGTGCAGCACGAACGGATTTCAAATGAACGCCCCTTATATATATATATATATATATATATATATATATATATATATATATATATATATATATATATATATATATATATAGAGAGAGAGAGAGAGAGAGAGAGAGAGAGCTATGCTAAGCAGATGACAACGTATTGATAGCGGATAATGCATATGATATGCAACGATTGTTGGGCATTGTAATAACAGTGAATGCAAAGAAAGGACTCTCCTTGAATATAAAAAAAAAAAACTGTAACAATGGTGATATTAATGAAAAGTGCGACATTAAAATGTTAAATGGAAATAGAAGGGGACATTCTTAACCAAATGGATAATTTTAAGTACCCAGAGGCCGGTCTCTCTGGCCGAGGGGTTAAACGACTTTCTCCGTAATCCCGTTTATCCATGTAGGGTCTCGCAGCGCACGAGAATTGGTATCGGTTCTCGCCGTGTTGGTGACTTACGGGATAAGTGAGCCGGCCGCTCAGAAAGCAATGGCAAACTACTGAGCGTAATCTTGCCAAGAAATCAACAACAGCGGTAAAATGCTGGTCTTGACAGCGATGTCCTTTAAAGGGTATACGAACACAAAAAAAAGGGGTGGGGGGGGGGAATTTATAACATCAGACGGTAGGTGGACAACAGAGATTTAAAGTAGAATAGGGCAAGCAACAGCTGCATTTAAGAATATGAAAAGTATCTTATGCAACAAGTCACTATCATTGAATGTAAGGACGAGAGTGCTGAAGTGCTCTATATATATATACCTGTTTTACAGTATGGTAGTGAATCATGGAATGTAAATAAACACATTAGAAAGAACTTGGAAGCAACGGAGATGTGGTTTCTAGGACAAATATTGTGAATTCCTTGGACTGCCGGAGTAACTAACGACGATTGCCTGGAATAGGCTAATGAAACTAGAACATTATATACAACTATAAGTAAGAGACAAACAGCTTTCTTTGGTGACGTGATGAGAAGAGTGGCATTGGAGAACATAATAACTACCGGAAAGATCAAGGGGAAGAGAGGCAGAGGGTGACCAAGAGAAGTGGTGCTAAATGGATTGATACGGTGGCATGGAGGAATATACTGTATATACAACGCAACTTCTCAAAACATGGTTCGAGAAAGACAACCAAAGTAATGACCCGGGCGGTGGCAGGCCCGCCTCCAGAGATTGTCAAGAAGGTAAAGGACCAAAACATTTTGGAAAGGGGCCACTTCTGACGATCAGAAAGCTACACTCGTGCTAGCTCCGTGGTGGAATATTTAACCGTATAACGCCATCACCTGCCGCTCTCAATGTTGCTTCTGCAGCGGAGCTCTGTCGTCATTTGGAGGTGACAGGTTCGCATCCTGGTGAAGTAATTATGGCTTTCAATTATTTTGTTGTGTAGTACGTGCTTTACACTCTATCTCTTTCTTCTACTTCTATGAGTGCCAAACAATTCATGTCAATTTGTATATGATAGGATGCAAGGGGGCTAAGATGCTGTAGGCACATGGATTCACTTGGTAGGGGGGAATCGGGGAACCAATGGACGTCTCAGAAATACAATGATGATAATCTGGTTTGAAATAAAGTGAAGTAATCAGCAGATTACACAATGTATGACTAACTTTATTATTGTTTTATAGAAACACAGCACGGGAGGTGCCACGGCGCGATCTAGTTGTAGTAGTAGTCATCTAGGGGTTGATATTTATCCTTAATTATATATATATATATAAGTCGATCACCGTGGCTATTTCTCTCGGCTTCTTCGTCCTTACCGAGAGAAGGACTATCTTAGTTGGCTATGCGGCCTCACATTTTTGACTACCTTAAACTTTACTTAGGAGACTCTCAGATTACCTATTAATATTCAATGTTCATTCTCTCCACTGTCATCCGAAGCATCACAATGCGAAATGTACAAACGTAACATAACGCTAAATCAGGTTCATTTACTCTGTTACACTGACGTAATCACAAATCAACAAATGTTCACAAATCTACAAATGTTCACAATCACAACATCTCTATTATAACATATCTAAGATCTTAAGAGGCACTATTTCAGACCATTGCCTTCGTTCATAACGTGGTGTCCGCACTCAGAAGAAGAAGAAGAAGAAGAAGAAGAAGAAGAAGAAGAAGAAGAAGAAGAAGAAGAAGAAGAAGAAGAAGAAGAAGGAGAAGAAGACTGAAAACTGAAGACTGAAGACTGAAGACAGAACTCAGAAGAAGTCTTAGTTTGCTATTTAATTTACAGCGATCACATTTGCCATTCTCACCTTAAACATAATAGCTATTTCGGCCGGGGTGAGTTTCTCCTTGAAATACGGATCTGGCTTGGTCATGTCCCTGCAGAAATACGTGCCGCCATCTTTGTCTGTCACCTTCCTGATGACGAGTGTGTGGGTGTCGGTGACGAAGACGCGGTTGCGCTTGTCATTGTCATGCAGGTCAAGGTGGACTTCGTCTACCTGTGTTTGTGAAACAGTTGTCTCGGATACAAACTTACGTTCAACATGGTTACCAATGATATGATTGTGCAGTTATCATTGACCATAAAACAGCAAGTTACAGATGGCACACGTTGTTTTTCAATATATGCAAACACATGCAGCGATTTTTGACGGGAAAATGTTCTACCAAAACTATCAACACTATTATCATATCCCCCACTTCTACTACTAACACTACTACAACTGCTGCTGCTGCTGCCGCTGCTGCTGCGAGTACCACTAACACCACCATTACTATTGCTACAACAAGAACAACAACAACAAGAACAACAACAACAACAACAACAACTATTACCAGGCTTGTCCATGGGACACATTTTTCAGTCCCATCCCCATCCCATCCCACTGTAATTTTGCCTGTCCCATCCCATGGGATTCCCATGATAATACTAATATGGAATACAGTTCAAATAAAATTATGAACCTAATGAAAGTTTAGGGTTAGTGTCTACTAAATAGGACTACATGTACAAAGAGACATGTAAAACAACATAATTTATTAATTTTAATATTCAAGAGTATTTTATTAAAACAAAGTTTAATCTAAATATGACAATTCAGTGTCATTCTGACACTCTCATTCTGTTTCTGAGTCACTCTGCTCATTCAGCACATTATCAATTTCCTGCTGATCGACTGTTTCTAATAATTCAGTTAATCCAGGTAATCCCTGAACCATTTCCACAATTTTCATCTTACATGCAAATCTGATATACACAGAGTTTATAACGAGAGCTGGTAACATCCGTTTTCGTAACTTACTCAACAACAATCCAGCTGCACTAAATAAGCGCTCTACTGCTGCTGAGGACACTGGTATGGCCAAAACAATTTTCGCACTTGCTGTTAGCAGTGGAAACCTATGTTCATTTTCCCAATAATTTAATGGTTGTGAAGTTGGTTGCCGTAATTTTTGAAACATGGTGACTTCATCCTCAAGGCATTTGTTTCTGGGGTCATCAAACTTAAGTGCTTTGTTTGGTGGAGGATCAAAAAATAAGTCAAAATCACTTTTCGGCTTTTGTTCTACAATTCCTGCTACTTCACATACAGCAGATGATTCAGAAGAAAGATTTAAATCCTTGATGAATGAAATAACAGTTGGAACAACAGACTTAGAAAAAGCGATCCAATCATTGGCCCATTTATTGGTGTCCACATTCCCTTTCTTCTTAGTAACAACTGACTTGACCATGTCTTCTATTTTGGCTTTAATGTCAACTCCAGTAAGGAATGCTGCAGTAACTGCCAAAGAACTGCCGCAATATGGCCAAAGTTTTTCTCCAATAATTTTCTGAAAGTTCTGACAATATTTCTTCACCATGCTGCTGGAAGTTTCTTCGTCAATATCAACAATAACTTTGTACAACTGATAGTCTAGGACAGTGTTTCCAAAGCTTTTCAAGCAGAGGGCCATATCTACTATTTTCGGTAGTTAAGCGGGCCACAATGTTATAAAATTATAAAAGTCGTGCAATATCATTCTTACCTTCCTTAACTTTCGTCAACAAAATTCTAAAACTTTAAAGGCAGTCAGTGTCAGTACTATACTGCGGTCATTTTTTTTTTTTAAAGTTTAAAATCAAAAGTTCATTTAACAATACATTTTAAATCAGTTTCGAAAATCGCTATTAATGTAATTAATTTACAATTGTAACTGTTCTTCATAACCAGTTACTTAAGTTAAGATGCCAGTTTATCAATGTCTGGGCAGCAAATATGTCGTGCCCAAAGTCATAAGCATAGCTAGGTAACTAGGTCTGGAATATTGCTTGTTTTTTTTTTTTTATAACAGCCATTGCGGAAAATGACTGCTCGCATCTGTAAGCGAACCAAAACGACAAATGTATCTCTGGGCGAATGAACGCAAGTGTTCAAATAGTTCGACTGACAATAGTCGCTAGAATGAAATCATATGATTCAGCTGAAGGTTGCGAACTGAACAGGCGCATTCGATAATATCCGAACATAACAACCACGAGCAGAGTAAATTATCACACGCTGATGGGGCGCTCAGAGTGCATTTTTTGAAATGATTAAAATATATTATATTAAATACAAGGCCTCGCGTGCCACTTACTAACAGCTGGCGGGCCACAAGTGGCCCGCGGGCCGTGGTTTGGGAGCCTCTGGTCTAGTAAGAAGTATAAGAGCAGAATTAAATGAGATATAGTACCATCAATTTCTAGTTTGTCAAAAAAAAAAGTTTTGAATTTCTCATGTATGTACAGCATTCTTTAATCTGAACAATATTCGGAATGTGGTTTAAGAATTCTTCATCATCTTCATTAATAGTAATGCGAGTAATTTTTTAAATGGGCATTGAACCGCTAGTAATATGATCGCATGCGCGCATTTATTAATTTATCCGGTGTCCCTACCACGAGATAAAGAATTGATACAAGTATATAAAGAAAAAGGAAGGATAAAAGGCTTTAAAAAGGTTAAAATAAAATTTGCAATGACATGGCTACTGTCCCATGTGTCCCATGGGAAATACAAATGTTTGCTGTCCCGTCCCATCCCGTCACATTGGACGTTTCCCATTGGATTCCCATGACAAGCCTGACTATTACTACAACTGCTGTTGCTGCTATTACCATCACCACCACTACTACTACTACTACTACTACTACTACTACTACTACTACTACTACTACTACTACTACTACTACTACTACTACTACTACTACTACTACCACCACTGCTAATATTACTATTACAAGTCATACTACCATTACTACTAATACAACTGCTACCACCACCATCACACCACCACCACCATCACTAATACTACTACTGCCACCACCACCACCACCACCACTACTACTACTGCCACTACTACTACTACTACTACTACTACTACTACTACTACTACTACTACTACTACTACTACTACTACTACTACTACTACTACTACTACTACTACTACTATGTCTACTACACAACTATATAAGTTTCTGCAGCTAATGTTCCTGTTACTCCTACTATTATAAACTTAATTACTATAACAACAACAACAACAACAACAACAACAACAACAACACGGTAGAAACAAAAAGCCATATAATGGAATCATGCACTGATAAAGGCAACCAACGAAGTAAGGTGTAGGAAAACGGTGTATAAAATACGAGTATAAACATTACTGACATTTTACACTCTGATAACAATTAGCACGAACATAATATTGACAGTTAAGAATAACAATGACAATAACGATGAATAAAGAGTGATGGCTAGAATAAAATACAGCAGCTAATATATAGAACCACATAGAAGAAATACAGATAATAGCGACAAGAATAGAAAAGAAATATAGAAGAATGCAAAGGAAGGAAGAAAATACAGAGGGAATAAAAGAATGAAGTAAAAGTCTTTATTGTCATATTCTTTGAGGGAGTCTCCGTGGCGAAGTGTATACACCGCCAGCCCGACGCTTCAAAGGTTGTGGGTTCGATTCCGGTCGAAGACATTCAGTTCACCAGTGCAGTTTTCTCTGAGTCTCCTGGGGGTCGTTGATGGAGCTACGGAGTTCATGCTTTGTGGACGCTTTCGGCAGGCCGTCTTGCGGAATGAAACCGAGCCATGTGGGAAACATTTCGTGGCAATGAAGTCGATCCTCTCGACTTTTAAACCTTTAAAATCCCTTTACATATTCTTTCAAAATAAATTAGTGATGTCTCGAGAATGTTACCTTGAAATATTCTTTGCGACCCTTTGTCATCTTTCTGGATAGCTGGTACCACAGCATGGACATTCTCGTCTTGTCTTTGCGCTTCTTGTTCTTTTTTGTACGATTTCCTATCAGTTAATTTTGTTGTGTGAGTTGAGACATATGAAACACAAATACCCTGGCTTATCACATTCTATTCGAACAAGTTAAGTATTAGCTGGTTAGGTGAGGTCAGCATAAGCGAATGGAACAGGGTGCTTGCTATTAAACTTCCGGTGTGCTGATGCCAAGGTAGCGAGTTTAACACCAGCAGAGGGTCAGTTGGACTAAAATGATGACTTCTTCTCCTTGTCTTGGGGACGTGCTTGCTTGCTTGCTTGTGTTCGCTGGCTGTGAACCTGTATGTTGGATGAAGTGTCCACCAACATCAGTGTGATGTCATACAGGACCTGAGGTTTGCGTGAGTATCCGTTGTCCCATGTCTGGCTTATTGGTGTGCAGACTGGTAGTTCCTCGCCTTGCAGGCAGACACTCTCCGACTTCGGAGGATTCAACGATTCTACTGACATTAGCCAGGACCCTAAAGGGTCCTGTTGCCTAGAACGCTCGGCGAGGACGCGTAATTAAGTCTTGGCCAGTATAGAACCCAGCCCTTTTGCCTTGGAAACACCTCTGCGTCCCTAAACCAGAAGTTTAAGTGGGTTCGCCTGATGGCGAGGGACACTGGTAATAGGGAAAGCTAGCCCACATAAAAATCAGCCCGGTGTAATGTACGCCCGAGTTCAAACGAGCGAATGAAAAAAAAAAAAACAACAACAGAGAAACTTCTGCCGCTGACTTGACGGAGTGGTTGGCCATTACAGTGGCATGAGAGAAGTGGAGGAGGGTTTGATACCTGGGCTCTTCACTTGCTATGTGAACTAGCTACCTATCCCTCCATATACTCAGGCCTACAAATGTAAAGGTCCTAACACGATTTAGAAGCAGACCGCTTTGCGTTCATTTCGATGATGTGGTCGTCCGTCATTCAGACATGCATGGAAAACTACTACACGTGAACACGTGTGTGTGTGTGTGTGTGTGTATGTGTGTTTGTGTGTGTGTGTGTGTGTTTGTGTGTGTGTGTGTGTGTCTGTCTGTCTGTGTGTCTGTCTGTGTGTCTGTCTGT
>JACEFZ010022733.1:187500-201924 GCA_014155875.1 Cepaea nemoralis
CAAATTTCCTACCGCCATGGGTTGTAGTTATTATGTCTGGTGTGAAGCATAATATAACAAATTCAGAAGACATATTAGGTGACTACCAGGCGGGTTTTAGACAAAACAGATCAACAATAGATCAGATATTTATCTTACGACAAATAGCCGAGAAACATTGGGAATATAAAAGAGATCTCCATAACATTTTTGTGGATTTTAAAAAGGCTTATGATAGTGTCCATAGGAATAGTCTACGGAATGCTATGCAGGAATTTGGAATACCAAGGAAGTTAATCAACATGACCAGACTATGCATGGAAGATACTTATAATATAGTAACATATAAAGGCAGGAAATCAGACCCCTTTCAAATAACATCTGGCTTGAAACAGGATGATGCACTATCGCCGCTACTCTTCAATCTGGCTCTAGAGAAAGTTGTAAGGAAGATAAAGGAGGAATGTGATATTGGAAGAACATCCAAGCTGCTTGGTTATGCAGATGATATAGATATTATAGGGCAAAGTGAACAAAAGACATTGGAAATATTGACTCACTTAAAGGGAAAAGCCCAACAGATAGGGCTGGTTATCAACCAAGATAAGACAGAATATATGGTAATTTCAAGAGACGGAATGGCTAAAAACTCTGGCCACATACAAATAGATAATATGACCATTAAAAGAACGGAAACATACAAATACCTGGGTACAATCTTCAACTGCTCCAACATCATAAGGGAAGAAATACAAACTAGAATCAACTCTGGAAATAAGATATACTATGCACTACAACATCTACTAAAATCAAAGGCGCTATCTCGTAACACCAAAATCACATTATACAAAACACTGATCAGACCAATTGTGCTGTATGGCTCTGAAACCTGGAGTACAACGAAAGGAGACGAAGCCTTGTTACAAACCTTTGAGAACAAAATTTTAAGACGCATCTTTGGACCCATTAGGGATACACAAAGTGGAGAGTGGAAAAGAAGAAGTAACAAAGACATTTATGATCTGTTTAAGTCCCCGCTAATCACTGGTATCATGAAGGCTAATAGACTACAATGGCTGGGTCATATAGAAAGAATGGAAAATAATAGGGAAACAAAACTCGCTTACACTCAGGAAATAAATGACCGTAGACCCCGAGGTAGACCAAGAAGACGGTGGAGAGATAATACATGCACAGACCTACAAGCACTTGGAATCAACGACTGGCAAGAGAAGGTCCACCAGAGAGACGAATGGAGACGGATTGTATTTGCAGCAAAGAACCTCAATGGCTCGGAAAGCTGAAGAAGAAGAAGAAGAAGAAGACGGCAAGGTGCCAGTAGTAGTAGTAGTAGTAGTAGTAGTAGTAGTAGTAGTAGTAGTAGTAGTAGTAGTAGTAGTAGTAGTGGTGGTGGTGGTGGTGGTGGTAGTAGTAGTAGTAGTGTTGGTGGTGGTGATAGTAGTAGTAGTAGTAGTAGTAGTAGTTGCAGCAGTAGAAGCTGTAGCAGAAGTAGTAGTAGCAGCAGCAGCAGTAGTTGTAATTAAAAGTAATCGAACCCTTTGTTTGCACATGTGTCAAGTTCCAGGAGCCGCCAGGGAAGAGTATGTTGCTGATGTTCTCCGCGCCTTCCCCAGTGTCAGCCCAGATCTCATGCTTCACGACGTCCTCACTCCCGTCCCAGGACATCCCAAACGTGATTGTTCCGTTGATTTCTTCAGCGTGGCCTGAAATCAGACGCGTGGTTTTGAAAGTGAGGAATTACGAACAAATAGTGACATTATGAACATACATTGACATTATGAACAAATAATGAAATTATAAACAAATAGTGACATTATGAACAAATACTGACATTATGAACAAATACTGGCATTGTGATCAAATTTTGACATTATGAACAAACAGTGACATTATGAACTAATAGTGACATTATGAACAAATACTGACATTATGAACAAATACTGACATTACGAATAAAGCTGACATTATGAACAAACAGCGAAATTATGAACACATGGTGACGTTATAATCAAATAGTGACATTATAAAACTAAAAACAAATTAAAAAAAAAACTGACATTATGAACAAACAGTAACATTATGAACAAATAGTGACGTTATTAACAAATAGTGGCAGTATGAACAAATATTGACATTTTCAAGACTGGGGAGAGACCAGGACATTACAGATTCCGAAAACAAGACTCCGCTTTAAACTCCGACAAATGAGGTTCCAAGCAAGTAAACTAATTGCTACACCAGCGAGGCTCCACAACTGTCAGTAGTTCTACCACAGACAGACCACTGTCGTCCAACTTCCTCTTACGCGCCTTCTCTCCAGCTGTAGCACATTCTAGTGCTTTCTCTTCAGCTGTAGCACATTCTAGTGCTTTCTCTCCAGCTGTAGCACATTCTAGTGCTTTCTCTTCAGCTGTAGCACATTCTAGTGCTTTCTCTTCAACTGTAGCACATTCTAGTGCTTTCTCTCCAGCTGTAGCACATTCTAGTGCTTTCTCTTCAGCTGTAGCACATTCTAGTGCTTTCTCTTCAGCTGTAGCACATTGTAGTGCTTTCTCTTCAGCTGTAGCACATTCTAGTGCTTTCTCTTCAGCTGTAGCACATTCTAGTGCTTTCTCTTCAGCTGTAGCACATTCTAGTGCTGTCTCTCCAGCTGTAGCACATTCTAGTGCTGTCTCTCTAGCTGTAGCACATTCTAGTGCTGTCTCTCCAGCTGTAGCACATTCTAGTGCTTTCTCTTCAGCTGTAGCACATTCTAGTGCTGTCTCTCCAGCTGTAGCACATTCTAGTGCTGTCTCTCCAGCTGTAGCACATTCTAGTGCTTTCTATACAACTGTAGCACATTCTAGTTCTTTCTCTCCAGCTGTAGCAAATTCTAGTGCTTTCTATACAACTGTAGCACATTTTAGTTCTTTCTCTCCAGCTGTAGCACATTCTAGTGCTTTCTCTCCAGCTGTAGTACATTCGGTAGCTAGAAGCCGTGTCGCTGCAGGCAACCGAGGTACCGTAAATGATTCAGCGCGAAGGATAATATATCACCAAATGTGAACTCCCATGTGTTCAGAAGGACGATTTATCGCTATCATAGTGTCATGGTGTTGTTTGTTTCGTGTCGTGGTATCTTCTACAATGTCAATGTTGAGTGAACGGCAATTTACATTATACGACTTGTTCGTTTGACTGTGTACCATGTTGGGATAGAAGAGGCCGACCATATAAACGAGGGAATAACAGAGTCCATGGGCATCTTTATATATGAAACCCATAAACGGGCACTATCCCGCTGTTTATTCTTCACCCCGACACCGCTCTGTGCAAGAGTAACAAGATGAGATGAGATGAGACAAGATGAGATGAGATGAGTTGAGATGAGATGAAACATACAATAGTGTGACAAACTAAGCGCCCAGGGATGAAGTATCCACCTGGAATAAGTGGATAACTCTGCAGATGAGCACAGCATGACAAACACTTTCCCTGACAATCGGGCATTGCTGTCACAGGCAGAGGTAAAATACCCCATTATTAATGTAGAAAGTAAGGATAAACAACCACATTAGCGTCCCAGGAAAATTGTGCAAAGACTCAGGAATTAATTTATGTTAAATTAATTTTTTGTTGTTGCGACCATTCGATTTGAGCTCAAGCGTAGTCCATACACGTGCTATTAACTCTAGTGCATGCGACTAATTTTTGCGTGTGATTAGCTTTCGCTATTGCTAGTGTCCCTTGCCATGAGGTGAACCATTCCGACTTCAGAGATACTTGCAATTCACATCCGCCCCCCCCCTCCCCCAATCCCCCCAAAGTCAACATTTTAGTCCAAATGACCTGTGTAGGGTTTGAATCCTCTACCTTGCATCAGCACATCGGGAGTTTAAGATCGAACGCTCTTATCCACTGGATAGGAGCCATGCTAACCTCCCGTCTCTGGAGACGAATAAACTTCTACGCCAGTTGACAGGCCACATAATGATGATGGCGATGTTTGCTACCTTCTATGGCTATGATATTCTTTCTGTACGTCAACATAACTTCTAGAAGTAAATATAACGACATCTTAAAAGCTTTAATTTTGCCCTCACATTATTTCTTCATTGTCAGATTGCAACTGGAACTATTAGTGTTGGAACTCTTCGCTGGTTGCTGAGGATGGAGACGGAGCGCTTATGGGAATGTCCCGAATGCTGTGATGTCGGTTCCTAGATCAATCAATCAATCAATCAATCTTCATTGTCAGTTTCACAGTAACACACAATTAAACACCAGAAATAGCATGCTAGTTGAGCCACAGACATTTAGTGCCAAAAGAGTGAACGTGACAAATGAAACACAGATGATTCATGAATAACCTTGCTGTCTCAAAAATATGAACAGAAAATAAGCCCGGACACGTCTGAATAAAGCAGCCATTGTTATGAACACAGTAATCTTGTCTTCCGCTCTACATACGACAAGCTTGTGCCAATAGTTTGATGACGTAATTGACTAATTCACAAACCTCAGTCCGGTATGACATTGTCATGAAAACCACTGTCGTTAGCAATAAGATGATGCAATTTACAGAGACTGTCTGTATGCACAGCTGCAATTGTTTACAACAAGTTTCAGGTAGATCAAACGGCACCGCTGACCTTGAGGATTCTTGGATAGACAGAAAATATGTCAAGGTTATTTTGCCGACCAGCGGAATCAAAGACAGACGCTAGCTGTGTTGGTTGTCATAAAAAGGGGAAACTACTTGTGACATTGGTTGAACAAAAGGGAGAGAAGATTCCTGAAATGGATAATCTGCCCTGGAACCATCTGATGTTTTGACATCAAAGGAACGTCACTGGAATAACTCAAGGCTCTTGGACAAAAACATGATTTGTTTATAGCTAGTGTAACTCAGACAGTTGACTTAGGCAGACGTGCTTTGGCACTGCAGTTATGGATTTTAATAACATCTACCGTGTGCGGGATTAATTAGATTTAATTTTACACGTGCCTGTCATGGCAAATGTAGATGTGATTTAGTAGAACTGCGGTGTTGTATAAGGTAGAACCTATTGCATAATTAGGCCTAATTAATTTAGGCAGTAGCATGGTTGAAACTAGCTAGAGTGTGATGATTAGCTCTGTTAGTTGAGAATAGAGTAGTGAAGTGATGATTAGCTCTGTTAGTTGAGAATAGAGTAGTGAAGTGTTGATAAGCTCTGCTAGTTGAGAATAGAGTAATGGGGGATAATTGGGAGACGGGGAAATTGTCCAATAGTGGGATCTTCCAGTGGGGTGCTCCCTGGGGGTTCCGCACTCTGTTTGTTGGTTTTTTTTTCTTGTCTTGGCCTGATGAAGACCTATGTGATGAGCTCATCTGTCCCTGACAGAGTTTGGTTCACTGTATTTTTCTGAGCGAGGCCGGTGGCCCACGCTCATCTAATAGGGATCAGTGACGGGGAGGCTCTCACCAGCTGTGTTATATATTTTACAGGTTCCCTCTGGTTGGGATGAAGAACACAGAAACATTGAAAAATTCCGATCCCGGATATTTTTGGTGCAGGAAGATTGGCCAGCAACTTTCTCACTGGGCCTATGCTAGGAAAAGTTGATAAACATTTGCTCGGTGGAGCTGACTAGTATAAGTATCCCACAGGATAAATATTGAGAATATTATTGAGAATATTTTACACTACCTGTGGACAGCAACATAGTAATGGGTTCTGGTTTTCATACCATTCGTGAATAAACCAGTGGTGATGGATGTTCATTCCACTTATTACTAGAACAGTAGGGATTGATTTTCACACTACATGAAACCAAAACATTGGAGAGTGTTTGTTCCACTTAACAAGGACATCAGAACATTAGGACTTTATCTGGGAAATTAAGAGATCCATTTGAGACTAAGTACAATGACTGTTTTAAGAGTGAAAACTGTAGAACATTTCGTAAGAAGGAAGAATGTAATGTTCATGGGAAAGTGTTCCGCTTTTCACTGTGCAGGAATTGTGGGGTCTCAGTTTCTATAAACTATTAGGAACAGTTTTTTTTAAAGGAAAAACAATAGTATCAGTCCCAGACTGTATAGTTGAGTGGGGATCAGACCTCGTGGTTATCAAAGCTCCTGGAGGTGGACACTGTCTGGCGGGAGAGACGCAGCGTTTGGTGAGGTCCATTGTGCTGATTCTTGTGATGTCGTGTAATCCTTGACATGATGAGTGGACTCTGATTCTGAGCTTTGTGGTCGGATTTCTACATTTACCTTAGAAGATACAAAAAACATTTTCTTCGCATACACGTCTCACATACGTTACACTTTTTCTTTTAATAAATTAATTGTTATTAATTTTTAGAAGCAAGAGTTGTTGAGTATGTTGCGTTGGGGGAGGAATGAGAGGGGGCATGATCAGGTAGAGATATATATAGAGAGAGAAAGAGGTGTCCATGAACCGAAGGAGTGTGGTAGACGGAAGCTAGTGGATTCTCCAGGATATTGATAAGGGGTAAAATATAATGTGGGTGTTGACTCCCCTCACTCCAGGGACGACACTTTAAACGAATTCACGACAGACATCACACTGATGTTGGACAAGAGGATGTCACCATCTGACATACGTAGACCGTCACAAATGTTTATGCTCGTTAAGAGAAGATATAAAGTAGAGAAATTGGTGACAACTACAAAATAGAGGAGAAAAGAACAATGGGAAGGCAGAGACGTAAATATCTGGATGGCTAGGGCACATGGCAAGGTCGAGAAAGGAACACATAGCTGATCCACAACTATTGTGATCGTGTAAGATGGCGAAATATTACTTTTATCGAAAAGTTCGTTTATATGTGTATGTGATATTTCTTCGGCGAACTCCCCAGTTATATTGTATGTTCTTTCGAGTTCCAGCAATCAATTGTATCTATTAATGTTTCAATTAAATCACAGCTATTTCTCGTTGAACCTGATTTCCCGACCGCGCTCTTCTTTCCATTGTCCACTTTGTATCTTTTTTGGCTGGCTCTCCAATAACATCTGCCTGCCCTGTACAGTTGGCAGTCCACATGCCTTCCGCTGGTCACCTGACAGTTTCTGTGTCATTGGAGTTGGGTCAGGCCGAGCTGTAACTCTGCAGTTTTGATGTGGTCGACGTCGGCTCTCAGTTACACTGCATATTTGCGGCATTCTTTCGAGCACTTCTTTCATTGTCCTGAGGTATTATTGGCAGTCATCGAAGTAAATAAAGGATGTAAGTAGTGATCAAATAACATATTAGGGAATACAAAACATGCCTTATGGACCCTCATGGATTTGAAACTGACGCTTGAACATGACGATTTTGTGTCCTTGAGAGAATAAAATGCACTTTAACGCACACGCACCCCCCCCCCCCCCCCCCACACACCCCGACCCACACACACTCGCGCGCGCGAGCGCACACACACACACACCATCTCTCTCTCTCTCTCTCTCTCTCTCTCTCTCTCTCTCTCTCTCTCTCTCTCTTATAAAAGATGTTACCATTAGGCAAAGGTTGTGATTTTGAATTTTTTAAAGTATCGTTTTGTGACATTGATTCTTTATGATTTAATTTTGCGTGTGTGTGATAATTCCGCCTTGTAATTAAAGGCAAATAATGCCAAAGAATACCACGTTCTTATTTATTAAATCCCAGTTTATTTTAGGGCCAGTTTTAAAGTCCCCTAGGGCAATAGGTTGGAGTTTGTTGACAATGAAACGGCCAAAACCTGTGGAGAAAATGTAATCAACCTTGGCCTGATTGGGGACATAGCTGTGCGGTATCGTGACCTCGTTAGATCTAAACATGCCTCCAGCAGGCGTGAAGGTTCAGTGCCGGTTTTGTGAAGGGAGAAGAGGGTTCATCTACTCCTGGATATGGCACTTCAGTACCGGGTAGGGAAGAGTCTCTACACCAGCCTTACCCTGATAGATGCAAGTTCTACCGGGGCTCACACGAACTGAACGCCGGTATTTCGGAGTTAACACCCAGACTTCCAGAAGAGTCACTCACCAACCTACCCACTAATCAATCCACCAACCCCGCAGCTAACCCACCAACCAGCCGACCAGGCAGCCTAGTTTAAGCCAACCAGCCAACCAACCAACTAAACAACCAACTAACAAGCCAGCCAACCAGCCAGCCAGCCAACCAACCAACCAACTATCCAACCAACCAACTAACCAACCAATCAACCAGCTAACCAGCCAGCCAACCAACCAACCAACCATCCCGCCATCTAGCCAGCCAGCCAATCAATCAACCAACCAACCAAACAGTCAACCAACCAACCAACCAAACATCCATCCAGCCAAGCAACCAATCAACCAACCAGCCAACCAACCCACCAACCAACCAACCAACCATCCAACCAACCAACCAACCAACCAACCAACCATCAATTGAATTAACCAACCAACCAACCATCCAACCAACCAACCATCCATTCAACCTACCAACCAACCAGCCAAGCAACCAACCAACCAAACAGCCGACCAACCAACAAACCATCCATCCAACCAACCATCCATCCATCCATCCATCCAACCAACCAACCAACCAACCAAACAGCCAACCAACCAAACAACCATCCATCCATCCATCCAACCAACCAACCAAACACCCATCTATACATCCATCCATCCATCAATCCAGCCAGCCAACCAACCAATTAACCAGACAGCTAACCAACCATCCATCCATCCAACAAACTAACCAACCAACCAACCAACCAACCAACCAGCTAGCCAACCAACCAGCCAACCAGCCAACCAGCCAACCAATTAACCAACCAGCCAACCAGCCAGCCAGTCAGCCAGCCAGCCAGCTAGCCAACAAACCAACGAACCAACTAACCAACCAACCAACCAACCAAACACCCATCTATACATCCATCCATCCATCAATCCAGCCAGCCAACCAACCAATTAACCAGACAGCTAACCAACCAACCAACCAACCAAACAACCAACCAACCAACTAACCAACCAGCCAACCAACCAACCAGCCAGCCAACCAACCAGCCAACTAACCAACCAGCCAACCAATTAACCAACCAACCAACCAACCAGCCAACCAGCCAGCCAACCAACCAACCAACCAACCAACCAACCAACCAACCAACCAACCAACCAACAGGGAAAACATCAGTAGCTGGAGGTATAAATATCAAGTTCATTATACCCGGTTTGATATTCAGGGAAAATATCAGCTGCTGGCAGTGTGTACTTTCAAGTTTATTTTAGAGTCGATCTATTACTGCCTCGTATCCTTTTACTGTCTTCTCTCTTTTCCTGTCCAAGATCACACTTACACCCCATTCATGTTTATGGCCGTCCGTGTAATTAGCTGGTGGACCAGCACGCAGTTGGACACAGGCCATTGCAGACACCTTTGCCATGAGGGTGTATGAGGCGAGAGACACATCAAGAGACCGAGAGACTTTTTGATGCGACGTGAAAGAGAGCGACGTCATGCACAGAACCTGTAACATGATGAGTAACGACTCATTTGTAGCAGGTGTAACATTCATGAGCACTATTGTTATTCTCACCGAAATATGCTTGCTGTTCCACTGAGACGGCGAAACAACGTAGCCACCACCAAGGTTAGCTGTTAACGAAGAATCATCATAGTGGCACTCCGGTCTGATGGTTAGGCATCCTGTCTCCCTCAACAGCTGTCACCAGCAGGAGGAGCTGATTGATCTAGTCACACGCTGGCGTTGAACATTCTTCTGCTCGTTCCTCGAGGGAGTCTCCGTGGCCAAGTGGTACGCTGTCTGCCTTACCTCGGAGTTTCGATTCCGGCCTACATCGTTTGGTTCATGAGTGCAGTTTTCTTTGAGACTCCTGGGGGTCGTTGCTGAAGCTACGGAGTTCGTGCTTTGTGTGACACTTTCGGCAAACCGGCCTGCGGAAAGACAGCGAGCCTTATGGAATCAAACCCGTTGCAATGAAGTCGCTCCTCTTGCCATTTAAATCCTTTGTTCTGCTGGTTCCTGGCTGGAAGCCATTCTGACATCCAAACTCAATCATCCTTGAATATATGCTTGGGTATTCATTGTGTCTTCAACCAGCAGTCGGTCATTGGTAGTCTTCACAATTTATTGTTTTAGAGATCAAGCCCAACAGAAGACTGCCATAGTCTAAATCCAGATACACTTTCATCTATCATTCTGCCCACCAAGAGATATGATCAATGCAGTATAAAACTGACTGACACACACGGAAGCCGATAGATGATTAAGAATCTTTGAGTAATTGTTTGATTAATTAGTTTCTAGAATCCATTTCCCGGGAAGGTAACAAGGTCAAAACAAATCTGAAGAAGTCGGATGTGTCGGCCGAAAGGTGCAAGTATCGCAGCTCTACTGTAAACAGGAACAACGTAATTCCGTCAAAACAACATTCCAGACGAACGCAGAAGAAGAAGAAGAAGAAGAAGAAGAAGAAGAAGAAGAAGAAGAAGAAGAAGAAGCAGAAGAAGAAGAAGAAGAAGAAGAAGAAGAGAAGAAGAAGAAGAAGAAGAAGAAGAAGAAGAAGAAGAAGGAGAAGAGAAGAAGAAGAAGAAGAATCCATGTAACCGAGGTGTGAAGCTACTTACTAGTGTCCTTGAGCTTCTGCAGAACACGCCCATGTGATCTGTGTGAACCATCTATTAGTGTCATTGAACTTCTGCAGAAAACACCCATGTGATCACAGGACTGTGCAAACACTCCACAGCAGTGGTGGGGAGCCCAGTGTACACAACGGGTGTTGGCATCATCACCATCATGTGCCCTGCCAAATAGCGTAGGCGTCATTGTATCTCCACGGACATCGGTCCCTGGTGTCGTGAGTCAACTCTGTTGATGATATTTCTCCATGCTAGCGGCAGTCCGTCCAGCATCATTTCTCTTGGTGTCTTCCTGCCTCTTCTGCCGCTGATCTTTCGGTTGCCACGATGATTTTCACTGAGCCCATTCTCATGTCCGTGGCGAAGGCGTTACGGACGCAGTTCGTAATCCCGTATACCCGCGTTCGAAAAACAGCTGCGGGCTATTTGACAGCAGGTCGCATTGCGTTGATATTTTACGAAATGGTATGAGTGTCGGTTGTTCAGAATGCAGTGGCAAACTACTGAACGTAAACTTGCCAAGAGATCTCAAGAGCTAAAAATGCTGGTGTTGACTGCGATGTTCTGTAAAGGATATGCAACTAACATTTTATAAAACTCTTCTCTTTACATGAAAACAGAAGGATGTTTGTCTGTTTAAAATATATTTTTATGTAGTGTTCTACTTTCATTACCTATTTCCAGGCAATCGCTGTTAGTTACTCTGATAATCCATGGTGTTGGCAACATTCGTCTCAGGGACAACATCTGACTGCCTCCAAACTCTTCCTAGTTTCTTCATTCACGTTCAGTGATTATCTCTGACCTCAGCCTTCTGTCTCTTGTGCTGCCAGTCATTTCTAATGCCGACTTTCATTCATGCTATGATGTCACACTGTCCATCATCTTCTCTCTTGGTCATACTCCAACTTTCCATCTCTCATGACATGCCCAGAGAATGTAGACTGTCTTATGATGATGCGAGTAGCCAGTTCTTTGTGTAAGTTAACTTCTGTCAAGATATCTTCATTGCTCTTTCTATCCATCCACGATGTTCTCAACATTCTTCTATGAAACCACATCTACGCAACTTCCTCATAATTCCTCATGTGTCTGCCAACTGTCCATGATTCTCTTCCGTACATCGGTATTGGCTCCATATGTCCCCTAAGAACTCTTTCCCTCACTTCAATTGACAAAGATAAATTGCAGAAATATTCTACATCTTGTGAAATGCTGCCTTTGCTTGGGCTATTCAACATTTACCTTCCTTAATACATCTGCCATCTGCTGTTATTAAAGTACCCACATAATAAACGCATTGACTTGTTTCAGGTTGGTTATATTGACTTTGATGTTACATTTGCGTATACACTTTTTCTTTGTAATAACCATTACTTCAGTTTTTCTGTTATCCTTTGTTTTGACTTTCTGCTGCAATTATGTATATCATTTCTTGCACCTGCGTTATAATATGTTCCATATGGTAGTCTTCCGATGATGTGGCCACAGTCAGACTCCCTGAGTTTGCACCGACCTCATAGAGTATGCTTCAGACAGTGGAAACTATCATGATACGGGCGGAGTGGCTTGCATCACTCGTGAAGAAGAGGATTATGGGCATGTCCGGGATTGGTTTTCTAGACCATATAGGTGTGCGGGGAAATTAACAGGCTGATAGATTAGCTGCTGCAACACCTCAGTGCTGGGAGCTACTTTATGATTAATGTGATGAGGTCAAGGCTCTCTGGGATCAGGTGGGGAGTGGAACGAGCAGACGGAGTATCTATAACTGGAAAGACTGGCTCAGAAGGAAGTGAGAATAAGGGAGTGAGTAAAAGGGAATCAGTAGAATGGAGTGAGTAGACGGGAGTGAGTAGACAGGAATGAGTAGAAGGGAATGAGTAGAAGGGAGCGAGTAAAAGGGAGTAAATAGAAGGGAGTGAGTAAACAGAAATTAGTAGCAGATGGGAGTGAGTAGAAGGGAGTGAGTAAAAAGGTATGAGTAAAAGGGGAGTAACATGGAGTGAGTAGAAAGCAGTGAGCAAAATGGAATGAGTAGAAGGGAGTGAGTAGAAGGGAGTGAGTAGAAAGGATTGAGTAGAAAGAAGTGAGTAGAAGGGAGTGAGTAGAAGGGAGTGAGTAGAAGGGAATGAGTAGCAGGGAATGAGTAGAAGGGAGTTAATAAAAGGGAGTGAATTGAAAGGAGAGAGCAGGAAGGAGTGAATAGAAGGGAGTGAGTAGAAGGAAGTGGGTAGAAATGAGTGAGTTGAAGGGATTGAGTAGAATTAGTGAGTAGAAATGAGTGAGTTGAAGGGAATGAGTAGAAGAGAGTGAGTAGAAGAGAGTGAGTGGAAGGAAATGAGTAGAAGAGAATGAGTGGATGGGAGTGAGTAGAAGGGATTGAGTAGAATGTGAGCAGAAAAGAGTGAGTAGAAGGGGGCCAGTAGAAGGGAATGTGTTGGAGGGAATGTGTTGAAGGGAGTGAGTGAAAGGGAGTGAGTAAAAGGGGGTGAGTAGAAGGGAATAAGTAAAAGGGAGTGAGTAGAATGGAATGAGCAGAAGAGAGTAGAAGGGAGTGATTAGAAGGGAGATAGTAGAAATAACTGAGTAGAAGAGGGTGAGTAGAATGTGGGTGAGCAAAAGAGAGTGAGCAGAAGGGAGTGAGTAGAATGGAATGAGCAGAAGGGGGCAGAAGGGAATGAGTAGAAGGGAGTGAGTAGAAGAGAGTGAGTAGAAGGGAGTGAGTAGAAGGGAGTAGAAGGGAATGAGTAGAAGGTTATTAGTAGAAGGGAATGAGTAGAAAGAAGTGAGTAGAAGGGAATGTGTTGAAGGGAGTAGAAGGAAGTGAATAGAAGGGAGTAAATAGAAGGGAATGGGTAGAAGGGAGTAAGTAGAAGGGAGTAAGTAGAAGGTAGTGAGTATAATGGAGTGAGTAAAAATGAGTAAGCAGAAGGGAATGAGTAGAAAGGAACGAATAGAACGAAGTGAGTAGGAGGGAATGGGTAGAAGGGAGTGAGTAGAAGGGAGTAAGTAGAAGGGAGTAAGTAGAAGGGAGTAAGTAGAAGGGAATTAGTAGAAGGAAATGGCTTGAAGGGAGTGAGTAGAAGGGAGTGAGTAGAAGGGAATAAGTAGAAGGGAATAAGTAGAAGGGAATTAGTAGAAGGAAATGGGTGGAAGGGAGTGAGTAGAAGGGAGTAAGTAGAAGGGATTGAGTAGAATAGAGTAAGTAGAAAGTAAAGGGTAGAAGGGAGTAAGTAGACGGGAATGAGAAAAAGGGCCTGAACGATACTCAAGACGTAAAGGAAAGGACAGACTGGCTTTTAATCAAATTGATACTTAAAGAGGATATTGAAACTAGAACATTATAGTCAACAATAAGAATGAGACAAACAACGTTATTGGTCAGATGATAAGATAGAGGCAATGAAGAACCTCGTGACGATTGGAATTCAAGGGGAAGAGAGGCAAAGGCAGACCAAGAGAAATGATGCTGGATGGACTAAAACGGTGGCATGGAGGTATGTCACCAGCAGAGTTGATCCAGAACACCAAAGACCAAGATCTGTAGAGAGACATGAACGCCTATGCCAGCTGGCAAAACACTTCATGATGTTGATGATGACTAGAATAATCAGCATATAGACTCTTTGGTGGCTTTTGAAGCGGAGACGGCATACGTGTCGAAATTACTCGTGTGCAACGATGTAGGTTCTTAATTTCAGTAATATATCTGGCATCGACAAACTTTTTATTTTATCACATCACAAATAACAAGAAACCGACATACGAAAAAAAAAACATCCCCTAAAACAACATTGTTTGTGGATTTATAACA
>JACEFZ010022734.1:0-118035 GCA_014155875.1 Cepaea nemoralis
GTGGGGAAAAATGTTGAGGTAGAGTTTCTTGCGCAAGAGTGAGAAAGGTTGCTGGTAAATTTGTTAAGCCTAATGTAGAAGATGTCGCCAGTGTCTCAATTACATGTATTAAAGCACAGCTTACTAGATCTACAATCACTGGAACCACTTCTAGGACCAAAGATGGCTATGTCTTCAAAGAAAGTCTTGCAGGCATAACTGTTCGATAAAACTTTATTTTAGATTAATATATCATATTAAACTTTTTTTACTGTCGCTTTAAATAATTTTAAAAAACTGCAAATAGCCTTTTAATGATTATTTATTTCTTATAGCAATATGGATGAGTTGTTGCTGCTTCTTTTTAAAAAAAGGTCCATTTCTCCCCACTATGGTCCATTGCTCCCCACGTGCTGGTCCATTTCACCCCAATGGTGGGTCAATTTCTCCCATGTTTCATATACATTTTTGAAATGCATTTTGCAAAGAAACATATAGAAATAGATTGCTAAATGTTTTCCCCTTTTAAAATAAATTAATGTACAACATTTTAGTCATGGTTTTGTTATGTTTCGATAAAATCTGTTCCGGTGATGAGCAAAAATTGAAAACTACAAAATTGCTGGTCCATTTCTCCCCAGTCTCCCCTATTTCTTCCCTTATGATGTTGGAGCAGTTGAAGATTGTACCCAGCACTAATAGAAACAAATCAGAAGCTGAATTACAAGTCCACATGAATAGTCTAAACGAAATGTGTAGGGAAAATAACATGAAAATTAGCACAAGCAAACAGAGGTAATGACGATAACTAAAGAAGAAAAAAAAACAACAACAATTCACCTAAATGAACATCCATTGAAACAAGTAAAGAGTTTCAAGTATCTAGGAAGTATAATATCATCAAATGGCAGATCAGAAGACGAGATTGAAAATAGATGCAATAAGGCAAACCAACTCATTGGACAAATGGCACCAATACTAAAGTACAAACATGTAATCATGTATCAATAACTACTAAGAAAGCATTTGACAACACAATCGTCCTACCAACTCTATGTTACTAATGCCAAACCTGGACAATGACAGAAAAAGAGAAAAGAAAAATCACAACTACAGAAATGAGATTCCTGATAAGAATGCTAAACGTATCAAGAAGAGATAAGATCAGAAATGAAGAAATCAGGACTAACGTGCGGGTTATAGCAGCACTAGATTTTATTAGAAGGCAGCAAGTCAAATGATTTGGCCATGCAAGTAAGTAGGTTACCAGTCAACAGCATACCACAACAAGCAATGAAGTACAGACCAGATGGAAACAGAGGAAGAGGCCGATCACGTAAACGTTGGACGCAGGAAATAACAGAGTCCATGGGAATATCGATACATGAAGCCCATAAGCGGGCACTCTCCCGCTGTTTATACTTCACCTCGACACCGCAAGGTACAAGAGGAACATGATGAGATGAGATGAGATGAGATAAGAACACCAGGGGAGAGAAGAGTACATGTAACGATTGCTACACCGGAAGTCCGGAAAACTGTATTTGTCAACAGTGGCTGACACTGACATCGCTAAACAATTTAGCGACAGCAATTCTTCAGTTTTGCAGCGACAGTGACACTGTCAGTCAAAACCTAGTTGTTTTTTTTTAACTTGTTACTGAAAAATATTAATGTAATATTGCCTTCATCCCTGTTGTGTTAGTTTTAAAGGGTGACTAGAATTTTTGTTTTCGTTGCGACGTCTGCTTTGAAAAATAACTGGATAAGTTGTTATTCAAATCAAAGCAGACGTCGCAACGAAACCAAAAATTCTAGATTCACGGAGCTCCTTCATTTTTTTTTTTTTTTGCTAAGGAGGCAACAGTCAGCAGTAGCCAGTAACAATTGATTTTATTCACTAGTTTGATATGATCAAATGGCAAAAAGATTGTAATGCCCAAAAAGATGATAATACCCAAAAAGATGATAATACCCAAAAAGATGATAATGTAGAACAAAATTATCCCACAAGACAGAACTGGTGTCGTGAGCCGCTACACGCTATGGGATTTACTGAGGAGGCGATCCGAGCACTTATGGATTGAATGGTTCAATGTGCGATGAGGATGATCTGTCGACTAACTAACTAAATATCCCACAGAAAGTAATGACAACAGTAGCAGTAATACTCATGTACGATCATGGTTGTAAAATTTAGTATTTACTCATCACACCACCAATAGATAGGTCCTGAAAAACCAAATCTAATGGTACCACAATGGTGCCTGTATGTCAATTCTAAGTGGAGATATTCACATCTGAGTGTCGGTATCTCCAGCAAAAAATTTAATATGATTTCCCTAATTTCAGAGCTCTTCAGTGTGTCCATTTATCTCTGCATGCAAGATTGTCTCAAATGGATCATAGACTGACTTCAAAAATATGTTCCGTCATGTTAAATGATTAAAAAAAAACAAACAGTAAAAGTATTCAAATAAATTATTAATAATCTTTAAACTTGTATTCTCTTTAACTTTAGTATTTCAAATTGCACATTTTGAGCGTTAAGTCCGATCAATATTCATTATTCGCGTCGACCGCCATCTTCGCTTTCCATTCACAAAGTTGAAATATCTCTGCTTAAATATTTTTAAATACCACAAATGGAAGGCGATTGGTGATGAAACTCCAAATATATGTAAAAATTTATGCAGAATTCGAAAATACATCTCAAAATATTCAAAGATTTATAAAAACAGCTCTAGAAAATAAAATTTCTTACTTTATGGTAAATAATAAAATTTATTTAAAAGCCATGATAATTTAAACCAATCGCTGTACACGGAATATTAGACTAACCTTTTCTGCAGAACCTAAGATGGCGTCTATTATTGTCACATGATATTTGAATGAAAGAATGACGTGGGAAGCATGAATCGTCTTTACAGCAGCCATTTTGGGGACACAATGGATCATTGCAGAGTGATGCCGTATATCACTCCCGGTTTGATGTTGGGTCGCAGCATGATCGAACTCCCTAGTAGTAACTGATTCAGTGCCAGACAAAATGTAGGTTTGGACAACACATGGTACACAATCAAATAAACAAGTATTATTGTGTTAATTTACATTCACTGAACATTACATTTCAGAACATGCCACGAAACAAAACAAATATTATGATGACCCTGGTATGGCAATATATCTTCCTCCTGTCCAAATAATAGGTCACATTTGGTGATATATTATCCTTCAGCACTGAATCAGTTAAAGTACAAATATGAGGGGAAGCTTAAGGCTAATATTGATGATGTTGACAGAAAGGTGATAATGGCCAAAAAAAGATTATAATGTGGAAAAGATGATATTGTGACAAAAAATGCTGTCATAGAAAATAATGACATCAATATTGTTGGATTATTGTGAAAAAATGTGGTGAATATTAAAGAAATCTTGATAATGATTAAAATATTGACAAAAGTGATAATGATAAAAAGTATGAATAACAAGATGATGATAACATTTGTTGTGATGAGTGAAGTGTGATAAACATGATGGTGATGATTAAAAAGATGATAACTATGGCGATTAGCAGATGATAACTATGGCAACTAGCAGATGATGACAATGATGGTAAACAAAAAATTATCATGGCGTGTATATAAATAGGCTTGAAGCTTAATTTAAGTACAAATAATTATGCATACATGCCTCTGCAATAAACTTTATTTTTCACAGCAAGAAAATTGAAATATTTTTTGTGATGGCTGGTCTGGTTCGCAAGATCAGTCACGAGGATGGCGTTGGTGCACCCAGTCGGGAACTTCCCAGCCGAAGCAAGTTAGCAAGGCAGGCGTTTCGAGAATGTTACTGCAGCATGAAGCCTGAGTAGCGGTTTGAGCGGACGAAAGAGCATTTTTTGTACGATGGTTCGACGAAGGTCTTGATAAGCGCCACTCTCTCTCAATGAGTAGTGGGCTTGCAGTCAGTAAGCTGGTATAGCTTTTAGGTCAGTCCTGCCTGGCGTAGCTTGAAGCTCGTTGGTAGGCTCCAGTAGTTTTGAATGCATCACCGGGTAACAAGGGGGTGCGCTGAGCGATTGCTACACTTGGCCTGCGAGTGCTTGAATAGTCCGTCTGTGCAATAGATATCTGGTTGATCCTGTCAGTAGTCATATGCTTATCTCAAAGATTAAGCCATGCATGTCTAAGTTCACACTGTCTCACGAGGTTCCTTAGATGACACGATCCTACTTGGGTAACTGTGGCAATTCTAGAGCTAATACATGCTTACCAAGATCTGACCCTTGCGGAAAGAGCTCTTTTATTAGTTAAAACCAAACGTCGTTGCCCTTCGTGGGGAGTGGCATTCCCACTGGTGACTCTGGATAACTTTGTGCTGATTGCATGGCCTTACGTGCTGACGACGCATCTTTCAGATGTCTGCTCTATCACGTGTCGATTTGACATGCCTACCATGTTTGTAACGAGTAACGGGGAACTTACCCACTCCCGGCACAGGGAGGTGGTGACGAAAAATAACAATACGGGACTCTATCGAGGCCCCGTAATTGGAATGAATACATTTTAAACCCCTTAATGAGGATCTATTGGAGGGCAAGTCTAGTGCCAGCTGCTGTGGTAATTCCAGCTCCAATAGCATATATTAAAGTTGTTGCAGTTAAAAAGCTCGTAGTTGGATCTCAGGTGCAAGCGCGCAGTCCGGCTCGCACTAGTTCACTGCCAAATGTTCCTGCCCTACCATCTGCCAGCTCTCTCCCGTGGGTGCTCTTTGTTGAACGTCCCGGGTGGCTGGCGCATTTACTTTGAAAAAATTAGAGTTCAAAGCAGGCCTCAGCTGCCTGAATAATGGTGCATGGAATAATGGAATAGGACCTCGGTTCTATTTTGTTGGTTTTCAAAACTGGAGATAATGATTAACAGGGACAACAGGGGCATTCGTATTGCGACATTAGAGGTGACATTCTTGGATCACCGCAAGATGAGCTACTGTGAAAGCATTTGTCAAGAATGTTTTCATTAATCAAGAACGAAAGTCGGAGGTGCGAAGACGATCAGATACCATCGTAGTTTTGACCATAAATGATGCCGACTAACGACCCCAATCAAAATGGAATACCGCTTGGCTCGCAAATCCACAATGTGGAAAGACCAAGTCACGTGGGCGATGACAAAGGCATAAGCGTCCTAAGGGCATGAAATGGAATATTGCTTGGCGAGCAAATCCATTACAAGGAAAGTCGTTATCAAAAGCTCATTGAGTGAGCATTGTCAAAGGTGGAAAAAGCGTCCCAGTGGCATGCAATGGAATATTGCTTGGCTAGCGAATCCATTATGTGGAAGTCCAAAGCAAAAGCTCACTGTTTGGATGTCATCTGCATACTGGTCCCTCCTGGTCTTCGGAGGAACAGCCTGTGGTGAACAGGGGGGCCCAATATACGGAAGTGAGACTAAGCAGGATGTGGTGATTCCTTGGGTGAGCCCAGTACCAGAGCGCTATGTGTCGGCTATGATGTCTTCGGATGTTCTAGGTGGGCCAGCTGGGATAGGGATAACACCACAACAGTAAGAGTCGAGAAAGCGACCCAGAGGCGCGAATGGGAATATTGCTTGGCTAGGAAACCCATTTTGTGGAATGTCCAAACCGAAAGCTCACTGAGTGGATGTCATCTGCAGACTGACCTCTTCTGCTTTGTGTGAAGAGTGGCCTGTGGTGAACAAAATGCCCAATATACGGAAGTGTATCTAAACCGCCATGTACAGAACGTGACGATTCCTTGGGTGAGCCCATTACCAGAGCGCTGTGTGTCGGCTCTGCAATTATGGAAGCTTCCTTGGATGGCGGGGAATACCCATGGTCTGCCCCTGCCTTCCCTTGAGGGCTGCCCGGGATGTCTTTGGCCATTCTAACTTGACCAGCTGGGAATGTAGGTGACACCACAACAGTGAGAGTCAAAAGTCCTTCGAAACACCCAGGGAGGTTTATCCAGTCAACAAATGCCCGCAGACGTCAAATGTGTTGGCTGAAAGGTGCAAGTATCGCAGCTCTGCTGTAAACAGGCACAATGCAACTTCGTTCGAAAAAACACTCCGGATGAACGAAGAAGAAGAAGAAGAAGAAGAAGAAATATTTTTTGACCACAAAAATACATGCATATGCAAACTCTTTTGTCACAAATACCATCACACATTTTACATGCCAAGCTATGCATTTTGTTTATATAGTACGTATTATGGTATTACCACAATGTAGTATACAAGTAAATGGGAATATTCTTAAAAAAGTTAATCAGTACAATTATCTCAGAACAGTTATAACATCTGATGGGAGATGCCTGAAGAGATTAGAACAAGAATCGCCATGGCAAAGGTGGCCTTTTGTGAAATAGAAAAGATACTGACCAATAAAAAGATGTCACATTTGCAACAAGACAAAGAGTGTTGAGGTGCAGTATAGAACCGTACTTTTGTTTGGATGTGAAGAGTGGACAATGAGCAGACGAGCTGAAAAACATCTGATGGCTGTGGAAATGTGGTTTCTGAGGAAAATGCAAATACCATGGACAGACAGCAAAACCAAGACCAAGCCCTATAAGAAACAAATGAAAACCATAAACTGATTAGAGAAATTAGACATAGACAGTCACTGTTTGTTTGGACACGTTGTGAGAAGAAATAAATCGGATAACGTGGTGACAACTGGCAAGATCTAGGGGAAGAGAACAAGGGGAAGGCAGAGAAGTAAATACCTGGATGGCTTGACCACATGGTATGGTCGAGACAAGAACACTGAGCTGATCCACGACTCTGATGATCACGTGAGATGGCGAAATTTGACTGCCCACACTTATCGGCTTGGCACATGATGATCATCATCATGGTCACACATGCATGCTGGTCTACCATAGAAATTATGTGTGGTAATATCTTCCTTCTCCTCTCACTTCTTTCTCCTTGTCTTCTTCTACTCCTCCTCCTCCTGCTTCTTTTCCTGTACGTCTCAAATAGTCATTATGTTTAAACATTTTTTGTCTTTAGAAATTATCTCTATGTTTCTCACTCTATTTTATTAGGGAAGGATGGTGTTTTTGTAAAAGTCTATTGAACTCTGACATCTGAGTTGTGAGAGCTACAGTATTTTTGAACACTTGTGGAAAATGCCACAAACGTCATCTAAGAAAAAAGAACTGTATTTAGGGAAGTGCTTAGCAGATCTGCATAACAAAAGTGAAGTCAAACAGCTTGATAACCAAGTCAGCATGTAAGTTTATCATTATTACTGGAGTGGAATTATTGCAGATTAATTTTTCTTAAAGGAATTTATAATAAAAGAATAGATCATTAATGATAGTTAATTCTGATTGCAGATTCATTTTTCTTAAAGGAATTTTTAGTAAAAGAATAGATGCATTAATGATAACTAATTCTGATCTGTCATCCATGATCACAATGACATTATGGTTAGTGCATGTGCCTGCCAAACAGTGGTCCAGGTTATATCCCCAACAGAGGCAGGATTATTATTTCTGACCAGTATGCATGTTAGGTCAACTTAGCTTTAAAAAAATCTGTACCTTGCAGTGGTAGAAACTCCGCCAGGGAGCAAGCACGACACGAGGCTTCTGATCATCAGAAGGGGTCCTCGATGAATGTTTTGGCCCCTTTACCTTCGTGACACTCTCAGGGGACGGGCTCATCTGGGTCATGACTCCCAGATGTCTTTCTCCTGTCGTACATATCTATGAGATTTTCCCATGTCAACTTCGTAGTGGCTGTTGTTTCAGGCTCATTGTGAGGTGGTACTCTTCAGGAGAGGTTTTTGTGGTGCTGAGGTTGTTCTTCTTGAGAGACGGTGACTAAGATTGCAGGCAAAGTTGAACCATTTACTGCATATCCTTGTCCCATTCCATATTGCGCTTGCTCCATAGCCAGCTTGAGGCCTTCTCCACGGCCTCGCCCAGTTTTTTAACTGCCCGGTTTCTTGCTTGTCCCTTTACACCTAGTTGTTTCACCATGTTATATGCGGAGTTGGTAACAAGGCCTCTCGCGCCTATCTCAGTGGTCAAACACCTGATGGTATATCCTTCTTGTCTCAGGCTTGCGACCATGTCATCTGTATTTCTCCATCTTATAGGTGTGCTGCTCCTCGACTCTTGACTCGAACGGAACAGTCAACTCGGTTAGTACTAACTGTTGAGTCGATGGAGTGCACACTACAATGTCTGGCCGCAGTTGAAACTTAAGGATTTTTGCTGGGTATTTGCCTGCAGGTCTACTGTCAGCTCCCAGTCTTCAGCACCCCCGAGGATGGATGTGCAGGCTGTCATGGCAGTCGCCTCTGCTGTTCTTTCTGCTGCTGCTGCACTGCTTTCTGCACTTGCTTCTCTTCCTCGCCTTTGCAAATCTCCTTGACTACCATGTCTCTGTGCTGCCTGGCCGATGCCTTTGACCACCATTGCGCATTGCTTTGGTAGCTAAAGCTTTGTCTGTTGAACTGGGTATGTCCCATAACTTCCTGTAACTGGAGCGAAGTGTGCACAGATTTGACTGCCTCATCAACCTTCCATTTCCTTCCCGTCCTGAGCGTTGGCTGGGAGCCGCTCACTGTTTCATCATGGGACTCGCGCAGCATCATCACAAGCCTGGCTTTTCTGACTTTGTATTCCTCAACAACAGACTTGAACGGGAGCACAAGTTTAGAATTCTTTGAGTACAACGCTACGTCCGTCAGACATGGTGGCACTCCCTGCCATTTCCATGTGGCTTTGCTGACCTTTTTCTCTGACGCCTCTACCGTGCTCCTTGCAGAAGGGGCAAACAAGGGATGGGGTATGACCTCCAAGGCACAAGACATGCAGAGTCTTAACACTGCCTTCCTCAATTCATTTATAGAACAACTACAGTGAAGAGAACAGTCACCTGTGTGTCACCGGGGCCCATAAGAGAAGAAAAGAATAGTAACACTGTAATCTGACTTGCATATCATAAATAATTAAGGAGGATTTGTGTGAGACTGGCTATCTCGGCCCATAGAAATTGTCAGCTGCTAATAGAACCAATCATGAACAAGTCTACAAAGGTCATGGTGGGAATTGGTTGAGGGACCCATATGTTCCATGGATAATGAAAAGCAGAAAAAAGAAGAGCAAAAAAGATGGGCTGACAAATTTACAAAATAAATAGAAAATAGTTATGTGAGAAGAACATCAAGGAGGAGTGATGCTAAAAAGCTAAAAAAGAGTTATGATATACCTGAAGATAATGTGTCAGAATGATACCATTCATTTGATAAATTTGTTGTCTTGTTTTTCAAAATAATGAGATCATTTGAAATAGACATTGTATTATTTTTTATATTTGCTTTAGCATAATATCTATCTTGTTAAATGTATTGTTCTGTTTTTAAAAAATATATACTATTTAGTGCATTTAATGTACTTTTTTGTGTTTTTGGATAAACTGATAAATTTAATTATTTTGGTTTATGGAGGAATATCATCAAATATAGTGTATAGTTATCCTTTCATATTGTTAAAAACAAAAGTAGGCCATCAAGAGTATGTGTTTTTCCCTCTTCATAGAATAATTAGATCCTTGTCTAAAGTGTTCCAAGATGCTGAAAACTTTGATGCTCAAGGAGATGAAGAAAGAGCTTACATCATGTATATGAAGTATTTCAACATCCTCAGGCAAGTGAAATTAAAGGCTGACTACAAGAATCGGAGGGTGAGTATTTTATATCTAGTTCCACCTTAAGTTCAGTGTGAAATTCGTAGCCTACCTCTTGTTTTCATCCCCACTGCTTTCTCATAGTTTATTTATGGTTCTTTACTTAAGAATGATATTAGTTTTCTGTATATATATATATATATATATATATATATATATATATATATATATATATATATATATATATATATATATATATATATATATATGACAATGCTGACCTAGGTTGTCACAATAAAATACGAGGGTAAGTTAATAAGTAAGTCACAAATGGCTGTAGAAAAATAACTAAAGATGGTAACAACTTGAAACCAGTTTATCTTTATAGATACGCTGTCCCCTTATTTCTCAACATAATTTCCACCAACATTGATGCACTTATCCCATCGTTTTATTAGTCCTCCCAAACCAGCTGCATATATATATATATATATATATATATATATATATATATATATATATATATATATATATATATATATATATATATATACACCAAAAAGACCAGAACAGTGGAATGTGAAGATTTGAAACAAGAACACAGACTTGATCCAAGACTGATGGTCACATGGGACAGCAATCCATTATTGCCTATCCTTATTGATATGGCACATCATGATGATGATTCATATTTTGTTCAGCAGACTGGTGACCTGGTCTATTCCATATTCTCCTAAGACATTGGTTATTTCTATAGTTATGTTATCTGGACTTGCGGGTTGATTATTTCTATAGTTATGTTACCTGGACTTGGAGGTCTTGCCAGTTTTCATATGGTTAAGAGCAATTGGAACTTGCATCTTCAAAATTGGTGGCCCTTCATTATTATATGGAATATCATATAGTTCCTCACTGAATCATTCTAAAGATCTATCATGTATTATGACTGCGTTGTATTTTAAATCTTATACTTGTCCGTTAAGATTTTATCATCTTTGATTTTCAGGAAACCCATTGATGTTTGTGTTCTTTTCTTTGTGAGGTCATTAATTCTTTTGTGTACTAATTTGATAATTCTTGTGTTGTTGTTTTTAAATTTCCCTGCACTTTTTCTCAAGCCATGCTTCCTTTGCCTCATTACACAATTTTCTAATTTTCTTTTGAATCTTTTCTATTTTTCTTAGTTATTTTGGTTGATTCTTCTTATTTTCATTAGTTTTAAGAGGTTTTCAGTCATCCTTTACTTATGGCCTATCATCTACACTTTTGGGATTGTAGTTCCTGCAGCTTGTCTGACTGAATTTTTCAATACTTCTGACTGCGTTTATCAGTATTTCCCATTGGTCATTGATCTGTATTAAAACTGTACTTTTTTTTCTTTGAAGAATTTATCGTTTGTCTCCTCATTTTTCAGTGTGCATAGATCAAATTTAATGTTACCTAGCGTATATTTGACCTTCGTTGTATGTACAGAGTGGGGCAGAATGATCGGACACATTTGTAACTTTAATAAAACTAAATTAGAATAAATGAACAAAAAAGTATTTTTATTTATCAAATGTACACATGATGCCATTTTGTTTTATGTTGTTTGAATAATGATTTGTGTGCGGAAATTCAACAACAGGTTCCCCGTACTATTGTGATTTTCAGTGACGAGGCCCATTTTCATTTGTGTGGAAGCGTGAATAAGCAAAATTTCCGCTATTGGTCCCAAAACAATCCTCATGAGTTACACGAACGCCCCTTGCACAGTCCTCATGTAACTGTATGGTGTGCGATAGCAGAATTTGACATTTTGAGTCCGTACTTTTTTGAAGAAGACAATGTTACAGTGACCGTTAACTCTGAACGATATTGCGTGTTGCTGGACACTTTTCTGCGACCCAAATTGGATGAACTTGATGAAAGATGCAATTCATCAAGAAATTGAGTCTATTCCACATGAAATGATCCGCCGAGTTATGGACAACTTTCAGGAATGTCTTCAACAGTGTGTGGACAATAACGGCGAACATTTGACTGATGTAATTTTTAAAAGAAAATGAAATAAAATGACATCAAATGTACATTTAGGTAATAAAAATAATTTTTTTCATTATTAACAGCACAGCGGATGTTTAAGAATGTGTATTCTTATCCATTCGGCCATGCTGACCTGCCATTTCTGATCTTATTGTCAGGACTTTTTCATGTCTTTAATCTCCTTGGATGTTGTTGATACCAGAGTTTCTAGTAATCAAACCAGCTTGTTTGCCCACCATACAAGTTGGCCTCCTCTTTCTTTATCTCTCTTAGTCCAAAATTACTTGCTGTACATCATTTGTTACCAACTTAAGCAAAGAAGTCTCCCTTTATGATATTTGCACTCCTTCAAGGCATTATTCTGGTGACTATAAAATACACATATATATTATCATCACAGCCTCCTGCTTTTGGGGCTATTGCTACAATGATATTGACATAGGAGGTCTGCCTATTAACTTTACTAGTGATTTTCTATTTGGCACTGCCCAAAATCCTTTAAAAGATCTTGATTGTTCCAGGTCCACAAGAAGTGCCACACCTCTTTGTTGTCTTTGCTAGAATTGATAGTTTTATAGTCCTCAGGTGTTATTACTTCTGACCCTATCCATCTGGTATTATACATTCCTAAGATATAAGTATTCAGTCTTCTCATTTCTTGCTTGATATTATCCAATTTGCTATCATGTGATCATTCAGTGTTCTTATATTAAGTGATATTAATCTTTTGCACTCATATTTACACACATGTATACAAACATGTATAAAATGAACATTGTTTATAAGAATCACAACAGTACGACTTTATAAATGTGTACATTAGTATCAGCAATTGAAAGTGATATAGAAACTATATTAACTAAAAATGAAACATATTTCAGGAGTATTTTGAGAATCTGATTGGAAAAAGAAACCAGACAACAGCTATTGAACGAGCAGAAAAGCTTTCAGAAAGTTTGAAAGAAAGGTCTGTGTCTTCATCATATATATATATATATATATATATTGTAAACATGTATTATCTAAAATATTCAAAGCTTAATGCTTTCATGTAATAACTGTAGTAAAGACTGTTTTTATGTCTTGGTGTAGTTTATGATAATGTGAAAACAGATTGGAACTGCTGTGGCATAGTGGTTAGTTCACCAGCTTGCCAAAACAGTTGTCTGGAATCAATCCCTTGAAGAATCAGCGTTATTTTTCCAGCCAGTATGGCTCTGGGATTGACCCAGTCTCTTTAAAATGGGTGCCGCACAATTTTCAGGGAATTGTCTAGGAAGGAAAGTAGACGAAGAACTGGCCACAACACCTCATATGCCATGGTCTGGCAAATAGAAGGCCTAACACTGCACACCCCAATTGTCTTAGAAAGAAAGAAGATTGAAAACGACCTAGTAACTATGTTAACTATATAATTGTCTACATAATTGTCTATATAATTGTTTATATAATCATCTTAGAACGAAAGAAGATTGAAAGCAACATAGAAACTATGTTAACTATATAATTGTCTACATTATCGTCTATATTATTGTCTTAGAACGAAAGAAGATTGAAAGCAACATAGAAACTATGTTAACTATATAATTGTCTACATTATTGTCTATATAATTGTCTTAGAAAGAAAGAAGATTGAAAGTTACAGAAACTATGTTAATTACAAAAACTGACCCCTCCGCCGCACAAGCCATGGCCATTACCACTATGAAAGATCATGAGTGCATTATATTAAAAGAGGGAAAGGAGGTATAACAGTAAGCATGAATGCATGTTTTTACTGATTAAACCATCGTTAGGCAGGATTATTTTGGTCAAAACTAAAGACTAAATTAATGATACAATGCTCAAGTGAAGTGATTGCAATGGTTATACTAGTAACTTTTCTACACCTTTTTATTCTCGTTCACACTCAGAGTCCTCCTCATTAAACAAAAACACGTGTCCTGTAGCAGAAACCTACAATGGGTGTGTGATGTGGTAAGGTCATCACATTTTGTAGGTGTAAATGTGTGGAGGAGTGGGTGGCCATTCTTTCCTTACTTAGCAAGACGACGAATGCAGGTGCCAAACCTTTGTACAACTGCACTTATGACATTATTAGCGTAGCTTGCTGTCAACTACGCTAACACACCCATTCCTCCATGTTAATGTCTCTCATAAAAGTACTAGTTAATTATTTGGTTCATGACATTCCTGTGTAATGTTTGGTGGATTGAAGTTGGTAGATGCCATATTTGATTAAATTTACTACTTAAGTTGGACAGGGCTGTAGATTGTGACTGTCTATCTTGGGGCCACACACACAATGATCCAGTGAACCTATCTAGAACTTGTGATGTTGATGATATTTCCGTCTGTTGTGTCCCGTTTGCAATCTAAAAATGATGATCTGGTCTTGCCTTGATAGTTGATGATAAGCACAATTTTTCATATCATCATGCTGGTATTTTGCCCATTTTGTTCTGTAAGAAGCTTTTATAGCAGTTTCAATAATTTCGTTGTGGAGATCCACCCAGCTTTGCAAGTCGATCAGTATCCTCATTGTCTAGTATGTATTAGTGGACTGCTTCCATTGAATCATGCTAATAATTTTTTAGAAGAGCCCCAACATTTTCAGTAAAGTAGACAAGAAATATGAACATATAGTAAAGAACCGACATCTTCCATAGTTGACACCTAATAAACTCTGGGCATGTGATATATAGAGACCTTCCATGTAGTGTTTATCACAAGTAATCAAAGGTTATCGCGATTTAAAGAGGCGGGTGCAAAACATGTTTGAAAACCACATTGATGCAAACAAAAATACATAATAGTTTATGTAAAATTAACACGACATTGAAGCGTTATTACACTTTTGATAATATTGCCTCACATGCTTGCTGCTGTCCTGACAACACCTAACCCTTTGGAGGGTAGACATTATGCATCTGGTGCATTGTGATCTATTTCCATCTCACAACATGCTTGAAATTAGGCTGGAAGAAAGCCAACTTCTTCTCCTTGACCACCTATCTATACTCTCTTGCAACTGTGACTTGCTTCAGTAGAATGAACACCTTCTTGCCATGCTACCTTGATACCTCATTTCCAGCTAAAGGATCGATATGTCTGCATGTTCTGAGAGAAAGCAGCTCTGTTACTCAAACTTTGACAAGTTACTGGTGAGCTTGAACCTTCCTACCCTTGTCCTTAAGAAAGCGACCTCCAATAGGCACCTTCTTCTGTTGCTAGCACCACGTCTGTTGCTGAGGCTTGACTTTGTGGCGTTTAGACTTTTGGTGACATTTCTCTGGTGTTCCATATAATTAGTCATTCTCTACACTGCATAATCTGCCACCATGGTAAACACTCCTTATTTGACAGGATGGCTGATTGTGCTGGCATAGGAAGGTAAATGTTGGTTCTTCAGTTATTGTTGACTGAGTTAGATTCTGGTTAGGAGGGTGTTCTTGAGGCATTGAAGCAAAATATTATGTATTTAAGAAGTTGAAATATGGTTGCATTTGTTCATTAATGACATTATTTTTAACATATTTTGTTAGATACATTTTGAAGGAAGCAGAGGCATTGGCTGCAAAGTTGCCTCCTCTTGAGCCAAGCAATGAACTAACTGACAAGAAGGTGGTCATTAATAATGAGAAAGAACCAGAAGGTAATTTTAATTTTCTATTCTATAAAGTCTCTGTGTGTTTTGCTGCTAATTTTAACCCATGCTGAACCATTATGGAAATTTAGGTTAGATGAATAATATGCATTATAGTTTTCAAAGATTGAATAAACATACTTTATTTCTTTTCTACACGAAGAAAATCTGACATAATTTTTCTTGTAGTCTTATCTACAGAAGTGACTCCCAAAGTCCCAACTGGTACGATTACTTGTCAAAATCTGTGTGAAATGCTCCGAGATGCAAACACAAGTGTTGTGCTCATGGATGTTCGTCCTAAGGGAGACTTCATTCAGTCTCATATCTCTCATACAGACTGCATCAATGTGCCTGAGGAAGTACTGATCCCAGGGTATGTTTAATGTCTCCAAGAGCTTACTTACTGCTCTGTGTACTTGTTTGTTAGTGAAGTTGTAGTGAGACCCACACTGTTGTATGCATGTGAAATATGGACAATAAGCAGACAAGCTGAGAAATATCTGATGGTAGTGGAAATGTGATTTCTGAAGAAAATGCAAAGAATACCAAGTATGGACAGAAAAAAAAGGAATGAAAGCCCTACAAAAATAAATGAATTTGTAAATTGATTAGAGAAATTAGACGTAGACAATCAAGAATTTTTAAGCATGTAATGAGAAGAAGAAAACTTGAAAACTTAGTGATTACTGGCAATCATGAGGGGAAAAGAGGAAAGGGTAGAGATCAATACCTCGGTGGCTTCGCTACATGGCATAATCAGGACAAGAACACAGAACTGATCCCAGACTGGTGATCGTGTGAGATATTGAACCATAACCATCCACAGTTATTGGCATGGCACATGATGATGATGAACAAGAACAACTAAAGTGCATTTGAAAATTCTGGAATATGCTTCTGACTTCACACATCGTGTTTGATGGAAATAAATGGGAGGATAACATGACGAAATGGACTGAAAAAAGTTGATACAATCATGGCAAGAGACAGAGAGAGTGCTGGAAATCCATTGCAACCCACCTTTGTTGTTATTGGATCAAACAACAAAAGCCAGCAAATAAATTTTTCAGGTTTATCAAGACATTATGGGGATGTCAAGCCTATATTTGTGATGACCAAATGGTGAACAAGGGGTAATGTTGTCGGTGTTATGCTGACTGCTTTTACTGTTCCCAGATACATCTCTAGCAATCATTTTATGAGGATGGGTCAGCCTTAAGGGCATACAAATCTGGAAACAAATGGCACCATCACAGGCGATTAAAACCACAACACAGTGTTGGTTGGCAAGTGTGCTGACGATTACACTAACATTGATAGAAGGAACATATCATACCTTCTGTACCAGTTCTGACGTGTGTGAATATTACTTTATAGCCTGGTTTGACAGTTGATTTTGATGGATAATAATTGCCATGGCTGGATACAATGATACATCAGCAAAACCATTTAATTGTACTAACTACAAAACAGAAAATCAAAAAGTTGAAAACCATTATTGCCTGTTCCCTATAGCAGTAAAAAAAACACAAGTTTTTAATGTTGTGCATATATATATATATATATATATCTCAACCAAGTGGATAATTTTAAATACCTAGGGGCACTTATAACATCAGATGGAAGATGTACAACAGAGATTAAGAGCAGAATAGGGCTGGCAAAAGCCGCATTTCAGAAAATGAAGAGTATCTTATGCAATAAGTCGCTATCAATGAATGTAAGAAAGAGAGTGCTAAAATGCTATATGGCAGCGAATCTTGGAATGTAAATGAACAAATTAGGAAGAACTTAGAAGCAACAAAGATGTGGTTTTTAAGACGAATGTTGCAAATTCCTTGGACTGCCAGAGTAACTAACAACGATTGCCTGAGAGAGGCTAATGAAACTAGAACACTATATACAACAATAAGAAAGAGACAAACAGCTTTCTTTGGTCATGTGATGAGAAGAGAGGCATTGGAGAACATCGTGACAACTGGAAAGGAAGAGAGGCAGAGGCAGACTAAGAGAAATTATGCTGGACGGATTGAGACGGTGGCATGGAGGAATATCATCAGCAGAGTTGATCCAGAACATCAAAGACCGAGATCTGTGGAGAGCCATGAATGCCTACGCCAGCCGGCATGGCACTTGATGATGATGATATATGTCCTTAAAGCTGATCCCATTATTAAGTATAATCTGACTGATCAACAATAAGTCAATGTTGGGTTTCACGGCTCAAACTTAACAGGAACTCATAACTGCAATGGATCCATAACGATGAAGGAATGATACGGTGGACGAGTGTTGAGAAATGAGAAAACATCGCTGTTTATTATGCAGCCGACATACAGTAAATGTACTCACATCAAATAGTCCTCTACCTGGCCTGTGACACCAGGCCAGCAGCAGAATGAATAATTAACTATCTATGCTTCTGTACTAACTGTTATTCCTCCTCAAGCTTTCGTCGCCTTTATTCCTCCTTTCGTCTACCCATCCGTTATGACGCTGTAAGAATCAGTGTCTCTAGGTGATCCCTGTTCATAGTGGCTTCAGTTGACGGAGGCATTCCTCGACATGATTAGTGCTTCATTGCTTGATCTACACATGTCATTCATCTCCTATTCTTCTATCAATATAGTTCTCCACTTTCTCCAGAATATGCCAGTAGCTATCTATCCTTATGTTCCAATGAGTCCACTGCCAATTCTCCAGTAATCGCACTAATTCTTCTCCAACTAGGAAACGCGACCTATCACATTCAATGTCACACAATGTATCTTTTGTTGTCAAGTTTTCGTTGTCCCGTGAACGTGGCCATGACGTCCTAGTGGTCATGCTCTGTCCACTGCAATGTCCACTGCAGTTCGTTTTGCATTCATCCTTTGGTTCTCTGTAAGGTGTGCTTTTCCCCACTGCTGTATGGCATTATATACTAAGTCTGAGAGACTATAAGAACATTAGATGTGTAGATGTGGACAGTTAGCTTTTATTGAATCCTAGTGGAGTTTATTAATTGTCAAATTATGATGAATAATGTATAGAGGCATTTGAGATATGGTATTATTGAAAAATGACAAGAACTAGCTGAAGTGAAACATTGACAAATGAACAAGTTCTGGAAAATATTACAGAACAAAGTAGACTATTTAAAGTCATCAAAAAGAGGAAACAAAAAGTCAGGATCCTAGCCCGTGCTACGGAGTTCGTGCACTGAGCTGAGTTTTTCCGGACTCAGGCTTGAGCTAGGAGTAGAACGGAGCACTCGTGGGTTACACCCGTGTGCCGTGATGTTGATCCGTCGACTAAACTAAACTAAACTAAAAAGAGAAAACTCAAGGCTTAGACTACCATTGGACATGAAAAAATACAAATAGAGTTCTGGAGGGCACAATGCTGGGGAAACAAGGAAGAGGTAGACCAAGGAAACATATGTAAAACAGATATGCCCAGGTCTGTCAAAGCAGACATGTATAGAATTAAACAGAGTGGAACAACTATGAAATGAAGTGATCAGGAAACTTCACGAATAGTACAAAGGCTGAAATTCTTGATGATGATGATGTACTGAATTCTGGACATCTGAATTTATGGTTTCTCTGTAGGAAACAGTAAGTTAGCACAGGAAGTGAAGGATCCTTTTTCATGCCAAGAGTCATATTAGATATATGGTGCTGGCACATGGATCAACAGGCACTTGGTGGTTCATGGAGTTAATATCATGCCAGCTGCATTTCCTTCCCAGAACACTTCCTGCTACCTATTTTAGGCTGGGCTGACCTGGGTTACCACATCAATTGTAAAACAATCCCCGCTTGATGGGGATTCAAATACATGATTACTGGGTCAGCATGCAAGTGTGATAGCCACTGCAATACCCTTCTCTCATACAGAGCAGTGCAACATAAAAATAGTTGGTTATATGAAGGAAGATGTTCTTCTTTTCTTATTTGTCTTTGAACTGTTTCTGTTTTTACAGCAGAACTGATATTTGTCCCATTTGATCTACATTTCTACCTTCAGCTCAGCATTGATTTTAGATACTGGCTCCTTCTCTCAACACATGCTATAAATATTTGGTTGTGCATAGGCTGTCTATTTTTAAACTTTTTTAAATTTTATTTTTGCCGAGTCTGCAATCTATACAGCCTATGGATGATGATTGTCAGTTACTGAGGAATGTATAAGGTGCTCAGTATGCACATGAAATGTTGAATTTTGTACCTTTATCTGAGAAGGCTAGACAAAGTCAGTGAAGTACACAGGGATAAGGGGAAGTGTTACATCAACATTAGGCACCTGTCTAGAATATTCTTGGTGTAAATCCACTACGCATGGATCAGATGGAGGAATAACATCACCAGACTCCTGTCCAGCAATTGTTGTCTTGAGAATATTCTCCTCAGTGTGATTTGAAGTCAATACTTGTAAAGATATCAGATATATTTAAAGGGTATGTACCATACCACTCAGGCATTTTGACTTTCCTGGGAGAAGTAATTAAAATGTGTTACTTGCATTTTGTTGTTGAGTAACTGTGAGCTATGTTTGTAATAAAGATCATGCATCTAGTTTACTAGGATAGAGGTTTAGAATCAATCCCCAGTCATGGAAGCCTTTTCTTCTGGCACAGAAAGCTCTGGGTTTCAGGCAGCCTTGTAAAATAAGTACAAAATATTTCTCCGAGAAGGCATGAAGCTGCAGATCACATCTCATACTGCCATAATCTGTTATACATACAGATCTGTAACTTCATTACCCTACATAAATTTCTGCAATGGAATTATCTTGACCTTATAATGTATGTTAGTTAGTTGCATAGCCTTTACAGGACGTTGCAGTAAATTGTTTGCTGTTGTGATCTCTTGCCAAGTTTACGTCCAGTAGTTTGCCATTGTTTTCTGAACGACCGGCACCCATACCATTTCATAAAAATCAATGCAAGGAAATCTGCAGCCAAATCACCTGCAGCTGTGTTTTGAACGTGGGCATGTGGGATTACGAATTGCATCTGAAACCACTTCTCCATGGAGCCAGCACCTTGTAATGTAGCAAACAACAATACAGTTGGCCAATCTTCTTTTCAACAAACATCTGATTTATTCTTCTTTTTTCATGTTCCCACTCAGATCTCCTTGTTAATACCCCCAGTGTAATTAGTTTCGGGTTCATGACATGCTCATTACAGTTTTGGCTTTTTAAAGCTGGTTTATGGTGTTGAATTTATTCATGACATTTAAAGCTGGTATATGATGTTGTATGTATGTGCTTACAACATTCTCATACAGTTTTGGCTTTTTTAAAAGGTGGTTTATGATGTTGCATGTGTTCACAACATTCTCATACAATTTTGGCTTTTTTTTAAAGCTGGTTAATGATGTTGTATGTATTCATGACATTTAAAGTTGATATATGTTGTTGTTGTATGTGTTCATGACAATCTCACACAGTTGTGGCTTTTTTAAAAGCTAGTATATGATGTTGTATGTATTAATGGCATTTTAAGCTGGTAAATGATGTTTTTGTATTGTTCATGAGATTCTCATACAGTTTTGGATGTTTTTTTAAAGCTGATATGGGATGTTGTATGTTTTTCAGTTCTACAGTAAGTCACATTCAAGCAAAACTACCAGAAGAATCAAATGAAGTTTGGACGAAGCGCCGACATGCTGACCATATCATTTTATTGGATTGGAAGTCTTCTTTAGACCAGGCTACGGCTGGCACACCTTTAAGAACCCTGAAAGATGCTATCTTCAAGGTATTAGAATGATATCCAGTATGTGAGAGAAAAACACATCTGTGACTTAAAAGAAAGTATCATATACATCATTTACAACTTTGAAAATCTAATAAATAATTATTTCAAACTTATTTGCAATAATTAAACATTCATCTCATAAGTGAAAGCATTTCTTCACATGGAACTATCTGATGTCTGTATGTTTTTGTATCAGTATTTAGAGATTTTAGACATACAGTCAGTTATTATTTCTGAGTAAAACAAATGTGGGATAGTCTATTTTACATACATTCCCAGTCACTGACTTGTTTAAAAAAAGCAGTGTATTCCCTTTGTGAATTTTAAAAAAAAAGCCTTGAACAGTGATACACAATGGCATAGTTTGCTGCATCTCATGCATACCGATTGAATGTGGAGTATTTATTATTCCCACAGTAATTGCATATTCATTACTAAGTCATATGTCTGCACAACAGTGCATGTCTGTTATGCATTTCAGCCAGAACAGGATTAATTTATTAATTTCAAATAACTGTCTCTACAGGATGGCACAAAATATGTAACGCATTGTGCAAACATTATTATTTCAAATAACTGTCTCTACAGGATGGCACAAAATATGTAACGCATTGTGCAAACATTATTATTTCAAATAACTGTCTCTACAGGATGGCACAAAATATGTAACGCATTGTGCAAACATTATTATTTCAAATAACTGTCTCTACAGGATGGCACAAAATATGTAACGCATTGTGCAAACATTATTATTTCAAATAACTGTCTCTACAGGATGGCACAAAATATGTAACGCATTGTGCAAACATTATTATTTCAAATAACTGTCTCTACAGGATGGCACAAAATATGTAACGCATTGTGCAAACATTATTATTTCAAATAACTGTCTCTACAGGATGGCACAAAATATGTAACGCATTGTGCAAACATTATTATTTCAAATAACTGTCTCTACAGCATGGCACAAAATATGTAACGCATTGTGCAAACATTATTATTTCAAATAACTGTCTCTACAGGATGGCACAAAATATGTAACGCATTGTGCAAACATTATTATTTCAAATAACTGTCTCTACAGGATGGCACAAAATATGTAACGCATTGTGCAAACATTATTATTTCAAATAACTGTCTCTACAGGATGGCACAAAATATGTAACGCATTGTGCAAACATTATTATTTCAAATAACTGTCTCTACAGGATGGCACAAATATGTAACGCATTGTGCAAACATTATTATTTCAAATAACTGTCTCTACAGGATGGCACAAAATATGTAACGCATTGTGCAAACATTATTATTTCAAATAACTGTCTCTACAGGATGGCACAAAATATGTAACGCATTGTGCAAACATTATTATTTCAAATAACTGTCTCTACAGGATGGCACAAAATATGTAACGCATTGTGCAAACATTATTATTTCAAATAACTGTCTCTACAGGATGGCACAAAATATGTAACGCATTGTGCAAACATTATTATTTCAAATAACTGTCTCTACAGGATGGCACAAAATATGTAACGCATTGTGCAAACATTATTATTTCAAATAACTGTCTCTACAGGATGGCACAAAATATGTAACGCATTGTGCAAACATTATTATTTCAAATAACTGTCTCTACAGGATGGCACAAAATATGTAACGCATTGTGCAAACATTATTATTTCAAATAACTGTCTCTACAGGATGGCACAAAATATGTAACGCATTGTGCAAACATTATTATTTCAAATAACTGTCTCTACAGGATGGCACAAAATATGTAACGCATTGTGCAAACATTATTATTTCAAATAACTGTCTCTACAGGATGGCACAAAATATGTAACGCATTGTTGCAAACATTATTATTTCAAATAACTGTCTCTACAGGATGGCACAAAATATGTAACGCATTGTGCAAACATTATTATTTCAAATAACTGTCTCTACAGGATGGCACAAAATATGTAACGCATTGTGCAAACATTATTATTTCAAATAACTGTCTCTACAGGATGGCACAAAATATGTAACGCATTGTGCAAACATTATTATTTCAAATAACTGTCTCTACAGGATGGCACAAAATATGTAACGCATTGTGCAAACATTATTATTTCAAATAACTGTCTCTACAGGATGGCACAAAATATGTAACGCATTGTGCAAACATTATTATTTCAAATAACTGTCTCTACAGGATGGCACAAAATATGTAACGCATTGTGCAAACATTATTATTTCAAATAACTGTCTCTACAGGATGGCACAAAATATGTAACGCATTGTGCAAACATTATTATTTCAAATAACTGTCTCTACAGGATGGCACAAAATATGTAACGCATTGTGCAAACATTATTATTTCAAATAACTGTCTCTACAGGCATGGCACAAAATATGTAACGCATTGTGCAAACATTATTATTTCAAATAACTGTCTCTACAGGATGGCACAAAATATGTAACGCATTGTGCAAACATTATTATTTCAAATAACTGTCTCTACAGGATGGCACAAAATATGTAACGCATTGTGCAAACATTATTATTTCAAATAACTGTCTCTACAGGATGGCACAAAATATGTAACGCATTGTGCAAACATTATTATTTCAAATAACTGTCTCTACAGGATGGCACAAAATATGTAACGCATTGTGCAAACGTTATTTATGATTTCTTCATTTAAACTTGCTTGTTTATTTTAAAATGGCTTTTTCAGTATGACACAAATGTCATCATCAAATCCGAGCCTCTGATCTTGCAAGGTGGATATGAGCAGTGGTTGTTGTTCTATCCGACCATGACAACAAATGCTCATGTTGCTAAACCCAGCGACATGGATCAGATGAAGCCACCGTCTCCAACAATGACATGTGAGTGTGTGATTTGGAAGTTACACAACAACATTCTTCATTGTAGACTCGGCTCTTTGTTTTTGAAATCATTGGGTTACTTTTCTGAAATTATGATAGTGTTTCAGTTTTCCAACTAAGTATTCTTGTTTTTTTTTTTTAAATTTTGTTTGTTGGTAGAGACTGGTCAAAAGGTTTGCTTTTATCTGTTTATGTTTTCCTTTTGTCTGGCTTCCTAATTATAATTTTTATCATTCAGATTCATAGTGGAAGCCATGGTGGTGTAGTAGTTAGTGCATTTGCTTGTCAACAGTGTTTTTTCAACCATCATGCACCATGTGTTACCAGGACCCACCAAGGAATCAAAGAATTGCGTTGGTTTTTATAAAGTGGTATAAGTGCCAGTCATTCAGAAAGCAGTAGCAAACTACTGAATGTAAACTTGCCAAGAAATCACAAACAGCCAAAAATATTGGGGTTGACTTTGACGTCCTGTAATGGACATGCAACTAACTCATCAAATTGAAAGAAATCAATTGAACACAACACCACTGAAGTCAGATAACTTTCGTGTAAACACTGCGGCTTTCAGAAATCGTAGCAGCCAAAAATATGTATAAGTCTGAAGTGCTGTAGGTCTAGCATTCATAACCTAGGGTAAACTTGTATTTCTTGTAATGTTATATTATTATTCAGTGCAATACACTACAGCACAATACAGTATAGGAATATAAATCAAATGCAGCTATTATTTATTAGCAAAACCAGTACCAGGGCAAACTCCATCCATTATTGCATCATCCTCAGCAGGATCTAGGAAGATATTCATTCTCTTTGTTTCCTAGCACTCTGCTTGTGTTCACTTATCTCCACCTCTAAGTTGCCCTTTACACCTTTAACCATTTTTGTGCCAGGTTTTTGCAGTCTTCACCTACTGTAAAATCAATTTTCCTTTTTCAAGAGTTGGTCACATATATGGAATTTTCACCCATATTCTTATTAACTCCCAACACCAGTACATGCCTTTGATGCCCTCTCAGTATCACACGGCCAGGGCAGTACAGCCACCTGAGATAATAGAAGTTGGAAGATTCATACCATTGAACCCAGTTGCGCTGTGCTCACTTACTTTGTACATAGTAAAGTAAAGGACCTTGAGGTGATCTGGTCAGTATCATGTGTCACCTTTAATTACTTCTCTGGACACATTCTGGTACCTATTTTAAACTGGGTTATCATTTAATCCGAGGAAAGTTTTTGAAAAAAATCCCATCTCGTGGGATACACAAACACTTGACCACTAGGCTGGCGTGCTAGCCACTTCACTACAGAGACTTCCTCTGAAGTATTCCAACAGCAACTTGAAGACGCTTTCATTGATACATCAGAAAATTGTACAGCAAGTGAAGAGTGGAGTAAACCCAAGGAAACTCTTTATAAAACAGCGGTAGGGGTTTACGGCACTGTGGATCATAAGAGGCAGGACTGGTTTGCGGCAAACAGCCAGACACTGCAGCCCTTGATTGATAAAAAGAAGATAGCTCTCTTAAGAAACAAGAAAAGAACAACGTGAAACACTCTCAGTGAGCTGAAACAAGCTAGGAAGGATATGCAAAAGGCAAATGACTATTTGATCAAGTTATGTGAGTCCATTCAAAATGCAAGTGATAAGGGAAACATCAGAAGTATGTATGAAGGGATAAAGAAAGCCTGTGGTCCAATGATCAAAAGAAGTGCACCGCTGAAAACCTTGACTGGAGAAATCATCACTGATAAGAAACAGCAGATGGATAGATGGGTAGAGCACTATTTGGAGATTTACTCAAGTGAGACCAAGCTAGCAGATGATGCCCTCAACGCCATAGAGGCCCTACCAACTCTTGACCACCTGAGAGATCTCAGGGTTGCCTCTACTATGATACGAAGATGTGTAAGCGGGACATGATTGATACAGGCATTGATAATGCACATTGGGAGCAGTCGCCGCTGAACGTGTTGCATGGAGGGCAATCATCAGAAATGGAATAAAGACAAGGAGAAAGTTATTGCAGATAAGTCACACACCGAGCGTGTGAGACGTAAGATAGTGCATGATGGTGAAAATGACCACGTGTTCACATGCACCCACTGTGCACGAACATTTACAGCGCGAATTGGCCTTACCAGTCACATTCACCACCGCCATGGGTTGTAGTTGTTAAGCTTTTTTTAAGCACAATGTAACAAACTATCGTCTGTCAAGACGCCAAGGTGCCAATGATGAATGTTTTAGAATATTTCTTATTTGCTGTTGATTGCCAGCATATGTGTGAGTCACTATAAGTATTTCATGTTCTAGAAAATACAAAATGTAAAAGAAAAGCAGTGTAACATATTAATGTTATTTTATATCACGTATGCCTTTACCTTCTTGTTTTAAAGATAAAACAAAGATACATAAGAAAATACTACAGCTATAACTATTGTGCAATTTAAATTATAAATTTTGTTACATGTTTGACCATAGACATTATATTGATATTTCTGAATGACTAATCTTTGTTCACAATGTAATTTCAGTGGACTTTGATTACCCAGATTTTGATGAAAATGAAAAGAAAACTGCACCAGCGCCTGTTGCAACAGTCAGCCAAACTACCCCCAGTGTTATTGGGGGTGTCTTTGTGGCTGCTGAACCGGGTGCAGTACCGCTGCCACAGTTTGACCGAAGTTTGAAACCTTCTCAGTCAGTAACTATCTCGCCATTCTCAGACAACAGTGCTCAGTCAGTTGGTACTCTGTCAGCACGGCTGAGTGAACAGAATACCTCAGCAGTGGCAGGGAGTTTGTATCCAAGCAACTTTGCGATGCCAAAAACTGCAAATAATGCCATATTGAGTGATCAGGTGACTAGTAGTAATAGGAACATCAATTTGTCTGTCAAAAATAACTTAGCTAAGGACTTTTCTAAAAGTACTGTTCATAGAGAGGAAAAGGAAGCAGAGCTGAAAGAATTTCAGCAGTCACGAGATAATAAAGTGAAAGAAGATCAACAAAAAATAAAGGAGGTTGAGAAAAGGCTGAAAGATCTAGAGATGATGAAGAAGAAAGAAGAAAAAGATGTTGCAGACTTGATGAGGATGAAGAGGAAGTTGAAGGAAGAGTTGGAAGGGTGAGAAATTGAGACAGGAAGAGGAAAGTAAACACTTCGTTGCAGAAGAGACTGAACGGTAAGTGTTTTTCTCTTGCATTGAAAATAGCTTATAAATTCTTTCACAAATGCTTATGTTCTTTGTTGAAATATGACATTTATACAGTCATTAGTAAAGGCTGTGTTTTTTTGCAAAGTACACGATGGGTGTTTGCGCGCGCACATGTGTGTGTGCACGTGTGTGTGTGCATGCATGCGTGTGCGTGGTTGGGGGGGGGGGGGGGGGGGGGGGGAGGTTCGGCCAATACACTGGGTGTGGATGAGACAGAGCAGTCATTAAGTTTACAGCCATTGTCTTTGATGAGTTGAGCTGAGTCAAGAACCGACATCACAGAACTTGGGACATTCCCATCCTCATCTGCAACAGCCAGCGAAGAGTCCCAATACTAATGCTACCAGTAGCAGACAGATTATGTGTCCGTCTGGTCTTTCATCAGAGTTCTGAGTGTCAGCCAGATCCTCTGGTCACTCCCAGCTGCACCATTCTCTCCAAGCCATGATGGTCTACCCGTTCTTCTGCACTATACATAAGATTCCAAAGGGCCCCGACCACATCTTCCTTATCTTTGATGATTGCACTGTCAGGTAAGTTCTCATTCTGATTGTGTTTCGGAGTTCCTCTTTAGTTACATACAGCTTGGAGTTAGTGTTCATTCAGTGGGCCAGTGTGTCTTTGTTAAGCTCGCTGTATGGAGGATAATCCTGCAGAACATGTTTGGCAGTGTTTGTTTGCTAAGTCGACACATACATAGTGATAAAGCAGAGAGATGAAACCTGTGTTTATTCACACTGTTATGGCCTGACCTGGGGTGAAGATTGAAGACCTGTTTGTGCCAGTCAAGAGTGGTAGTTTTTGGGTTGATTCTGTAAGTGGATAATTAGAAAACAATTAAATGAGCTGTGAATATGAACACCATTTCTTTTCACACTTACGTTTCCCCTTTATTTCTCAACATCATTTCCACTAACATTGATATACGTATCACAGATTTGAAACCTGCAACATATAAGTATACTAGCTGACCCGGCCCGGCTTCGCCCAGTCCCTGGTGGGGAGCATCTCATTTAATTCATATAAGTAGTCATATAAGTTCTCGTTCCCGTTACCGACTGTCTGTCTGTCTGTCTGTCTGTCTGTCTGTCTGTCTGTCTGTCTGTCTGTCTGACCCGGCCCGGCATTGCCCAGCTCCTGGTGTGGAGCATCTCATTTAATTCATATAAGTAGTCATATAAGTTCCCGTTCCCGTTACCGACTATCTGTCTGTCTGTCTGTCTGTCTGTCTGTCTGTCTGTCTGTCTATCTGTCTGCCTGACCCTGTCCGGCTTCGCCCAGTCCCTGGTGGGGAGCATCTCATTTAATTCACATAAGTAGTCATATAAGTTCTCATTAAATTCATACAACAAAAAAAGTAACTTAAAAGAATGTCCTTCCAGACACCATCCATTATTTTTAATGAAAACGCTTGCTAATCACCTGCATGACTACAGTAACTTCTTAAGCAAATAAAGATGAGTTACAATGTTATGCATTGTGCATTATTTTTATGAAAACTTTAAAAATGCCGTACAGTTTGTATCATTATTTATTATAACTCATATGCCGGTACATAACTATGGACACAGAGTTTATAAATCTTTGAAAACGATGCCACAATATGACTATAAGTTATACAGAAAAGTTATGCCCCTTGAAATAACTTTTACGGAGTTAGGTCCCCTGAAATATATACAATTATAATGAAAAATGAAAAATGAAATAATACTGAGTAAGCAGGCGATTTCACACTAAAAAAATATCACAGTTGACAGCTCTGGACTGAAAGGAAGGCGTGTAGAAAATTCCATCTCAATCGGATGGGCCGTTCGCGAGCGCACAAAGGACATACATAGATACAGACAGACAGACAGACAGACAGACATACGATCCTTATTTATATATAAGATAATATGTTGCCTCGGCTTCCACACCTCACTTTCAATGTCTGCATTTTCTGTTAAATGTTTATTGCCAGTCTGTTTAAGTGGACCAAGCAGGTGAAAATCACTCATGGCTATGCCAGGACTGTAAGGTGGGATTAACTCCCACTACTAGGGTTTAAAACCCTAGGTGTTTAATATTTTCTTGGGCTAATTGAGCTGTACGTTTATATACACAATATAATCACATAATAATAATGTCAATAATATTGACACAATATTCACACTTAGATAACTAACAGAAAAAAACAGCTGAACAGTATTTTTAGGCCAGGAGAAAGCTTTTGACAGTTGGCAGGGATATGCTGTGAGATTGCCTAAGAAAATACAGAATTAACAAACATCTAATTATTATTTATAGTAGTTTACATATGTCACTGGCTCTGTAGCGAAGGGGTTACAGACACAATTCGTAATACCTCACTCAAAACACAGTTGCTGGTGATTTGGAAGCAGACCGCCTAGCGTTGGCCTTCATACATTGGTATACGTGCCAGTCATTAGGCAAGCAATGGTATACTACTGAATATAAAGTTCTCAAGAAATCACGAACAGCCAGAAAATGCTAGGGTTAACTGTGATGTCCTGTAAAGGATATGCAACTAACTTTATATAAGTAAAAAAAAAGTTGTGTAAGAACAAAGGCAGGCACATATTTACACATTTCCCCCCCCCCTCCCCCCCCACCCCACACCCACACACACACACACACACACACACACACACATACTGAGAAACAAAGAGCGAAGATAACATTTCAAAATTATTATTTGTTGATAACCAAGTGTTAGTAGTAGAAAATGAAGAGAGCCTTCGGCATCATCTAAATCAAGTCAGTTCCAAGTGTGAGAAATATAACATGAAAATAAGCTTTGACAAATCGGAGACAATGGTGATAGGCAAACAGTCAGAAACCCTGTAAATGATAATAAAGAATTTGGAAATAAAACAAACCAGTGAATTTAAATATCTTGGGTCAATTTTCACTTCAGATGGGAGAATGGATAGAGAAATCAACAAACGTGCAAAGGTAAATAAGGTACTGGGACAACAAGCACCACTTCTGTCACATAGACACCTATAAGTACTAAAGCAAATCTCATCAGAACAATTATTTGGCCAACATTATGCTACCAATGTCAAACATGAATGCTTACTGCAAATAATGAGCACAAAATCCTAACAGCAGAGATGAGATGCCTAAGAAGAGCTGCAGGTATAACTATGAGAGACAGAATTAGGAATGAGGAAATTAGAAGACGACTGGGTCTGAAAACAGTCATGCATTTTATTGAAAGAACAGTAGATATATGGTTTTGCCACCTGACAAGAATTCTCTGGTACCATCTGCCACAAAGAGCCACATTGAAGAAATATAATGGATACAGAGCAAGGGGAAGACCATGTAAAAGATGGAGTGATGGTATCAAGAACAACCTTAGAGAAATGAATACCAACTTACAAAGAGCATTAGGAAGAGCAAATAAATTATCTTGTCATCTCACCCCAACACTTCACTGAGGTAAATGGAAGAAGAAGAAGAAGAAGAAGAAGAACTTGTAAGTGCAGAATACAGGTACGAATGGGTGCCATTGCATATGTTATATTCTTCTTTTTTATCATCTATTCAGGTTACTTGCTTTAGAACAAGCAAGAAAAGAAGAGGAGGAAAAAAGAAGCAGATTAGATGTGGTAGAACGAATGAGACTAGACAGAAAAAGAGAGGAACAGCATGAGGTGAGTAGTTTTGAATATTACAGGTTGATAGAGATATTCAGTGATTACTTGATTAAAAAATCTTAAACAAGTACATTTTTATTATTGTAAGCCCATCAGTTATAAGTTTCTCTATCTCTGGCCATTTCCCCTGCTTGATACACCCTCATCATTATTGTAGCCACTTTAGTAATATTTTCTAAATTGCTTTTTAATTATGCAATCTGCATAGTTTAATACCTCTTGAAACAAGAAATTCAGCGGTACCTTATTCAAGTCTGTATGTCAATTATAAGCTAAGATATTAATGTTTGTGTGTCAATTTATCACTTAATATCCACTAAGAGAAAATACTCTTTTCCTATTTTGAGAAGTTGTGACCAAAACACATTCGCTACGGTTCAATCATATGGTCCGTTTAGAGTGATTAAAAACTGCACATATATACAATAATGGGTACTGAATGTAAACATGCATTAATTATCATTGTAGTCGCTCTTAATATTCCATAAGAATATTAAATGTTCATAGCTGGCGTATGACAAAAAAACTGCCATCTCCCGCCATTGAAATACTAGTAAATACTACATTACAGCATGCGATCTTCATAATTTCAGTGTGACATTTATTGTCAACTTAAATGGTCCAAAATTACAAATTAGACATAAAAATGGATGCTAAATTTAATAATGCATAATATAACAATGTAGTAAGTCTCATAAAATGGTATTTATGGGTTTATTTACCGCTTAGAATAGACACAAGAAATAGTTGCCAAACAAAACTGCAAGTATATTTTCGTTAAAATTTGGTAATCTGTTACTAAAGTGGCTAATTAGAGTGTCTGCAATGTCCCGTGTCCACCTTCATGCTGGTGTTCCCTGCCTCTTATACCAGTAACCATGCCTTCCATTGGTGTTCTTTCCAAGCTAATGTGAAATTCAATACGGCCAAAATATTTCAATTTTTGAGACTTGATGCTGTCTATGAGCCAATTTTCTTCAATATCAGATCTGGTAGAATGTCGTTAGTGTCTTTGATCTCATCTCATCTTGTTCCGTTTGTACCTTGCGGTGTCGAGGTGAACTATAAACAGTGAGAGAATGCCCGTTCATATATCGTGATTCCCATGGACTCTTGTTATTTTCTCTGTCCATCATTTACATGGTCAGCCTCTTCTTCTGCTCCCATTTGGTCTGTACATCATTGCTTGTTGTGGTATACTGTTAGTTGGTAATCTAGTTGCATGGCCAAACCATTTAACTTGTTGCCTTCTGATAAAATCTAGTGCTGCTACAACCCTCACTTTAGTCCTGATTTCTTCATTTCTGATTTCATCTCTTCTTGATACATTGAGTATTCTTCTCAGGAATCTAATTTCTGTTGTTGTGATTTTCTTTTCTCTTTTGCTGTCAATGTTCAGGTTTGGCATTGGTAGTATAGACTTTGTAGGAATATTGTGTTGTAGAGTGCTTTCTTAGTAACTATTGATATGTATTTGTTCTTTCATCTTGATCCATAACATTCTAAGAACTTTTCTGCAACATTTAAACCCAGAAGCTCCAATATTCTTCTTTAGTGATTGTGAAATGATCCATGATTCACATCTGTATGTTTCCACAGGCAGGATGCATGTTCTGCAAATTTTATTTGTTTGCTGGTGTTGTGCTGTAAGTTCTTAATACTGGTTAACCTTTAAGTCCTCATTGTTATTGATTATGCAGCCAAGATATTAGAGTTGGTTAAATTTTCATTTGTTTCATTATTCACAGATACATCAGGTTATCAGATAAGAAAGAAAAGATGCATTCTTTCAGGATAGTATACTGTAGTGTTATTATGTCTAATTTATTTGTTGAAGAAAAGTTCTTGCTTAAGCACTTACATGTTGAAGTATCTGTGCTTTGTGTAGAGTATGCTAATTATTAATATCTTTTACTTTCAGGAGCAGAGAAAGAGAAAAGAAGCTGATGAAATGGCAAGGTTGATGAAATTTCAAGAAGAACGTCAGAGAGAGACTGAACGACTAAGAGAGGCTGAAAGACTAAGAGAGGCTGAGAAACTAAGAGAGGCTGAGAGACTAAGAGAGGCTGAGGGACTAAGAGAGGCTGAGAGACTAAGAGAGGCTGAGAGACTAAGAGAGGCTGAACGAACAAAGGAGGCTGCTTTAACAAAAAATAAAGAACAAGAAGCCCAGGTTGAAGAGGAGAAACAGAGAAGAATAGAAATTGAAAGAATTAAAAAAGAAGAGGCAGAAAAAGAGCTACTTCGACAGCAATATGAGCGTGACCAGCTGAAAAGGGAAGCTGAAGAGACAAAGAGAAAGCTCAGAGAACAGGAAGAGGCAGCCAGACTGGAAGAAATCAGGAGAAAAGAAGAGCTTAACAGAGAACTTGAAAGACAGAGAAAAGAAGCCATAGAAAAAGCTAAAATGGAGGAAGTTGCTAGGGAACTAGCAAGACGAGAAAGGGATGCCTCAGAGCAGTTGAAAGGTAAGTCATGTTTTAGTTTAGTTTAGTTAGTTTAGTCAATGGATCAACATCACAGCACACGGGTGCAACCCATAAGTGCTCTGTTCTCCTCCTAGCTTAAATCTGAGCCTGGAGAAACTCAGCTCAGTGCACGAACTCCGTAGCACCGGCGAGGATCCTGAAATACTTTGGGTAGATTTTTTAAATTCAAAATTTTGCCCGGGTAGCGCCGTTAGGCTATTCTTTTCGATTTCCAACTGCCAAGGGATTTTTTGCGTGCGCAACAATACACACGGGCGTCCAATCTCACTACCCAGAGACCAGGGGAAATTTTATTACTAGAAGTCCACGTGAAAAATCCCGGTCATCACCGGTGCTTGAACCCGGGACCTCCAGCACTTGAGGCGGACACCAGATCAGATTCACATGTCACGTCATGGATCGAATTCACATATCACATGATTACTCAGATTCACATTTCACATCATTGGGTGTATTCACGCGTCGCATCATCGAGTCTAATCATTGCTCGCATTCACACTTCAGCGTCATTGCGCAGATTCACACGTCACATCCATTTCACGAACACATAGACTCAGATTATACGTCATGATTCACTCATCACACTGACGATGAGAGGGTCATGTCATTCTTACATTTAATCTATCATTCCTGTGAATTCTACGTCATGGTTCACTCATCACAATGTCGATGAGAGGGTCATGTCATTCATATAATTTCACATATTACTTCATCCATCGTTGACAGAATGATGATATATGAATATATTTACGTTGTTGCATTCATATTTGTTGGTAGAATGTAGAAAATTTATATAGTGAACACATACACAATATAGTTCAGAAGAAAATTTATATAGTGAACACATACACAATATAGTTCAGACGAAGAACAGTACAGACTATACATTAATATATATCGGGCTTAATTGCATGAAAGAATGAAAGAATTTACAGATTATGCGATTTTATATTTATTTCAGGTTTAATTAAATTTGTTATTTCAGGTTTAATTAAATTTGCGAGTTCATAAATTACCTATAATTATTTAAGATTATGATTGTTCTAGTTCGCCGTTAATTAACTGATTATGGGTTAGTGGAAAGACCAACATATTTGATTACCGTCAACACATGAGGCGACAATGATTATATCACATATTAAGAGTGATCCTACATTGCATCCCTTACTGCATGAGGCGATCATAGCCAGAGCTACATTTATATTTAGCAACACATAAGAAGTCATAGCCGTCACAACAAATGGAAGGAAACTGATAAGATTTTTATACAACAACAGCTACAACGGCAGAAAACCACCTATCAACGTAACAAGGACTGATGACATAGCAGGTGAAAGAATGAGAATATAGTTACAAGTCAAAACTAATATAGACGGATTGGTACCAGTTAATCACACACGTCCCCTCACTCGGGTTTTATAGCTTTGGGTGTGGACGCTTATCGGTTTCGGCACTGTATAATAGTGTAGTTAGCACAGCCCTCCCATAGGCAGTGCTACACGACGTCGACCGTTGGGTGTAGACTTGAGTGCGTGCCCGTCTTATAATAATAATTTTTTTTTAAATGCGATTTTGTGTGTGATTGATAGGAGACCATACCATCTTATTAGCACAGCAGATTTTATACATATGGCTCATTGCGTCTGCACTGCTACTTGTCAGGTTATTTTAATCGACTACAGTGTAAAATGATTAGATCATTTTCAAGGGGGAGGGGGCATACTTCCAAGTAGCACGTCTGACGTAATGACGCAAATTAGAAGTATCAGAGAATCCCAAAGCCAAAACGCTAATGAATCTAGGGATTGACGTAGAAGGACAGACACGTCACTGAGAAATTGTCAACAACAACAAGACAGACGGACTTGGGAGCTTCATAGGAGCGGCAGCTTATGTGGATTTGAGAAAGATAGGTTGGCGAGGCACTGGCACTATATCGCATTGGTGGCTGAGTTAATATATGGAATGAACGAGTCAATGTGTGGAAACAACGTTCATATAAGTCACGAATTAATATGGAGACGAATGCAGAAATCGATATCAGAGAAACGTAGGAAAGGACACTTAGAAGAGAACGGATAGAGAGAAGGACGCCGTGTTGACGGGCAAGGAAACTGTCTAGAATTTTGAGTGGAGATGGCTTGGGACATGATGTTGGTTTTAATTGTAATTGTAATACTGTCCAGCCTGGACAGAACAGGCCCAGTACTTTATTCTTTGTTATTGCCGAATTGTTTGCTACAAGCCTGTACGCTGCAGAAATAAACAGCGTCATAACTGCCAACGTCTAACGGAGTCGACTTATTTCTTCAGTTCGATTTAGGCTTCTGAAGCCTGCATTTTGACGACAGTTTATAGCGAGCTGTTTTCTTATCAAGTTTAATTGTTGAGTTCTTACATACCCTGGATGTCAGTCTGGCAATAGAGCCCCGTTGTTTTACGCTGGCGCAGTTCCAATACAGAATACGGATATTCCTGAGTCCCAGACGGTGACACTTGAGTCTAAAACGCCTTAAACCACCATGCTTACCTTGTCGTTTTCGGCATGCCCGGCGCCCACGTCGCCTCATTAGGTTGACTGCCGACTGCTCGGAGAACACACGTTGTTCCGCCATGTTGAAAAACCGAAAACCACAGAAACCACACACGATGCGAAAAATTCAGTCAAGGATTGCTTCGCTCGATGCACGAAACTCCGTAGCATCGGCGCAAATCTTGAGTAGAAACTCCTGGTTTTACATCCTGGCTCACAAATTACATGCAAGAGATGAATAAATCCATCTCCTACGCGAAAAAGTTAACGATCACAAAACAACACAACCGTCCATTGTTATCTTGAAACTGGAAGCCTCCAGGTGCTGACCTCATCTGGCAGAGGACTGACGAGGACAAGGGCAAAGCCCTCTTTGAACGCTATCTAGAGCAGAGCAACCAGACAGACATGGGAGGCTGAAATCTTGCCAAGGAGGTCACCTCAGACAGGTGCAAGGCCCTAGAACACTTCGGATGAAGACACAGTGACAGTGAAAGAAATCAAGGTTGTGCTTCGACAATCAAAAAACAGCGGACTAGGGCCTGATGGCATAAGATACGATGACATCAATAGGTGTACCGACAACGAGCTAGAGAAACTAGCAGACATGTACAACAACAGTATAGGGAGTGCTAGCATCAAGGAGGAGTGGTTACACAGCTATCTGATTCCCTTGCCGAAGCCTGGCAAAGACCACACAAAAATTCATGGATATCGAGTTATAACCATGCAGAATACAATAGGCAAGCTGCTGGAGAAGTTAATTGCCAGGAAAATATCAAGCCAGCTAGAGAGGCAAGGTGTTTTCCCACCTACCCTGGGTGGGTACCGTCCAAAAAGAGAAACCTGAACGAATGCAGCAGTTTTTGCCCTTGATGTTTATGGTTTCCACTCAGGCATTGAAACCTTAGCTGCAGCGATTGATCTTGAGGACGTGTACAACAGAGTAGTTGTGGATTTTTTAATGTTTCAGCTTCTTGAACTCAAAATAAGTCCATTCCTCCTTAGTTGGATCGCTGCAGCCCTCTTCCAACAGAAAGTAGTTTTTAGATGTGGCAGTTGGACTTTGGAACCAACAACAATATATCCTGGCCTACCAGAGGGATCACCATTATCTCCGGTACTGTTCAACGCCTACACAGTGAGAATCACCAGTGAGCAGATCACTGGACCTGGTAGGACATTGTCATATGCCGATGATGTTTTAGGGTATCTTCAGGGTAAGGATAGAGAGCAGGTTGCTGTGGAACTACAAACCGAACTCAATCGCATAAGTACTTGGTGTGATGAAGCTGGGGCAATGGTCAACCCAACAAAGGCAACAGTGACTTGGTTCTCGTTGAATAATCATATTGTCAACACTCCAACACCAACTGTAAAGCTGTGTTCAGAGACGGTGGAAAGAAGGCAATGAATTACCTGGGGATACGGTTTGATCGAAGCCTTGCTTATAATGAGCACATAGTCCAGGTGATAACAAAGGCCAAGCGGGGTTTGGCTGCGATGTGAGTGATGGCGGCAGCAAACTGTGAGCAGCGCCATCTATGTCTTCTGTACGAGGGGCTGGTCATGTCTGTTTTTGAGTATGCAATGGCAATCCTGACTCTCAGCCGTAAGCAGATAGAAAGGATGGAAAGGATACAGAATGAAGCTATGCGCATTATTCTTGGATGTACAAGAGATACAGCATGCAGGGCGATGCGCTACCTTCTTGATTTTCCAACCATTGAAGACAGAATACAAGTTTGCAGAGCACGCGCCTACCTCAGAGTTAACGCAAACACACAACATCCACTGCATAGTGAAATTATGAAGGTGAAGGGCAGCAGGTTAAAAAGAGGACGGTCGTGGATGGGTCAAGCCGAAGACATTCTTCAACAGGTGTGTTCACTTGAGGACTTAGAACCTGGCGAGGAGTGGGTACAAGTGCCAACAGATTTCTGCACATCCTTTTCAGTTTGCATCCAACTAGATAGAAAATGCAGACAAGAAAATCCGGCTGCTGTGGAGGCTGAAGTACATGCGTTGATGTTTATTCGCTAGACGGTGATGCTGTCATCTACACAGATGGGTCGGTCGTCCGACATGTGAGAAGCTCATGGGCCTTTACGGCTCGGGCCGGAGGGAGAATTGTGAAGGAGGACTCTGGTGCTTTCACTGAAACCACAAGTAGCCTGACTATGGAAGTCATGGCAGTAAGTAAAGCAATAACATGGCTCGAGACACAGACATTCACTAGGGCATGTTTCCTTAGCGACTCAATGAACATGATCAAGAGGATAGAGGTGGGGTGGATCCGAAGAGAATGGTTGCTGTCTGGAGCGGTCTTGGCTGGCAAAGATTAGTTTCATCTTCGTGCCAGGGCATGCAGGAGTACAAGGAAATGAGCGGGCTGACAAGCTCGCAGGGAAGGCTACGGTGGAGGGCGGACGCGCCATGGACCAGGCTGACATTCTGAATGCTCTACGAGAAGTAAGACTTTTGCGTGAACCAAGTGATGACTGTGAATCTACAACCATGGCCAGACTGCGAGAACAGCAAATTAAAAGAGGGGTGGCCAAACAAGAACACTACGCAGGAAGCCAAAGAAGATTGATAAACCAACACAGAACTGGTGTCGTTAGCCGCTACACGCTGCGGGATTTGCTGAGGAGGGGATCCGAGCACTTATGGACTGAATGGTTCGATGTGCAATGAGGATGATCTGTCGATTAACTAACTAACTAACTAACTATCCAGTACAATGGTTTTAGGGCAAGAGGGAGAAAGTAACTAGATTTATTGATGGTATTAAAAAGACAATACAGAAATATGACCTCACTCTATGTTAACAGCTACACAAGCAGCTCTCACGTGAAAAAATGTTCACGTCTATTTTGTCTGGTTTCAGGTTGAAGAATGATCAAGCATATCATGCTTCCACTAGTGAACAGATATAGTTAGAAATATTTCTATGGGTTGTTTTGAAATTTAAGATGTAATTGATAATTACAGTTTTATCAGCATTGCTTGAAATACATTTTTTTTATACCACCTTTGAGTACATCAGTATACCTTAACTACGTTAGAGCAGTGGTGGTCACCAGGAAACCCTTGAGGTCAATGAATACAATAGCAGAAATCCCTTCAAAGTTAATAATCAACTCTTTTAGGCAACAATGGGGAAGGAGCACAATTAAGAGAAAAAAGAGACAGCAGAAATATTGAAACGTGCGGGCACACAGAAATTCAAATGCTTCTAAATTGTCTTAACATTGCTCTAACAGTGAATGAGCAGCAGGCTTCAAAAATTGTTCCATCCAATATGCTGCCATCAGGCTGGGAGAAGCGACTGGACCGTGCAACAAACCGTTACTTCTACATAGATCACAACCTGGGTACAACTCAGTGGACCCCTCCGATGTTATCAACTTCTGCTGGACCACCAGGTATGGTTCATAACATTTTTGTAAGAAACACCTCACATAAAAATTGGGGGTTGATTTGAGACATATAAGTTAAATGAAAAAGGACATCTTGTACACACCTTGAGATGTGTATATGTTGCTAACACTATATTTTTTATAGACCATTGACACTCCATGGGTGATCAAAATCATGCAGGCCATCTTTAGATCCCAGGATGGTTCTTGGTACCCATTTTTAGCTTGGGATCTCAGGTTGTCTTAAAAACATCCACTTTGATAGGGAATCGAACACATGACCTATGGGATAGCTGGCAAAGGTGCTAGCCACTGCACAAACATGGCTCCCTATTTGAGATCCATCCATCATGTGCCGAGCGGTAAGCATGGGCAGTCATGACTCGTCATTTTACTCGAACACCAGAGTCGTGGATCAGCTCAGTGTTCCTGTCTCGACCAGGCCACATGGTCAGGCCATCCAGGTATTTACTTCTCTGTCTTCCCCATCTTCTCCTCCCCTCGATCTTGCCTGTTGTCACCAAGTTCTCCAATTTATTTCTTCTCATATCATGTCCACAAAAAAAAATTTTGAGATAGATAAATGTTAAAAAATATTGATGATAAGTTAACATGCTGAGCTTCAGCAGTTCAAGAACTGTGTTCCCCACAGCCAGGACATTGTCGCCACATTTGAGAGACTCATCTAAACATTGAAGTTATTATTTTCTTAATAAACTAAGACTTAATTAATTAATGATTAATTAATTAGGTTTTAGTTTACTAAATCTTAAAGGGCATGATGGTCTTCTTGTGTCAAATAGAGGATTTCTCTTTGGGTTAATACTTGTTGGAGTATTGATGCATGACAAGGCAGACGTGGTAGTACGTGTACACCTCGGAGGAGCAAATGGATCATCATGGTCTGTCAAGAATGATGTAGCGTGGAATGACGAGGGGATCTGGCCGATGCTCGACGCTCAGAGGAAAGGCGAGACGGACACATAATCAGATTGCTACTGGTACTATTGGTGTTGGAACTCTTTGCTGGCTGCTGAGGATGGGGACGCAGCGCCTATGGGAATGCCCTGAATACTGTGATGTCGGTTCCTAGATCAATCAATCAAGCAATCAATCTTTGGGTTATCATATATTGTAAAGCTTCAGGACCGCTGTTTTCCAAGTGTTATTTTCATGACTATATAGAAGCAATACATGCTTGTAGAAAGGTTACTTAAATATTATTTTCTAGACAAAACACAAAATGAATACTCACCTCCCATCAAGTATGTTTGGAAATATTGACCATAAATACTGACCTTCCATCAAGTATTTAGAATATATTGACCATAAAGCGATAAAATCCCTGGCAGCTTTGGAGATGTGGTTTTATATCAGAATGCTGAAAATTCTTTAGACAGCCAAGATGAGCAATCTGGACATTTTGAGGGAGGTTAAATCGCAAAGACATGTTATCACAAACATCAGAAAGAGTTTTATTCGGTTTCTCTGAGGTCGACCCAGCCTCATAAAATGAGTACTGGGTAAGTTCCAAAATTGTTAGGAAAGTAAACATGATGAGGAATGCAAATGGCCACCCCACCTCACAGTGCCATAGCCTGGAATAAATTAAGGCCTAATACACCCACGCTGCCTGCTGACCCATTGAGTCTTTGATTTTTCACCACATAATGAGAAGGCAAAAACTGGAACATGTGACAACTGGAAAGATTTGTGGAAAGATAGATGGAGGAAGACAGCGTGATAAAATTCTTGACAATCTTGTGTCATGGCATGGAATGGAGGCAGGACACGAATTGATACATGCCATTGGAGATCACAATATATGGAGAAGCATGATCCACCATGCCAGTTAGCGTGGCACTTGATGATGACCAAAAACACTATAGTATGTGATTGGACTTCTTACATTTAGCAAGTTTTTCTTTTAACAAGTTGTGCATATTTGGTCCACTTGGAAGTAAAGCACTTGTAATGTTATTATTATTTCCCCTATTGAGCAGCTACTGATGCCTTCTGGGACTGAAAGAAATGATATAGTTCAGATAATGCATATCAGATATTTATTGGTGTTGTAATGACCCTCTTTGACAGATACATACACAACTCGCTTGAGAGATGAACCAAGTGTCGCCGTGTCCCGAGGATTGTCCAGATCTCACTCATCTCCAAATATTAAGAAGCAGCTGGAAGAAGAGGAAGAAAGAATGAGGAATCTTCCTTCCTTTGACCGCGGTAGTAAACCAAGTATTAGGTAACTGAGTTAATATCTTTTTCTATGTTAAGAGGGGCTTTAAGCAAAAGGATTGACTTATTTCAATGGATTCTATCCTCTCTCATGGCTAGGTCTTCATTCCACAGGTGACCTGCCTAAGTGTTGCACAGAACACAAACTCTATTGCTCCAGTGTCAGAGATTAAATAGAGGAGACCTAAGAGCACATTAAGAAGAAAATGACAGATTGAGAGATACACACACCACCCACGCACCCTCAGAGTCTCTGCACCAATCCACCCATCGACCCTCAGAGTCTCTGAAAACATTGCACTCACGGAGCGAATGATGGAGTTTGAAAACAAAGCTATGACCCATGTAGCGTGAGGCAGGCTGTTTGACACCTGTACCATGGAGACCCCTTTATGTTGAGAATTACCACAGGCCATAAGTGTTTATGTTTAGCACATTTCATCATTATTGTATTTCAAATGTGGTTGGATATGTTTATTTTTGTGTAGTATTATTTTGCATATGTGTATGTGTTGATGTGCACATATATGTGCATGCTATGTTTGTATTTATGTTGGTGGGTGTGTGTGTATGCATGTATTAGAGAGGGGGGAGGGAGAGAAAGAAATGAACATTTTGCTTGGCTTGGGAACTGGAAAAAAGTCATATGTATGCAGGAGATGATTTATATAAGAAGATACAACAGCTGTTCTAACAAACATTAATCTGATCGTAATCTTTAAGTGCATGATCTTATTCCAGTGCTGCCAAAACTCTGCCAAGGCAGACCTCATATGTTGTCAGAAGACGTGATCTTAATCCTGTTTATGGAAATGTGGTAAGTACATCTATTAAAAAGAAGCATTGCCTTATGTTCGTTGCTGTATTAGTATATTAAGTGTTCATCCTGGGGTAATAGTTCAAGAAATTTATAGTTCAACAGATACAGGCGAGAAAGAACTTAAATAGAATGATTTGGACCAGTTTTACCAGAAAGTTATAGTGGAGAACGGCAAGGGAGAACCTAGAGAGAAGATCTGGAACAATTTGACAAGAAAGTTGTAGTAGGAGAATGACAAGGGAAGAACCTAGAGAGAGATCTGGAATAATTTGACAAGAAAGTTGTAGTGGAGAACGACAAGGGAGAACCTAGAGAGAGGATCTGGAACAATTTGACAAGAAAGTTGTAGTGGAGAACGACAAGGGAGAACCTAGAGAGAGGATCTGGAACAATTTGACAAGAAAGTTATAGTGGAGAATGACAAGGAAGAACCTAGAGAGAAGATCTGGAACAATTTGACAAGAAAGTTGTAGTAGAGAACGACAAGGGAGAACCTAGAGAGAAGATCTGGAACAATTTGACAAGAAAGTTGTAGTGGAGAACGACAAGGGAGAACCTAGAGAGAAGATCTGGAACAATTTGACAAGAAAGTTGTAGTAGAGAACGACAAGGGAGAACCTAGAGAGAAGATCTGGAACAATTTGACAAGAAAGTTGTAGTGGAGAACGACAAGGGAGAACCTAGAGAGAAGATCTGGAACAATTTGACAAGAAAGTTGTAGTAGAGAACAACAAGGGAGAACCTAGAGAGAAGATCTGGAACAATTTGACAAGAAAGTTGTAGTGGAGAACGACAAGGGAGAACCTAGAGAGAAGATCTGGAACAATTTGACAAGAAAGTTGTAGTAGAGAACGACAAGGGAGAACCTAGAGAGAAGATCTGGAACAATTTGACAAGAAAGTTGTAGTGGAGAACGACAAGGGAGAACCTAGAGAGAAGATCTGGAAAAATTTGACAAGAAAGTTATAGTGTAGAATGACAACGAAGAACCTAGAGAGAGGATCTGGAATAATTTTACAAAAAAGTTATAGTGGAGAATGACAAGGAAGAACCTAGAGAGAAGATCTGGAACCATTTGACAAGAAAGTTGTAGTGGAGAATGACAAGGGAGAACCTAGAGAGATCTGGAATAATTTGATAAGTAAGTTGTAGTGGAGAATGGCAAGGGAGAATCTAGAGAGATGTGGAACAATTTGACAAGAAAGTTATAGTGGAGAACGACAAGGAAGAACCTAGAGAGGGGATCTGGAATAATTTGACAAAAAAGTTATAGTGGAGAACAACAAGGAAGAACCTAGAGAGAAGATCTGGAACAATTTGACAAGAAAGTTATAGATGAAGAGAGACACCTATTCACCTATAACTTTAGCCATCTAGGATAAAGAGCTATGTACACATTATACATAGTATAAATTCTTCAGCTGCTGAAAATTAAAAAAAAAACACACACTGCTGTCTACACTAAATGTCAAAAGTAGAAAATCTACCCACACAAAAAACGATTTATAAATAACAGTAGTAAATTCAAAACAATGTTTTCCCGTAGTGAATTTGAATAACGAAACAATTGTATTTACCAATTCACATGTAGATGCCAGGCCGTTTACATTGGTCGAACGGAGAGACAGCTTAACAAACGGGTGTCAGAACACATACCTCAATGGGTCAACAAGATACAACACACAGGAGATGATAGCCACGAGGAGCCGACACACCAGAAGCTCCCGGCGTCTTCAATCGGCAGGCACATTGTCGCCAGTCGCCATGTTGTGTCCAGAGACACTGCATTTCGCGTGTTGTTCAGAACACAAAATACTCGCTTGTTAAATTTGCAGAAGCAATTATGATCTATCAACGCAAGCCAGAATTGTGTAAACAGAAAGACATGTTAGTCAGCTTAAAATTACTGTGGTAGGACAATCGACATTACTGTGCGAAATTGTGTATATTTCAACTTGAAGGATTTATCTAGTTAATTTCACGTAAGTTGTGTGATTTCTGCAGTATGTACCTGACGAGATGCAGCGAAATATGCCAGGCAATAAATCGTGCAATCTATTGTTTGTGTCTTCGTTATTCAAAAACAGTAGTAAAGTAAAAAAATCCTTTTACTTTTTTAGGTGCATTGGGCATTTGGTACTAGATTCATATTTTTTTTTTATCAATCAGTCGGTACTTGGTTAGGTGGTCAGTATTACGACAGAAATAAGATGATTGATGGCATATGTCATTCTGTAATACACATGTTTGGATCTGTGCAAATGCTACATGACTCACACACTGTGTTGGGATTCTGCTAGTGTGGTCTGTGGGAAGAGAGTGGAGCACTTCTGGAGTTATCCCCATATTACCCAAGCAGTGTGAAATAAATGTTCAAGTGAAATGTTTTTTTTAAAAATGTCCTATACTTCATAACATAGTTGTTAGAGCACTTTATTTGTCGTCAGTGTGTTCATTGTTTACAAATGTAATCACTTTCTACTGGTATTTATGTTTGCTGTGAGACTTTCCTGCTTAGTTGTTAATAACCTGATTTGATTTTAGTCATTAGTTTGTTCTTAATCCTTCTTCTCATTGACCATGCCATAGTCACTACAGTTGTAACCTCCTGGAACAATTTGAGTCAAGTCTTTTTTTTTGTTTTGTTTTGTGTTTTCTTGCTTTTAACTCAAGTGTAGTTATACACGTGCTACTATTATGGACTGCACTGGACTGATTTTTGTGTGTGGATTAGCTTTCCCTATTACTAGCGTCCCACGTCATCAGGCGAAGAAACTCTGACTTCTGAGGTACTTGTAATTTATATCCCCAATTTGAGGATGAGAAGTTAGTATTTTTGTCCAACTGACTGGTGTAGGGGGTTGAACCCACTTCCTCAGCATCAGCACACCGGAAGTTTAAGCGCAAGCTCTCTTATCCATCTGGCCACAAAGACCTCAGTCATTTGTGATACAAACTACCCCAAATCTTCTCTTGTCGCTCGTCACCTATAATTTACTTGTCTAACTGTTCCAAATCTTCTAAGTTCTTCCCTGTCTCTTTGTATCTATAACTTTCTTATCATTCTGTTCTAGATCTTCTCTCTACTTTCTTCCCTGTAATTTTGTCAGATTGTTCCAGATGTTCTCAGTAGGTTCACCGTTGACTTTCTCACCTATAACTTTTTGTAAAGCTGATACAAATCTTCTAAGGTATTTCTCCCCTGTATCTCTTGAACTTATAACTTTTTGTAAAACTGGTCCATATCTTCCCTAAGTTCTTTCTCCTCTGTATCTCTTGAACTATAACTTTTTGTAAATCTTCTAAGTTCTTTCTCCCCAGTATCTCTTGAACTATAACTTTGAAGTGCTTCTGGAGTTATCCCCATAGTACCCAAGCTGTGTGAAATGAATGTTCAAGTGAAATATCTTCTATTTAATGTAGTTACATCTTCAGTTGTCCAAATCTATTTAAGTTCTTTCTTCCCTGTATCTCTTGAACTGTAACTTTCTTGTTAAACTGTAGCAGATCTTCTTTCTATGTTCTCCCCTCTATCTCTTCCACTATTACTTTCATGTCAAACTATCCCAAATATTCTCTCTAGGTTCTCACCTGTCAATCTTCCATTGTTACTTTGTTGTCAAAATTTTCCAGATCTTTTGTCTAGTTTATCACCTGTCTATCTTCCACTATAATTTTCTTGTAAAATTTCCCCATATCTTTTCTCTAAGTTATCCCTTGTTTCTTTTGTACTATAACTTTGTTGTTGTCATACCATACTCTAGTTTACCTCTTCTCATAACATGTCTAAAAATGTGGATTGTCTACTCTGATATGAGTGACCAATACTCTTTCTGAGCTGGTTTCTTCCAAGATGACTTAATTACTCTGTTCTTCTGCCCTTGGTGTTTTCAGAACTTTTCCATAGAACTACATCTGCAGCCTCTGAGTACTTTCTCACTAATCTGCTGATTGTCTATGATTGACTTCCATATATCCTGACTGGCATATGTTCTCTCTTGAAACTAGCCAAAATGTACCATATGGCAACGCATAACTTAAACAGAGTTCAACAAGTTTAAGAATTATCAGTATTACCTGTTATCAGTAAAAGTCAATCACATGCTTTACAGTAACTGGAGAAATATTGTAACATTTTATTTTGTAAAAATAAGCCAAGCTGTGTCACTATTTTTAAATAAATTGTCATGTGAAATTCACAGGGTCCAGCTCTGACTGGTCTTCGAAATCTGGGCAATACATGCTACATGAACTCAACGATTCAGTGTTTGAACAACACCTCCCCATTGATCAACTACTTTCTGAATGATTCCTACCTTCATGACATCAACAGGTAGGTGATTAGAAGCTGTGATACATGTTAATCTGCTGAGTTGTTGCTTCAGGCTCTGTCAGCAACTTTGCCTTGGACTGTGTATGAAAGATGTTTGAAACATTTCATTAATAACGAAATTCCATAGTAGGAACCAGCTGTGGACATGTGAAGTGTTCGTACCATCACATGTTTTAGGCCTGAATGCACGGCATGGAAGAATAAGTGGCCAGTCTTTTCCTGCCATAGAGAATGGTGAGTGCAGGCATCAAACCCTCGTCTGACCACAGTAATGTCATTGTTGGCATAATGTCCTAACCATTATACCAATGTGCCTGTTATAACATTTATTGTGTGGATATCAATTAGGAGTAATGTAGTAGTTTTCAGCAGTAGGGAAGACTGACCAAAGCAGAAATCTCTACTCACGGTCAGGCTGCCAGTCTCCATAAAATCTAGGGAATGGTTAAGATAGATCAGAGACTGGCATGCTGGCGACAGGTAGGTAAGTCTTATACTGAGTATGGACAGCAAAAACTAGTGGACCTGCCACTAACTCACTCCTGCCAAGTAGAAAACTCTTTTGCCCTCAGCGAGATGATAAAATACAGGAGTATGTCTGACACTATTTCACTCCACCACCACACACACAGGAAATGAAGATACTAAAGAGGTAATTTAGGCCTGGCATATGATACCACAACATCCATCTTAAGAATGGAGGTGGAGGCAGTCACTGCGGCTCTCCGCTGGATGGAGAATACGACACACACACACATCGTAATTGTAACTGACTCAGAAAGCATGCTGACGAGGGTGAGGACGGGCAGGCTTCGTGCGGAGTGGCTTGCTTCGCTTCGGAGGTCACAGGTGACAAGCATCGCCTGGATCTTTTCTCCGGGGCATGCCTGTGTGCTGGTAAATGAACAGGCGGACAGATTGGCTGGCTCTGCAGAACTTGGTGGAGTATTGATACATGACAAGGCAGACGTGGTTGCGGCCTTGTGGGAGCACGTGTACACCTCAGAGGAGCAAATGGATTACCATGGTCTGGCAAGAATGAGACAGCAAGGAGTGATGAGAGGATCTGGCCGACGCTCAATGCTCAGAGGAAAGGCGAGACGGACATATAATCAGATTGCTACTGGTACTATTGGTGTTGGAACTCTTCGCTGGCTGCTGAGGATGGGGACGGAGCACTTATGGGAATGCCCCAAGTGCTGTGATGTCGATTCCTAAATCAATCAATCGATCAATTAATCAATCAATCAATCATAGGTGGAATTCTGGTGGCTTCCAGGCATGAAGTATAATTTCATCCCCTTTTTGGCTGTTTGCTGGGAGATGTACTCTGCTTTAGCAAATGCAGTGATTTATAGGTGTTACGTCTTCGCAGATTTATTTTTCTTGGAAATTACAGTGACGTTTATTGTTTCTGTGTTCCTGTAAAATTGGTGACAGGTGCTCATAATATTCCCTTTTAACCGGTACGGCTACATGAATGTAGTATTCTTGAATATGTATATTTGCTATTTTTATAAATTTGTATATGTATATGTATTTTTGTAAATTCATGCAGCCCAGTAATGACATAATGAACCACTTGTACTAAGATTAAAACTTTTGTATACTCAAGACAATTATCATAAAAGAAAACAATTTAGCAATTTTCTTTTCAAAAAAGATCCTGGTTCTGCCTGTGACTCAAATATTCGGATTAACTTTTCACAAAATTATGAAACTCTTTGAAGAGAATATTGTTACTAAATAGTTAATATTAAAATACTACAACTTAAACAAAAGTAACAGTACTTTTCTATCTGTACTGCATCTCTACCTCAAGTAGTTTGTGTTGTACTATGATATAAAGCACAAGTGGCACAAGTATCCGCATACTACCGGGGTTTATGATGGAAGCAAAGAATAGTTACACCACCTCCTAGAAAGCATGTTGTCAGAGGTGGCTGACAAGTATTAGTGGGGGATAGTCACCTCATCCATTGAAAACCTTAGCAGCAAAATGTAATCATTCATGAACAAGTCTTCAGATGAGGACTTAGTGAGTTGTTTGAGGATCTGTGATTCACCAAAAAGAGCATAGGATTGGCCAATAATGTTTTCAACAACGTAAAATCTGTATTAACATCTAGCGTGATTAACAACACATTAAAAATGATAATTTTCAAATGTTATGTGTATTCAACACTACTATATGGAACAGATGCCTGGACAATGAACAAGCAGTTAGAAAGATATATATAGGCCTGAAGATGTGGATATACAGATGAACATGTCATATTTCATGGAAACAAAAACAATAAAATACAGAGGTTATAGAAAAACTGGAAATGAGAGTTGATGAAAGAAATAAAAAAGAGGCAAGTGAAATATTTTGGTCATGCTAAAAAAAAACACTCTTATAAAAACAATACTGGAGGATAAGGTTGAAGGCAATCAAGCAAGAGGTAGACAACGATACAAGTGGGTAGATAACATTAAGAGATGGACAAACAGATGTCTGACAGAATGTCAGATCAAAACGAGAGATAAACAGTGTTGGAGATCCATTGCAGCCAACCTTCATTGTGAAGATGACACCTGATTGATTGTTTGAGTCATCGGAGAATAAAAGACAAAAGAAGAAGAGACTTGAGTATTCAAGTCGTTCTAGTGAAATTATTTAAATTGCCAGGGTTGAGAAGCTGAAGTGCAACATTCTCATAGAAACTTAGTATTGGTACATGTTTCAGTTTTGCCACAAACACAGGAAATCATTTCTTGTATTTTATGTTTGTTTATGAATAGAGAGAGTTCCAAGGGGATGCATGGAGAAGTGGTTGATGACTTTGCTATTGTTGTGAAAGCCTTGTGGTCACAGCAGTACAAGTCAATAACACCAAGAGATCTCAAGGTAAATAACTGAATATATTTCATGAAATGAATATTTTCAAAAATATATAGGATTACACTGCACTTGTTTGTTTGTCTTAACTCAGTTAATTTTTTTTTTCTTAAACAATTACTGATAAATAATAAACATTCATCAATTGGTGCCTGTCAGAATAGAAGGATTAAAATGGTATGGATGAATCGCTTTGGAGATGTAGATATACAGAAGAGTATGTCGTATTTAATGGAAACAGAAACAATCAAATACAGAGGTTCTAGAAAAACTGGGAATGAAAAGAGAGTTGATGAAAGAAATAAAAAATAGGCAAGTGAAATATTTTGGCCATGTTAAAAGACATAATACTCTTATAAAAACCATACTGGAGGGTAAGGTTGAAGGCAAGCGAGCAAGAGGTAGACAATGATACAAGTGGGAAGATAACATCAAGAGATGGACGAACATCAATCTGACAGAATGTACAGTCAAGGCGAGAGACAGCATTGTTGGAGATCCATTGCAGCCAACCTTCATTGTGGAGACGGCACCTGATTGATTGAATGATTGATTGATTGAACTAATCAGCCATGTGGAGCTCATGAAGAAAACTAAACAAACTCCAGTGAATCAAGAGGTGAGGAAAAGATGCCAGTGCATTAAAAAAACCTGAGAGATTCACTAGAAAGTTCATTGTCTGGAGCCTACAGGGTAAACAAAGTACAGGAGACCTGAAAAACAAATTAAGTAGAGGAGACCTAAGACACATAAGAAGAAAATTAAATGGATGAATGGAGGGTGTGTGTGTGAGAGAGAGAGAGAGAGAGAGAGAGAGAGAGAGAGAGAGAGAGAGAGAGAGAGAGAGAGAGAGAGAGAGAGAGAGAGATGAATAATGTACAGTGGACATGAATGGAGCTGCATAAGATTGTAGAAGACAATACAGCTTGGAGTGAGTTGGTTGCAGGCCTATGCTTCAATGAGAGATAAAGGTCAGAAGAGAGAGGTCATTTTTGGAAGATTGAATGTCAGTTGCTTTTGTTTATCTTTTCTAATATGATACTTTGTCCTTGTTAAAATGAAGTACGTACATATTTCAAGATGAAATTCATTTATTCAGCAGCATGTCCTTTGCAGAACCTCACTCCCATAACAACCTTCCGGAAAACTTCTCGGTCATATGCAAGATGTCCCTTGTCCGATACACCCGTCTGGAGATCATCTGTTACATCTTGCACCCATCTTCTCTTTGACCTTCCTCTTCCTCTCTTCCCAGGCATATACTCCTCCATTATTGTTCTCGCCAAACTTTCGAGACGTCTCAAGTGACCAATATATTTCAATTTTCTGTGTTTTATCGTCTGTAGTAGCCAACCTTTTTCAATATTCAGCTCTTGTCGTATGGATTCATTTGTTATTTTCTGTATCCAAGATATTCTTGGACCTGTCTATAACATTTATATTCAAAAGCATGTATGCTCTTTTCAGCTCATTTATTAAGTGTCCAGATCTCACAGGTGTATGTTGCAAAGGGAAAGATTGCTGCTCTTAAAAATCTAATTTTTGTAGGTCTGTCTGTCCCATGCCACAATTTATTCAGTTCTTTTAGGTTTTGAAGAGTAATAGATATTCATCTTTTAATTTCTTTCATTTGTGTTTCTTATATTTTCACAAATCTATATATCCCAAAGGTTAATGGGAAAGTATAGTGACATATTTGTTTGTTTTTCCATTCTCTTGCTTTCAAATAGGCCTTAGTGCTACTACAACTTGTAGTATTTGCTACTACTAGTGAGTGCACTGGACTGATTTCGTTTGAGAGTTTGCTTTCCCTATTATCGGTGTCCCCTGCCATCAGACGAACCATTCCGACTTCTGAGGTACTTGTAATTTACATCCTCAAGTCAAGGATTGGAAGTCAATATTTAAGTCCATCTGACTGTTGTGTGGAATGAACCCACTTTGCCGTGGTCAACAGAAATAGTTTAATCATGAGCCTGTTAAACCTCTTAGCCACGCTGACCTTCATGTGATGAAAAGGAAATATGATTAAGTGTCAACATGTAAAGGAAGGCATTCTTTAAACTGGAATGCAGTTCATAGGAAATCAAATCCATTGGCACCTTGTCATCTTGACAGACGATAGTTTGTTACATTGTGCTCCAAAAAGGCATAATAACTACTGCAAATGTGACTGATGAGACCAATTCTCAGGGAAGGTGGTTAACCCAGTCAACAAATGCCCGCAGAAGTTGGATGTGTCACCTAAAGGCGCAAGTATCGCAGCTCAGCTATAAACAGACACAACACAGTTACATTGTATGACCTATCTGCAATCATTTACTCCTTTGTCTTTATTCCGTTTCTGATCTTTGCCCTCCATGTAACACGTTCAGTGGTGACTTTCCCCCAATGTGCAAGCAACATCAATGCCTGTATCAATCATGTCTTTGTATGATAGTAGAGGTCGACCCCAAGATCTCTTACTCATCTGTATTTTACCAAAACAGATTACCTTTGGTATTCTACCATCATTTTTCCTCCTAATGTGTCCTATCCATCTAAGTCTATGAAGACTAATCATGGAACAAACCGTCACACAACCTGACCGTTCCAATACTTCAGTATTTGTGATTTTGTCTTGCCATTTAATACCAAGTATTCTTCGCAGACATTGCATATGAAAGCTGTCTAAACGTTTCTCTTGGTGTAGTAAGTTGACCAGGCTTCACTGCCATAAAGATAAGTACTAAGGACACAGGCTTGACAGACAAGGACTTTTGTTTTGGCAGTAAGCTTCTTGTTCTCCCAGGCTTGTTTTGTTAACCTGTTCATTGTTGTTGCTGCCTTACCAATCTGGATGTTGATTTCCTGATCTAGGGATAATTTGCTGTTTACCTCTGATCCAAAAATACAAGCCAGACACTGTATCCCCACAATGTTATGTGTCATCTAAATGAAATTTACTTCATTTAACATTTGCCTGAATTCCTTGAAATTGCCTAATCACAACTGTAGGGATTGTGTTTAACTCAATTCAGGCCAGACAGCTATTACTTTAACTCAATCCCAAACAATTTTGAATTGTTTAAGTTGAAAATGTTGTATTTAATAGTTGCTTAGCCTGTGGAAGTTAGAATAGCAATATTGTCAGGCAGAATAAATTAGCCGGTCTCTGTGGTGAAGGGGTTACAGACACTGTTCGTAATCGCGTATACCAGCATAAGAAACACAGCTGTGCGCAATTTGGCAGCAGAACGCGTTGCGTTGGTTTTGCGTTGGTATCGGTGCCGGTCGTCCAGAAAGCAATGGCAAACTACTGAACGTAAAACTTGCCAAGAGATCACAATGACATAAATGCTGGTGTTGACTGTGATGTCCTATAAAGGATACGCAAAAAAAAAGAATAAATTAAAGTAATAAATTGTTTAAAGTGTGATAGTATGACGACAGAATCAAACAGAAGAGATTCCAAAGAGTATATCATGCATGAATTAATTAACAAAGATGTGGTAAATTCCTTCATTCAGTATGAGCTACACTGATTTAGAATATTACAGGTTGTCTTTACATTGTAGAATTAGTTTCACTTGTTTCTTTCTAGGTGTATAATCATGTCTGTGTCTGTTTGATTAATGTTTTTGAGAAGTATGCTTTCTTTTCTTATTAAAAAACAAACTAGAATACGGTTGCCAAGTACAATCCTATGTTTGCTGGCTATCAGCAGCAGGATTCACAGGAATTTCTCACATTTCTTCTTGATGGTCTCCATGAAGGATTAAATGAGGTAAGATTTGTAGATTATGAAAATGTTGTAGTCATTTACTTATTCTTAATGATATATTTGTAGATTTAAATTTAAGGATTATGAAAATGCTGTAGTCATTTACTTATTCTTGATATATTTGTAGATTTATGTTTAAGGATTATAAAAATGTTGTAGTCATTTGGTCATTCTTAATAGTTAGTTAGTTAGTCGACAGATCATCCTCATTGCACATCGAACCATTCAGTCCATAAGTGCTCGGATCCCCTCCTCAGCAAATCCCGCAGTGTGCAGCGGCTAACGACGCCAGTTCTGTGTTGGTTTATCAATTTTCTTTGGCTTCCTGCGTAGTGTTCTTGTTTGGCCACCCCTCTTTTAATTTGCTGCTCTCGCAGTCTGGCCATTGTTGTAGATTCACAGTCATCACTTGGTTCTTGCAAAAGTCTTACTTCTCGCAAAGCATTCAGAATGTCAGCCTGGTCCATGGCGCGTCCGCCCTCCACAGTAGCCTCACCTGCGAGCTTGTCAGCCCGCTCATTTCCTTGTACTCCCGCATGACCTGGCACGAAGATGAAACTAATCTTTGCCAGCCGAGACCGCTCCAGAGGCAGCAACCATTCTCTTCGGATCGACCCCTCCTCTATCCTCTTGATCATGTTCATTGAGTCGCTAAAGAAACAAGCCCTAGTGAATGTCTGTGTCTTGAGCCATGTTATTGCTTTACTTACTGCCATGACTTCCATGGTCAGGCTACTAATCTTTGCCAGCCGAGACCGCTCCAGAGGCAGCAACCATTCTCTTCGGATCGACCCCTCCTCTATCCTCTTGATCATGTTCATTGAGTCGCTAAGGAAACAAGCCCTAGTGAATGTCTGTGTCTTGAGCCATGTTATTGCTTTACTTACTGCCATGACTTCCATGGTCAGGCTACTTGTGGTTTCAGTGAAAGCACCAGAGTCCTCCTTCACAATTCTCCCTCCGGCCCGAGCTGTAAAGGCCCATGAGCTTCTCACATGTCGGATGACCGACCCATCTGTGTAGATGACCGCATCACCGTCTAGCGAATTCTCGAAAATCAATGCTTGTACTTCAGCCTCAACAGCAGCCGGATTTTCTTGTCTGCATTTTCTATCTAGTTGGATGCAAACTGAAAAGGATGTGCAGAAGTCTGTTGGCACTTGCACCCACTCCTGGCCAGGTTCTAAGTCCTCAAGTGAACACACCTGTTGAAGAATGTCTTCGGCTTGACCCATCCATGACCGTCCTCTTTTTAACCTGCTGCCCTTCACCTTCCTAATTTCACTATGCAGTGGATGCTGTGTGTTTGCGTTAATTCTGAGGTAGGCGCGTGCCCTGCAAACTTGTATTCTCTCTTCAATGGTTGGAAAATCAAGAAGGTAGCTCATCGCCCTGCATGCTGTATCTCTTGTACATCCAAGAATAATGCGCATAGCTTCGTTCTGTATCCTTTCCATCCTTTCTATCTGCTTATGGCTGAGAGTCAGGATTGTCATTGCATATTCCAAAACAGACATGACCAGCCCCTCGTACAGAAGACATAGATGGCGCTGCTCACAGTTTGCTGCCGCCATCACCCGCATTGCTGCCAAACCCCGCTTGGCCTTTGTTATCACCTGGTCTATGTGCACATTATAAGCAAGGCTTCGATCAAACCGTATCCCTAGGTAATTCATTGCCTGCGTTCTTTCCACCGTCTCTGAACACAGCATCACAGTTGGTGTTGGAGTGTTGACAATATGAGAACCAAGTCACTGTTGCCTTTGTTGGGTTGACCATTGCCCCAGCTTCATCACACCAAGTACTTATGCGATCGAGTTCGGTTTGTAGTTCCACAGCAACCTCCTCTCTATCCTTACCCTGACGATACACTAAAACATCATCGGCATATGACAATGTCCTGCCAGGTCCAGTGATCTGCTCACTGGTGATTCTCACTGTGTAGGCGTTGAACAGTACCGGAGATAATGGTGCTCCCTGTGGTAGGCCAGGATATATTGTTGTTAGTTCCGAAGTCCAACTGCCACATCTAAAAACTACTTTCCGTTGGAAGAGGGCTGCAGCGATCCAACTAAGGAGGAATGGACTTACGTTTAGTTCAAGAAGCTGAAACATTAAAAAATCCAGTGGTACTCTGTTGTATGCGTCCTCGCTGCAGCAACGGTTTCAGTGCCTGAATGGAAACCTTCATAGACATCATGGGCAAAGACTGCTGCATTGGTCCAGGTTTTTCTTTTTGGAAGGTACCCACCCAGGGTAGGTGGGAAAACACCTTGCCTCTCTAGTTGGCTTGATATTTTCCTGGCAATTACCTTCTCCAGCAGCTTGCCTATTGTATTCTGCATGGTTATAATTCGATATTCCTGAATTTTTTTGTGGTTTTTGTCAGGCTTCGGCAAGGGAATCAGATAGCTATGTAACCATTCCTCCTTGATGCTAGCACTCCCTATACTGTTGTTGTACATATCTGCTAGTTTCTCTAGCTCATTGTCGGTACACCTATTTATGTCGTCGTATTTTATGCCATCAGGACCTGGAGCACTGTTTTTTTGATCGTCGAAGCACAGCCTTGATTTCTTTCACTGTCACTGTGTCTTCATCCGAAGTGTTCTGGGCCTTGCATCTGTCTGAGGTGACCTCCTTGGCCAGATTTCGGCCTCCCATGTCTGTCTGGTTGCTCTGCTCAAGGTAGCGTTCAAAGAGGGCTTTGCCCTTGTCCTCGTCAGTCCTCTGCCAGATGAGGTCAGCACCTTGGAAGTCAGAAATGCTCTTATTCTTGACTACACCACACATGCTTTTATGTAGTCGCCAGAACAATTTCAGTGACTTGTCTGTGCTTACTCTTTGACACACCTCTGCCCATTTTTTGCTTTTAACCACCTTGACCAGTTTTTTAAAATAGCTTACTTTTGTGTGCATCTATCTTTCTAAGTGCAAGCAGGGACTAGGATGACCAGCTCTGTTCTTCTTGGCATTTTGCCATCTCCTTACAGCACTATGCTTATCCACCCAAGCCTTCTCCACCTCGAAACTCCACCACGGTGGCTGCTCCCAGCTTTTTTTCCTGCCCTGAAACGTTCTGCGCTTGTCACGTCTTATTTTACTCACCACATCTTGCCCTGTACTGTCATACTGGAACGTCTTTACCTTTAGCTTGTGCTGCCTGGTTCTGCCTTTCTCCACCAATATGTTGCAAGGGTGGTGGTCGCTGCCATGGTGTCCTAGGACACCCCATCTACACACTGTAGTGAGTGAAGGTGAAACTAGCGCCAGATCAATAGCACTGTCCTCATCGCCTGGACGGCTTGCTGTCCTGGTGACACAGCCACTGTTGATACAAACCAGGTCGATGGTTTCCAGTGCAGTCTCGAGCTCCTCCCCCTGTGTATTGGAAGAAGTGTTTCCCCATGATCTGCCTTTAGCGTTGAAGTCACCACAGAAAATAACATTTCTCTCGTGGCTTAATATGCCACTTAAGCACTGCCACTTCTGGGTGTCCACACTCGCATTGCGGGCATAAACATTAACCAACACGAATGGTATACTGGAATGAACTCTCAACGCCTGTATTTGTATATCGTCAGTCTAGCTCTGACGCCACCATGCTGTCGCGAATGAGAATCGCCATTCCCAGATGTCGTCTGTTGTAGAAACATTTGAAGCCGGCAATTTGGAGTTGCTGATCGCCCAGTCTCGTCTCCTGGAGTGCTACAATGTCGTTCCTGTAAACTAGGGTTTCTAAAATAGAGCCCCGTTGTTTTACACTGGCACAGTTCCAATATAGAATACGGATATTCCTGAGTCCTAGACGGTGACACTTGAGTCTAAAACGTCTCAAACCACCACGCTTACCTTGCTTCATTCTCCCTGCGCGGCTACCACGCAGCTTCGTTATGTTGACTGCTGACCGCTCGGAGAACACACGTTCCGCCATGTTGAAAAAAACGTAAACACAGACTGAGAAACCACACACGCTGCTGAAAATTCACTCAAGGATGGCTTCGCTCGATGCACGAACTCCGTAGCACCCGCGCAGATCTTGAGTAGAAACTCCTGGTTTTATATCCTGGCACACCAATTACACGCAAGAGATGAATAAATCCATCCCCTACGCGAAAAAGTTAACTAACACAAAACAACACGACCGTCCGTCGCCATCTTGAAACCGGAAAAATCTGGTCATTCTTAATGATCTATTTTAAGACTTATATATAAGGATTAGCCGGTCTCTCTGGCTGAGGGGTTACACCACTTTCTCCGTAATCCTGTTTATCATGCAGAGTCTCGTAGCGGGAGAGAACTGGAAGCGGTTCTACCCCCGCTGGTGACTTGCGGGATAACTGAGCCGGCCGCTCAGAAAGCAATGGCAAACTACTGAGCGTAATCTTGCCAAGAAATCAACAGACAGCTGAAAGATGCTACTGTTGATAGCAATGTCCTGTAAAGGATATGCGAATAAAAAAAAAATATTAGGATTAGCCGGCTTCCTGGCCTAGAGGTTAGCGACTTTTCTCTGTAATCTCGTATACTCTCGCAAGTAACGTGACTACGGTGAGAATCAGCAGTGGTTCGAATCGCGTCGGTAACTTACGGGGTATGTGAGCCGGCTGCTCAGAAAGCAGTGGCAAACTATTGAGCGTAATCTTGCCAAGAAATCAACAATCAGCTGAAAGATGCTGATGTTGACAGCGATGTCCTGTAAAGTATATGCAAACATTTTTATATATAAGGATTATGATTATATTGTAGTCATTTACTTATTCTTAATGATATATTTGTAGATTTATGCATAAGGATTATGAAAATGCCATTTATTTATTCTTAATTATATATCGATTTGTGCTTTCTGTGAGATGTTATTTTTCATCTGTACAACAAGGTGGCAGGTTTAAACAAGAGTGTTATGCTAGTTATCTTTTATAAATATCTTTTTTCCTAATGCCTGATAGGTAACGAAAAAGCACAGTGGCATCGTGGATAGTGTGCTTGCTTACTGAGATAGTAGTCCACACTCAATCCCTAGTGCTGACAGGGGTTTTTCCATCCAGTATGTCTCTCAGGTCATACAATTGGTGCTCTGTAACAATCAGAATCTTCTGGACATTTTCTGAGAAGAAAAGGCTATGCGGAAGAGAACTGGTCAATCTCACTTCATTATATCACGACCTGGTATCTGTGAAGGCATAACAATTAATACCTCTATGGAAGTATTTCTCTGTGATTATCTTCACCTTTAATAGAAACAAAGTCTCCTCACTCAGTTCCTTTTATTACTAAGTTGCTTTGCAGCGAATATCTTGGACTGCCAGAATAACTAACAAGAATCACTCAAAAAAGGCTAATAAAAGTAGAGCATTATGTAGAACTATTGGAAGGAGACAGTGTTCTTTGGTCTTATAATGAGAAGAAAACAATGTGGCAATGGAAAGATCAGTAGGAGAAGAGGCAGAGTAAACAGAGAGAAATGATGTTGGATGGACAGACAGTGGCATGGAGGGATATCATCAGCAGAGTTGATCCAGAACACCAAGGACTGAAATCTGTGGAGCGACATGAACGCCTATGTCAGTTGGCAAGGTACATAATGATGAGGATGCTGTGTTGTTGACCTTATGTCACTTGCTGATTTCAAAATGTCCACCTTTGTCAATGGTACCACAGCTACTAGTATGGTCTCCCATGTGGAACAAGTCAAAGAATAGGAACAAGATGATGTGATACACAAACCTGCTGCCTTGTAAGGATGAGGGGAAGTCAATAAGTAAGTCACAAATGGCTGTAGAAAAATAACTACATATGGTAACAACTTGAAACAGTTTATTTTTATACATACATTGTACCTTTATTTCTGAACATAATTTCCACCAACATTGATGCACTTATTCTATCGTTTTATCAGTACTCCCAAACCGGCCTCCATAAACTTACTTATTGACTCACTCTCGTAACTTTTTTCTACCCAGCTATGCACCGCTTTACGAGACAAACATTTGTCAGCATAAGCATCTGACAGCCCACCTTGGCGGGAGACATTTGCAAATGATGCCAAAGTTGAATGTGAAGTGAAAATGTGGTTTAGAAAACAGAGCACGCAGTTCTATGCAGCCAGTTTGGGAGGACTGATAAAATGATGGGATAAGTGCATCAATGTTGGTGGAAATTATGTTGAGAAATAAAGGGACAATGTATGTATAAAAATAAACTGGTTTCAAGTTGTTGTCATATTTAGTTATTTTTCTACAGCCATTTGTGATTTCCTTATTGACTTCCCCTCGTGGAATGTGGACAGTAAGAGGCCAGGGAAAGTAAACCTGAAAAAATACTTTTTAAAATTAGATGCACTGTGGCACAGGCGGCTTGATGAAGTAGTGCAATGCTGTTCACTTTATGATGTCACATACAGAGGTTGTCTAGTTTACTTGCCAGTGATCAAGCAAGCTATCCTGAACAATCATGGATACACATCAAAACAGGTAGTTCAGCAACAAATGCTGTTAAGAATGAAGGTGCTACCATTTATATCTCATATCCTGAGAACTAATGTGATACAAGATATATTCTCACTAGCTAATTCTTGTCCAACTATACAGCTGAGATTCAAGTTATGTATACATCAAGCTGCACATATGATTTATAGCACCAACTCTTGCTGCTATCAGATCATCATCTTTACAGAAGAAAATGTACTTAACATGATTACAATATATATAATATATCACTTCAAATCTTTTTCTTATTATGGTAGTCTTTCAGAATGTTATAATTTCACAAATAAATTAATAACTGTAGACAAACTTAGTGTTCTTGTCTAAAGCTGTAAAGATAGAAGCATGTCTATACCATTTTAAGTTGATATCTTTAACTTGCTGTTGATCTTGCACTGGTAATAGAAAAACCAACCCTCATGAAAAATTAGCCGTGTACACTCACTGCTGATAGTTGCACTTGTGTGGACCAGGCTGGCGTTCAAAGCGAATGAATGAAGACAAGAATGTTGACACAAAGTCAATTTGATTGGCTGGCTGAATTATGCTGTGTCTCACATTATGGAGGAGTACAGAAGTTAGAATCAAACACTGTGTACCCTTATAGCCACATTACAAAGTCAATTTGATTGGCTGGCTGAATTATGCTGCGTCTCACATTATGGAGGAGTACAGAAATTAGAATCAAACACTGTGTACCCTTATAGCCACATTACAAAGTCAATTTGATTGGCTGGCTGAATTATGCTGCGTCTCACATTATGGAGGAGAACAGAAATTAGAATCAAACACTGTGTACCCTTATAGCCACATTACAAAGTCAATTTGATTGGCTGGCTGAATTATGCTGCGTCTCACATTATGGAGGAGTACAGAAATTAGAATCAAACACTGTGTACCCTTATAGACACGTTATTGCTTTCATCATGCAGGTGAAGCAAGCGCCAGATATTCCAGAACAAAACAATGACAATCTGGCAGATGCTGCTGCAGCCCCGCTGGCATGGAAACACCATAAGTTGCTGCATAAATCAATCATTGTTGAGCTGTTTCAGGTGTGCATTGATTTAATTAGAGTTAGCTTAGTGGATTGTGTAGTTTCCAAGTCTTCTTCCTTTATATTATTTCCTTTTTCTTCTTCTCCTCTTGCTACTTTTGCACTGCGCAGGAAGTGGTTTGAAGATTGAGTGAAAGATGCAGTAAGAATATGGCTATGTAAATTGGGAACAAGCTTGTACAGGAAATTCATGCATGCCCTTGTTTCGCGTAGGTATAATACCTTAAATATGGATGCAGATTATGTGAAATTATTAATTGTGAATAGTTTCTGTAATAAAACAAAATGTGTGTCATTCATACTTTTTGAGCACCCCTCACATGATCTTACTTTCTATTCATTGTAAGATGTTGTTGAAATGGTGGATTCTCGTACATGGTAATTTTCTTCATATTGTTAATATTTAGTGGCCACATTAGTGAAGCTGGTAGGGAACCATCCTGATAATGTCCTGAGCATGGGCAAATGAGGGTTCAATGCCTGGGCTCTTTGCCTGCTAAGTGAGGGAATGATTGACCACTCATTCCTTCGTGCATCCATGCCTACACAATGTGATGGCCCTATCACAAGACAGACCCATAGCAGAAAACTGCTTCATAGCAAACTGTTTTCTTTGTTTGTTAATATTTATAGATTCCTATTTTGTTTCCTTGCATTAACTTTATTTTTGTTAAAATCTCTGTCATGTAATTTCTTATGCCTTTGAATATAAATGTTACAGGCGGATTCTAAGAATATTGTGGATAAAAAAAACAACAAATGCATCCATACTTCAAAAGCTGAATATTGAAGAAGGTTGGCTATTAAAGATGATAAAACAAAGAAAATTGAAATATTTTGGTCACGTGGAGAGAACAATAATGGAAGGGTATATGCCTGGGAAAAGAGGAAGAGGAAGACCAGAGAGAAGATGGGTGCAGGATATGGCGGATGATTCCAGATGGGTGTATCGGACACGGGACATCTTGCTTATGATCGAGAGGTTTTCTGGAGGGTTGTTATGTGAGTGAGGTTCTGCAAAGGACATGCTACTGAATGAATGAATGTAATTTCTTATCATCATCATGTGCCATATTGAGCAGCACAGACAATCAGATTCCTTCAAAAACATCTATCCTCTGTGTTCTTAATTTGACTGATGATTGTCTTTCATACCACACTCAACCTATCCAGCATTTTCTCCCTCTGTCGGCCTCTGTCTCTAATACCCTCCATTTTCTCAGTTGTCACAACCTTCTCCAGACACTCTTATCTCTTAAAGCTGACATTAGTGCCTATAGTACCTTGCGGTGTAGGACAGGGAGGTCTTGAGCCTGAACAATTGAGACCGCCTTGTTTGTGCAGTCACCATGAACTGTGCCAGTTTGGCTTTCTTTTTTCCCCTGACAGAAAAAAATCCACCTTCCTGAGGATATATCCCAGGTCTCTCGAACGGGAGCTCAGCATTTTAGCCACTTGGCCAGATGCTTCTTGTCTCATAGTGTGATTTAAAAAATTATGATTTATCTTGTCCTGATATGGGTAATCAATTGTCTCATAAAGTGATTTTTAATAATGATGATTTATCTTGTCCTGTTGTGGGTAATCAGTTGTCTCATAATGTGATAAAAAAATAATGATTTATCTCGTCCTGATGTGGGTAATCACTTGTCTTTGTTAATTAGCCTCTTGCAGTACATGGATATTGGCCTTCTTATCCATCCGTGGGAGTCTGAGCATTCTGTGTAGAAACCACATCTCTAGTTACTTTCTACTCTCTTTATTAAGTGTCCATGATTCACAGGCAGACAGTAATATGGGTTGTGGATAGCATCCTAAAACTGTCTGACATTTTATTGTAATGAACAATCTGAATTTTATGTGAAAAAGCTTCACTTATCTTGGTATTTCATCTCTGGTAGCAGTAATTTGAGATGAGTATGATTTTATGCAGTAACTGAAATAATAAAATCTGTCATGTAAAATATGTTGTGATGCATCAAATACAGGGCCAGTTGAAGTCCACACTGATGTGCCGTACGTGCAAAAAGACTTCAGTGACATTCCAGGCTTTCATGTTCCTTTCTCTGCCTATCCCTGCAAGCTCTCGGTGTACCTTAAAGGTAACATTGTTGTTCTTTGTTTTATTTAGTGATTTAGTTTATCTTGTACAGTTTTAAATTACAAGTCCATTTTAAATTCAGTATTGTGAATGCTTGTGGTATTTGTCACATAAAACTAGTGCATAATTGAATTAAAGGTGGATTCTTGCATTTCAACCAAAATATGATTCATCTTTCCATTTCATATGATATATAATTCTGCAGTATGCACCTGATGAGATGCAGCGAAATATGTCAGGCAGTAAATTGTGAAAGCTGTTGTTAGTGGCTTCTGTGTTTAAATATGTGGTTATGTTTGAAGTGAGAAGTAATTTGCAGACTTGTATTTCATAAGTTCTCCTATCTCATTGTGTATCAACAACAAGTCAATATTCATTTTAAGGGTTTTGATATTTATTTGTGTCATGATTTACTGGGACAGCAGATCCTTGGTCCAGTCTCCAGCTGTGGAAAGAAGGGTACACCTGGCTCTGTACCTCATAAAATGGGTACCTCTTTTTTCTCTGGAAAGGCAAGACAGTGAGGGGGTCAGCTGGTCACTGTATCTCATAATGCTGTGACCTGGTATATGTGAAGCTGTACCACCTCACATCCCTGCAACAGTGTGTGTCATGGGATTAGCTTTGTCTTATTTTGTGGTAACAGCTTGAGCCATAGATTTACTTTACTAATACACAGCTTATAATGAAGTTGTTTTCTTTGAAAACTATAGGAATGTCTTCGGGAATTCTTGAAACCAGAGCTGATGACTGGTAGCAGCAAATGGAAGTGTCCTCGTTGTAAAGTGGAAAGGGATTCAGAGAAAAAGATTGACTTATGGAAGCTTCCTCCAATCCTTTTGATTGGTCTCAACAGGTAACATGATCAGACTCACAGTCATAAAATAGACACTAGCTTTGATTATTTCATGCAATTTTGTACAGATTCGATCATGTCATGGTGGGGTAACTACTGCTGCAGAGTTTGGAGAGAGAGAGAGAGAGAGAGTGTGAGCAGTTGCTTGAACTCTTTCTGTCAGTTTAGTAGCTTTAAAGTAATAATTGTTGCATCGGAAGGAGATAAAATAACTGTCTTGGACAACAACGGTTATTGTAACAACTGGGATTAGGTGGGGTAAAATAGTAATTGTTGGAGACATAATTAGCTAATGAATAAAACTCTAGACTCTGCTGAGGTACAGACTTGCTTACTTATTCTGGTGATCCCTTGAACTGTGTTTGCCACACTCTTGTGTGTTGCACATCTTATAACTTGTAGTGAGGACATTCTAGACAGCGTTTTGTCATTTCCTGAACAAATGTCAGCACATGAAATGAAACATTCAGTTAGAAATCTCGAGAACTTGGAGAAGCATGATTGCCCACAGCAGTTATCAAAGCATCTAATGATTATGATAGCACTAGGAAGTTAGAAAGCAAAATACACGTATTCATGTTAATACTATGTTATGTGACGTTGAATATCTTGGTCATAGACATTCGTATGATGCCTATTTTTGACACTCATTGGCAGGTTTTACAGTGAAGGCATGTGGATGCAGAAAAAGACAACATATGTTGATTTCCCTGTTGATGATCTTGATCTGTCTCCTTATATTATTGGACCAAAGCCTAGACAAAGTTACAATTTGTATGGGATATCAGTATGTAGTTTCTTTTATTTCTTTATTGAGATTTACTTATAATGTGTCTATTTAACATGCCACAACTTGTGGACACTATTTAAGCCATACTATAAAATGTTTATTGAAATGTCATTGAGTTAAAGAAATGTTTATGTGTACATATTAGCTGCACTCAATTAACATTCTCTTGACAGATTTTGTGTGTGGGATTCTCTGACTTTGTTTGGCATCTAAACAAAAGAAGATATGCTTTCAGCTTCTGTTTCCATTTTGTGTACTGGGAAGGTTTTTATAAGAACTGAGGGGATAAAGTCTGCTTGTCCAACCAGTCACCACAGCATTCAAGTTTAAATGGAAAAGTAAAGAACTCTTGTTCATGCCTTGAGGCTGTATTAGGTATATGATGCTCCATATTTTTGTGGACCACTTGACACTCTATGACATGTATTCTTATGTGGCCATTAATTCACACATCTGAATCCATATTATAGCCTGAGGATTTAAGCCGCAAACTGTGCAAGTTACAGTTTTCTGTTTGCCCTTGACAGAAAAAAAAAATCCATTACCTTACCAAGGATTCAAATGAATGGGAGCCAAGCATTCTAGCCACTCAGAAGCTTCTTGTCTCATACTGTTGTACAAAAATGTGCAATATGTCTTGTCCTGATGTGGGTAATCAGTGTGCACCTTCACTACAGTGAAAATTGTGCACCTCACTGTATCACTTTCGTAGTTACTGTTTATTTTCACTGTGCATAGCATACATTTTTCGTGTTCTTTGCAATTCTCTCTCTCTCTCTCTCTCTCTCTCTCTCTCTCTCTCTCTCTCTCTCTCTCTCTCTCTCTCTCTCTCTCTCTCTCTCTCTCTCTCTCTCTCTCTCTCTCTCTCTCTCCAAATCTCTTTGGGGGAAGGGATAGGGGGATGATTTGTGCATGTTTATGCTTGCATACTGTCCCTGACATCTTTTCTTACTTTTCTTAGATGCTTAATGTATTTCATGTGTGTGTTTTAATACATATTTTTTTCCACATACGAGTGGTGTTTGGTTTACTGGGATTTTTATTCTAATGGCCTGGCATCTTTGTGAGGTATGGCAATGTGAGATTATAATTATTCTTTCTCCAACATTCATTTCTGTCTCAGTTCTGTTCTATTATTATTATTATTATATTTCATAGCAAATTAGTCAGCATATTTTCATTATTATTATTTTTTTAAATATAAATTGCTAAAATATCTACTGTTTTTTGTCAGTATTGTTGTTAATTTTATTTCAGAATCATTATGGAACAATGGAAGGCGGCCACTGTAAGTAGCTCTGACCTTATTATTTTATTAAAGTCTAGCAGGCACTTTGCATTCAGCTGAAGCAACAATATTAGCACCCAAGTAAACACACAGTCATCACCTGTCCTTCTCACCATCACTTGTATCAGTCATGTCATCCAGCTTCTTTTTCATCTTTAAATAGTAGGTCACATTCTATTCAACCATTTTTTTCAATGGGTACTTCCACTGCATCAATTTCCTCTTACTCTCTCTTGTTAACATTGTTAAAACAACTGTCTCCGTACTGAGCCATCATTCTTCTGTAGATTACAAATGAATGATGCCATGTTCATCCACAGTGTAAGTCATTATGGAGCAGCCATTTTACAGAGTGTATTTTTAACCCTATATAATCGCTTTTGGAAGGTCAGTATGGCTGAATGGATAAGAGTGCTCATTCTTAAACATCCGATGACCTGGGAAGGTTAACCCAGTCAACAAATGCCCGCAGAAGGCGGATGTGTCAGCCTAAGGGTGCAGTATCGCAGCTGTGCTGTAAACAGGCACAACGCAATCATGTCCGAAAAAAAACTCTCCGGATGAACACAGAAGAAGAAGAAAACATCCGGTATGCTGATGCCAAGGTAGCAGGTTCAACCCCTACACCGGTCAGTTGGACTAAAATGTTGACTTCTCATCCTTGACTTGGGGACGTAAATTACAAGTACCTCTGAAGTTGGAGTGGGTTCGTCTGATGGCATGGGACACTGGTGGTAGGGAAAGCTAATCCACATGCAAAAATTGGTTCCATGCACTAGAAGTAGCAGCACTTGTATGGACTACACTTGAGTTCAAAGCAAGCGTGTGCACACACACACATACACACACTGGCTATTGCACGTGCACAAACTACTCGACCCTCACAACTCCATGGGGTCTTGTTTAAGAGCCAGCTTGTGTCCTGAAATAAGATTTTCCGTTGTCCTTATTCTTCCATGCTCTTTATAGTACAATTTCTATTTAATGACTTTTCCTTGTGAAATAACAGCAGTGGCAACACACATAACATGCTGTCTGTCTGTCTGTCTGTCTGTCTGTCTGTCTGTCTGTCTGTCTGTCTGTCTGTCTGTCTCTCTCTCTCTCTCTCTCTCTCTCTCTCTCTCTCTCTCTCTCTCTCTCTCTCTCTCTCTCTCTCTCTCACTGTATGTGTGAGCTTTTGCTTGCATACACAACTAATCAAATAAGTGAAATAGGAAAGTAATAATATACATTACACAAGCACAACTGTAGATTGAACAATCTGGTTATTTATCCTGTATTGTTGTATATGAGCTGAAAAGATTATTTATATTACTTGAAAAGCATCAAGATGTAATTTACAATTAGATGCAGGCTAACCTCAAATACTAACATACTGGACTAGTTTTCTGTAGCCTGAAATTAATATTTTTGTCATTTGTCATGTTATAGATACAGCTTTCTGTCGCAACTCGGTAAACAAAAAGTGGTATAAATATGATGATCACGATGTCTATGAGATGTCATCTTCAGATGTCAAGGTAAGCTGATCTGACATAACCAAATACATACCAGGCTCCATGTTGATGTCATGTTGTTGAGGCACTCTGTCATGGTTGCTGGAAGTTGTTGCTCTGGGGATTGTTTGGTAGTAAGCAAATGTGCTTGGCAGGTTCAGTTGAAGATAAGACAGCATTTGGACTAAGTGGAAGTACACTTCCTTCAGTAAATTATTATTTATAGCATGCATATTAAAGCACATTTTGTATCATTGTAAAGAATGATTGATTGCCCAAAGGGAAGCAAAACATAGTAACACTGCAGCCTACCATGCATGTTGTAAGAGGTGATAGAAGGCTTGGTGTGACATTGGCCACTTCATCACATAGAAAAATGAAGCTGCAGAACCCAACCAGTTGCCATGAATTCTGTGAAGAGCTTGGGTTGAGTTGGCCGGGAGAGGGAGGAGGGAGGGGTGCTCCATGGGAGATGCCAGCATCATCATCAGATGACTTACTAGCTGGCATGGGTGATCAGACTTGTCATTAGCTCCAATTCCCCAGCAGAATGTGCCCATCCATGTTATGATCATTTATCTAACCATGATGAAATGTGGCAAGAATATCCCCTTGCTGCTTGACTCAGTCTATGTTTCTATTTATCCTACAGTTGTTACACTATCTATTTATTGTACATTTGTTACAATATATTCTAAGTGGTTGACGTGGCTAAGAGGTTAAATGTTCTCTTTCGACCATGGCATAGTGGGTTCAATTCACACGCTGGTCAGTAGTTAAATGTTGACTTCTCATCCTTGACTTGGAGATTTAAATTACAAGTACTTCTGAAGTCAAAGAAGGGTTTGCCTGATGGTGAATAATTCTCTGAATTGCATTTTTTTTTTTTTTGGAGTGATAATGTGTCTTTAGTTGTTGAGCATTTATACAGTTTCATTTCGCCTCCAGATCCAGGTAGTATTTGCAGAAATGTTTCTTTCTGTCATAGTGCATAATCTGTCTCTCTGCCTACGACTCTTCGCCTCCATTAGGGTTTTCAGTAGATTGTTATGTTATTCTGTTTAATGTGGCCAAAGCATCTTGTCTTTCTAATTTGTATTCCTTTCAGTAGTGATCTAAAGTTGCCTTTTGCAAGATGGAAAACATACTCACCAATAAAAAGCTGTCAGTTGCTGTGAGGAAAAGAGTGGCAACATAGTAGATATGACCTACAGTATTGTATACACATGAAACAAAGACGGTAAGCAGATGAGCTGAGAAGCATCTAATGGCAGCGGAAATATTGTTTCTGAGGAAAATGTAAAGAATATCATGGACAGATAGAAAAACGAATGAGGAAGTCCTTCAAGAAACATGAAAAATGTATATTGAATACAGAAATTATACGTAGGCAGTCAAGATTATTTAGGCATGTTATGAGAAAAAAATATATTTGAAAACTTAATAACAGCTGGCAAACTTGACGAGAAAAAAACAAAGGGGAAGGCAAAAATATAAATACTTAGCCACATGGCATTGTTAAGACAAGAACACAGACCTGATCCTAGACTCTGCTGATTATGTGAGATCGCAAAGCACCCACCTTTATTGACATAGCACGTGATGATGATGATGAAGATGTGCTATCTATTTACATTGAAGTATTCTGGTTTTCTGGTAATGAAGATTACAGGTAACAGAATAAGATAATGAAGTTATTTGAGAGTAAGGAAAGGTTATTTTAAAACTATTATTTTGATAACATGTCTCTGTTTGTTTTCTGCAGACCAGCGCAGCATATGTGATGTATTACACCTCAATCGATTTGCCACCACCACAATACAAGCCGCACTTGTGAATGCTGCAACAAGATGATCCTGTGAGCTTCTGTATGATCTAGTCTGGATTCCTGCAGTCTGGAAGGGTTCACTGCAATATATGCATTGTCTGCAGTGTATCAGACCAGGGGTTCCTAAACTTGGTATCTCTGTGTGGCATTTAGGGGATGAGATCTTGCTTTTGTCCCACAGAATTGATTGAATTATAAATAGCTTCATAAACAGAAATGAAAAGTCCCAATAATTTTTTTATTTCTAACATAGAATATCACAACATAGAATATCTCAGCGTAAAATATCATAGTCTAGAATATCAAAACATATAACATCACAAAATAGAATATCACAACATAAAATTATTATAACCTAATTTCACAATATAGAATACCACAGCATGAGATATAATATTGAATATCATAGAGTAGATTATCACAATGTAGAATACCACAACATAGTATCACACCTTAGAATATCACACTAGAGTATCACAACATAGAATACCAAAGCTTAGAATACCACAGAACAAAGGATCACAACTTAGAATTACAACAGAATATGACAACATGGCGTATAAAAGTCTACAAGACCACAAAACAGAGGCTCACAACAGATTATCGTAACATAAAATATTTTAACTGGATATCACAACATAGAATATTATGGCTTAGAATATCCCAACATACAATCTTTCCACTGGGCCACATAGCTCTGTTTGGAAACTACTGAAGCAGACTGAAACCTGGAGGTAAACAACGTCACTGGTTTATCAACATCGTTAAATTGTGTCGTCTGTGTTTAACCCTCATCGCTTGTATTGCTATTAACATTGTATTCACTGGGTGTTAATATATTCTCTTATCAATGGAAATACATTTGTGATTCTTGCCATGTAAAACATTTGCTTAATTGAATTCCAGACATCAGCTTGTGTGTTGACGTTATGCGGTGGTTTTGTTTTTCTTTTTTCTTTTCAAAGGTAAATGTAATTTTCATATCCTTTTGTTGTATCTTTCTTATGTTGATCAGTTCCTTGTGATTATAATGTGATTTTGAAATGTGTGGTAAGATGTAATTGTTGAAAAATTAAAAACAACTACAACAAAATACATGTGGGGAAAATGTTGAAATAACAGCAGATAATTTATTTGTACAGTTTCTAGAAAATTTCACTGATTCAAATGGTCTGATTGTTAATTTATACATGTTGTGTTTCATAATTTTTTATGTGCGTGTAATTTTGTAAACAATTCAAGTGTATACAAAAATGGCAAATTTGTTACTTGTGTTTTATTCAAGTATTGATTGAATTATAACATGCAGTTCCCTACCTTCTTCATTTCTGTTAAGCCAAGCCTGTAATTAGCAACTGTTTTCACATTTCTCTATCACAAATGATCATGCTTCAGTCTTCTATATTCATTGTTTTCACATTAAATTCCATTTTGTCTTTCTATTGTCAGTCAGTTTGCCCGCTTTGTCTATTTGAATTTATCTCAGCCTTTTCAGCCTTGGTTAGAATTCATGACTAAATATGGAATGGTCATCTCATCTTTCAAACGTTTGGTCAATAAGTGGTATCTGTTTATACAATTACACCATCTCTCTGCTTATGCTTGTTCAGTTTCTGTTATCTCGCACTGGGTTAAACATTTGTCTAAGTACTCTCCTTTCCTTAATGTTGCGTGTGATCATAAACTGTTGTATCCCAAGTGTTTTAGCCATACAATACTGTTGGCTTTTTCAGAGTATTATGTATGATATATGTTCACCTTTGTTACATGAGATATGTTCTTTAATTAGGGGATCTCCGTCGTGAAGTAGTCAAGCCATTTGCCTGGTGTTCTGTAGTTTGTGGATTCGATTTTGGACTTAGAGAGTTATTCTTACCATTAGTGCTTATTTGTTTTCTGGAGACCCCTGGGGTTATCGCCAGAGTTGCAGCGTTTGTGCTTTGTGCAGTGCTTCTGTGGGGAGAGAGCAAGACAGATTGGGTGGACCTCGACTTCTGTGGGGAGAGAGCAAGATGGATTGGGTGGAACTCAACTTCTGTGGGGAGAGAGCAAGACGGATTGGGTGGAACTCGGCTTCTGTTGGGAGAGAGCAAGACGGATTGGGTGGAACTTGGCTTCTGTGGGGAGAGAACAAGACAGATTGGGTGGAACTCAGCTTCTGTGGGGAGAGAGCAAGACGGATTGGGTGGAACTTAACTTCTGTGTGGAGAGAGCAAGACGGATTGGGTGGAACTCAGCTTCTGTTGGGAGAGAGCAAGACGGATTGGGTGAAACTCGGCTTCTGTTGGGAGAGAGCAAGACGGATTGGGTGGAACTTAACTTCTGTGGGGAGAGAGCAAGACAGATTGGGTGGAACTTAACTTCTGTGGGGAGAGAGCAAGACGGATTGGGTGGAACTCAGCTTCTGTTGGGAGAGAGCAAGACGGATTGGGTGGAACTTAACTTCTGTTGGGAGAGAGCAAGACGGATTGGGTGGAACTTAACTTCTGTGGGGAGAGAGCAAGACGAATTGGGTGGAACTCGGCTTCTGTGGGGAGAGAGCAAGATGGATTGGGTGGAACTCAGCCTCTGTGGGAAGAGAGCAAGATGGATTGGGTGGAACTCGGCTTCTGTGGGGAGAGAGCAAGATGGATTGGGTGGAACTCGGCTTCTGTGGGGAGAGAGCAAGATGGATTGGGTGGAACTCGGCTTCTGTGGGGAGAGAGCAAGATGGATTGGGTGGAACTTGGCTTCTGTGGGAAGAGAGCAAGATGGATTGGGTGGAACTCGGCTTCTGTGGGGAGACAGCAAGACGGATTGGGTGGAACTCAGCCTCTGTGGGGAGAGAGCAAGACGGATTGGGTGGAACTCAACTTCTGTCGGGAGAGAGCAAGATGGATTGGGTGGAACTCGGCTTCTTTTGGGAGAGAGCAAGTCAGATTGGGTGGAACTCGGCTTCTGTGGGGAGAGAGCAAGATGGATTGGATGGAAACTCGGCTTCTGTGGGAGAGAGCAAGTCGGATTGGGTGGAACTTAGCTTCTGTTGGGAGAGAAGCAAGATGGATTGGGTGGAACTCAGCTTCTGTTGGGAGGAGAGCAAGACGGATTGGGTGGAACTCGGCTTCTGTTGGAGAGATCAAGATGGATTGGGTGGAACTTGGCTTCTGTGGGGCGAGAGCAAGATGGAGTGGGTGGAATTCGACTTCTGTGGGAGAGAGCAAGATGGATTGTGTGATAAACTTGGCTTCTGTTGGGAGAGAGCAAGTCGGATTGGGTGGAACTCAGCTTCTGTTGGGAGAGAGCAAGATGGATTGGGTGGAACTCAGCTTCTGTTGGGAGAGAGCACGACGGATTGGGTGGAACTCGGCTTCTGTTGGGAGAGAGCAAGACGGATGGGGTGGAACTTGGCTTCTGTGGGAGAGAGCAAGACGGATTGGGTGGAATTCGGCTTCTGTGGGGATGAGAGCAAGTTGGATTGTGTAGACCTTGGCTCTGTGGGGATGAGAGCAAGATGGATTGGGTGAAACTTGGCTTCTGTTGGGAGAGAGCAAGTCGGATTGGGTGGAACTTGGCTTCTGGTTCTGTTAGGAGAGAGCCAGACGGATGGGTGGAACTTGGCTTCTGTGGGGAGAGAGCAAGACGGATTGGGTGGAACTTGGCTTCTGTTGGGAGAGAAAGTCGGATTGGGTGGAACTTGGCTTCTGTGGGTGGAACTTCAGCTTCTGTGGGAAGAGAGCAAGACAGATTGGGTGGAACTTGGCTTCTGTGGGGAGAGAGCAAGACAGATTGGGTGGAACTCGACTTCTGTGGGAAGAGAGCAAGACGGATTGGGTGGAACTTAACTTCTGTGGGGAGAGAGCAAGACGGATTGGGTGGAACTTAACTTCTGTGTGGAGAGAGCAAGACGGATTGGGTGGAACTTGGCTTCTGTGGGGAGAGAGCAAGACAGATTGGGTGGAACTCAGCTTCTTTTGGGAGAGAGCAAGACAGATTGGGTGGAACTTAGCTTCTGTGGGGAGAGAGCAAGTTGGATTGGGTGGAACTCGACTTCTGTGGGAAGAGAGCAAGACAGATTGGGTGGAACTTAACTTCTGTGGGGAGAGAGCAAGACGGATTGGGTGGAACTTAACTTCTGTGTGGAGAGAGCAAGACGGATTGGTGGAACTTGGCTTCTGTGGGGAGAGAGCAAGACAGATTGGGTGGAACTCAGCTTCTGTTGGGAGAGAGCAAGACAGATTGGGTGGAACTTAGCTTCTGTGGGGAGAGAGCAAGATGGATTGGGTGGAACTTAGCTTCTGTGGGGAGAGAGCAAGACGGATTGGGTGGAACTTAACTTCTGTGGGGAGAGAGCAAGGTGGATTGGGTGGATCTCAGCTTCTGTGGGGAGAGAGCAAGACGGATTGGGTGGAACTTAACTTCTGTGGGGAGAGAGCAAGACGGATTGGGTGGAACTTGGCTTCTGTGGGGAGAGAGCAAGACGGATTGGGTGGAACTTAGCTTCTGTGGGGAGAGAGCAAGACGGATTGGGTGGAACTTAGCTTCTGTGGGGAGAGAGCAAGATGGATTGGGTGGAACTTAACTTCTGTGGGGAGAGAGCAAGACGGATTGGGTGGAACTTAGCTTCTGTGGGGAGAGAGCACAACGGATTGGGTGGAACTCGGCTTCTGTGGGGAGAGAGCAAGACGGATTGGGTGGAACTCGGTGCAATAAAGTCAATCCTCTTGTCTTTAATCTGTTTTTTGCATTTTAAACAACATTTAGGAAGTAATTGGCTTTGTTTCCAGCAGATAGTCTAACCAGTTATTCTTTCGACATTTTACTGTTGTTGAATATAGTTCAAGATATCTCAAAATTTGAAAAAGCTTATGAAATGATTTTACTGCAAATGGTCATTATACTGTTATATAAAGAATTTTGACCTAATCAGTTATAATTAAAAATATTAGCTATGTCTGAATAGGTTAAATTTCATAATGTAATAAAATGAACAGTTTCATACTTTCTGTTTATGTAATCATTGATATTTATAGGTCCATACATTTTTACAGTTAGATGGATGTCTCTTGACATTGATATTAATTCACTTGAACAATTGTTAACACACTTAGCCAACTATTTTAATTTAAGGAAGAAAGTTTGAAGATCTTTTGTTAAATCATATGAAATGTTGCTTTAGAAACCATAGTTAATGCTGTAAGCGTAGTATATGAAGAGATTGAAGGCCAAGACCAAAATTAGGAGGGTACTGATCAGAGAGTTGCTTTTTGCAGATGATGCTGCAATTACGACCCACTCTGAGGAAGAATTACATCTACTATTTGCATTCCCCAACGCTTGTTCTGAATTTGGTTTAACAATTAGCAAGAAGAAGACACAGATTATGTCACAAGGTGCACATGGGGTACCATCAATCTTTATTGATGAAGCCGAACTAGAGATAGTAGACCATTTTACATATCTAGGATAAGAGGTAAACAGCAAATTATCCCTAGATCAGGAAATCAACATCAGGATTGGTAAGGCAGCAACAATAATGAACAGGTTAAGAAAAAGAGTCTGGGAGAACAGGAAGCTTACTGCCAAAACAAAAGTCCTTGTCTATCAAGCCTGTGTCCTTAGTACTCTTCTTTATGGCAGTGAAGCCTGGACAACTTACTCACATCAAGAGAAACGTTTAAACAGCTTTCATACGCAGTGTCTGCGAAGAATACTTGGTATTAAGTGGCAAGGCAAAATCACAAATACTGAAGTATTGTAAAGATGACGGTTTATTCCATGCTCAGTCTTCGTAGACTTAGATGGATAGGACATGTTAGGAGGATGGATGATGGTAGAATACCAAAGGACATCTTTTTTGGTGAATTACAGGTGGGTAAGAGATCTCAGGGTCGGCCTCTACTACAATACAAAGATGTGTGTAAGCGGGACATGATTGATACAGGCATTGATAATGCAAATTGGGAGCAAGTCGCCGCTGAGCGTGTTGCATGGAGGGCATATATCAGAAATGGAATAAAGCCAAAGGAGAAAATAATTACAGATAAGTCACCGAGCGTCACACACCAAATGTGTAAGATGTAAGATGGTGCATGATGGTGAAAATGACCATGTGTTCACATGCATTCACTGTGGACGAACATTTACAGCGTGAATTGGCCTTAATAGTCACATTCGCCACCGCCATGGGTTGTATGAGGGTAAGTTAATAAGTAAGTCACAAATGGCTGTAGAAAAATAACTAACTATAACAACTTGAAACCAGTTTATTTTTATACATACATTATCGCTTTATTTCTCAACATAATTTCCTCCAACATTGATGCACTTATCCCATCATTTTATCAGTCCTCCCAAACCGGCTGCATAGAACTGCGTGCTCTGTTTTCTAAACCACGTTTTCACTTCACATTCAACCATAGTTGCCATTCTAGATATTTTATATCCAGATCTAGAGGTTCTTGCCGGCGTCTGGATACCGTTTTCTGACGTTTGGATGCTGGATGCAATTCTAGATATTTTTCATTTGGAGTCAGATATTTTGAATACTTTCTAGATTTTACTTTTTCTTTCGGTGCCATTTACCCATTTTATGTTTGGTCTGGACGCGCGTAAATTTTGGTAACTGCCATTATTTAAACTTTGAGCTGACTTGGGTCAACGCTCAACAATCTGGCAATGTGCGATGTCTGCCATGATACTACCCCATTCAAATGCTGATGCGGAAAGAGTTTTCAGTACTGTGAATTATACAAAATGTAAACTAAGAAACATGATGAAACTTGATCTCTTAAATGCTATATTGACAATAAGATTTGGCCTGATGAGAGCAGGAAAATGCTGTTCAACTTATCAGCTCCCTGATCATATAATAAAAGAAATTGGAACAGCTAAAGTACACCAGAGTCATTTTGAATGTGAAGCTTCAACTTCATCATCCAAGCTAAGTGCATCTTGTGAGACAGGCATCAGTGAAGATGAGGACATGATTCTATAGGTAAGTCATATCAATTTTCTTTTTAATGTTGCATATCCCTTACAGGATGGTGCAGTCAACATCAGAATTGTTCAGCTGCTGTTGATGTACAAGGCAAGATTACGCTCAATAGTTTGCCATTGCTTTCTGAGCGACCGGCTCACATACCCCTGTAAGTTACCTGAGCGGCTCGATCCGCTGTCGGTTCGGGCGCAGCTGCGTTACTCACGAGAATATACGGGATTACGGCGACAGCCGCAAACTTTTCGCCAGGGAGAGCAGCAGTCACATCAATACATATGTAATTTCTTACTTTCTCAATCTGGATATTTTTCCTAGATACTTTCCAACGAAATCTAGATATTTATGGATGTTGTTTGGGCCATTTCTAGATACTTTTGGTAAAAAAAAGTAGTAACCCTGCATTCAACTTCAGCGTCATTCGCGAAATGTCTCAGCCAAGGTGGGTTTTCAGTGTTTATGCTGACAAATGTTATCCCGTAAAGCAGTGCACAGGTGGGTAGAAAAAGTTACGCGGGTGAGTCAATAAGTAAGTCACAAAGTTCTGTGGGATGGCAAGTAAATGAAAACAAAGCATGCAGTTCTATGCAGCTGGTTAGGGAGGACTGATAAAACGATGTGATAAGTGCATCAATGTTGGTGGAAATTATGTTGAGAAATTAAGGGACAATGTATGTATACAAATAAACTGGTTTCAAGTTGTTATCATATTTAGTTATTTTTTACAGCCATTTGTGACTTACTTGTTAACTTACCCTCGTAGTTATTAAGCTTATTTTAAGCACTATGTAACAAACTATCATCTGTCAAGACGGCAAGGTGCCAATGAATGAATGAATGAATATATGAAGACAATAATTATTGCTTATAAGAGCACTAACTGTAACTTTTATGGGCAATAATTGCAGTGTATATACATAAAAAAAACTGTTGTAGATGAGGACACTGACTGACTTTTAAGAACAATTACTGACATTTAAGTAACCATGGCTTATAAGGACATTAACACTGGCTTATAAGGATATTAACACTGGCTTGTAAGGACACTACATCTTATGACATTAACCATAGCTTATATGGACATTAACTGTGGTTTATAAGGACGTTAACCATGGCTTGTAGGGACATTAACCATGTCTTGTAATGACATTAACCATGGCTTGTAAGGACATTAACCATGTCTTGTAAGGACATTAACCATGGCTTGTAGGGACATTAACCATGTCTTGTAAGGACATTAACCATGGCTTGTAAGGACATTAACCATGTCTTGTAAGGACATTAACCATGGCTTGTAAGGACATTAACCATGTCTTGTAAGGACATTAACCATGGCTTGTAAGGACATTAACCATGGCTTGTAGGGACATTAACCATGGCTTGTAGGGACATTAACCATGTCTTGTAAGGACATTAACCATGGCTTGTAAGGACATTAACCATGTCTTGTAAGGACATTAACCATGGCTTGTAAGGACATTAACCATGGCTAATAAGGACATTAACCATGGCTTATAAGGGCATTGTGTCTTATAAGGACATTAACCATGGCTTATAAGGGCACTACCTAAGGTCTGTGAAGACAGTATTAGAGATGTTGTGTGGATGTCCAGGAAATGTACAATCAGGTGTATTTCATCATCATGTGCTTTGCCAAATGGCATAGGCATTTATGTCCTTCTACAGATCTTCGTCCTTAGTGTTCTAGATCAATTCTATTGATGATAATCCGCCATCTTGGACCATCCAACGAGATTTATAAATTTTTTGGCTTTGGTTTTGCCATCATTAGCTTGATGATGGTCTGGTACCACCTGTGACTCATAATACTCCATAATGGACAAGGATGTCCAAAAACAACCTTTAACATCGTTCTCTTACTCTAATCTGCTTTGATCCATAAACACTTGGGAAGATAGTGTGGTGGTTTCCCCTTGCTGTTTACATCCACCCAGCAGTATGTTACCTCTGCTTTTGATAGCAATTTGAGACTGTTGGGACAACTGAGTGCCCTGTTCTGTTCAGTGACAGAGTTATCTATTTATTATGGTGGATACTCGAACTCCAGTGCCTCCCAACCTCTGACATTAGGAGGTGCAACTGGAAGTTTCATTTAGTCAAGTATGAGACCATAATAGCCTTTTTCATACTTTCCATTTCAAAATTACAGGAGTCATTGAACTTTGATTTATTTACAAACAGAATGGCATAGTTTAAAAAATTGTAATTTCACATTTTAATGGTGGCTGTATTTTAGAATGCCTTATTTTACTTTCAACTGAAGCTGAAAACACAGGTAAAATATACAGCAAGTATAGTTTGGGAACCTCTGATGTCATGGGTCACTTGTATATAATTATTGCTTACTTGATAAAATATGCGAAGTCTGTTCAGAATCTAGTAGAAATATATACAGGTGAACAAAGGTTTATGGTGAGTTTTATGGTAGTTCTGTCCTCACACTTTCTGGTTAATGAAGTCACTTAATAATTACAGATGCAGTTGCAGTTCATGAAATTGGTGAATTGTTATACATGTACTGGCTAATGGGGTCATTTAATTATCACATCGGCACTTGCACATCTCTAGTGAATAAGTAATTGAAGCAACACTTAAGCTCTAAGACATATATTGTTACTAAATATTTCTTCTTCTTCTTCTTCTTCTTCTTCTCTCTCTCTCTCTCTCTCTCTCTCTCTCTCTCTCTCTCTCTCTCTCTCTCCTCTCTCTCTCTCTCTCTCCCTCCTCCCCTCTCTCTCTCTCCTCCCTCTCTCTCTCTCTCCCTCCCTCCCTCCTCCCTCCTCTCTCTCTCTCTCTCTCTCTCTCTCTATCTCTCTCTATCTCTCTCTCTCTCTCTCTCATTCATATTCACTTATAAAGTTGGCAGTGAGGTTAAGGTTGAATCTGGTTGTGCTCCTGCAATGCACCTGCCACAGAGCCAACAATATTTGTTCCACTTTTTGCCCTCTCCATATGAACAATCTGTACGTCAAACTTTCTTGTGCTAGTATTTGAGTATACATAGACCTGTGTTTAGTCTAAGGAGCGTCAGTTGATATCTTCTTGATAAAGATTATGTTTCTAGGTAATTCTAGAATTAAGTTTCTTTGAATTTAGCTCTGATTATTGATTTTTATCTCTATTTGTTACTCTTGTTAATAAAGTTATTTGACACAAGGTAGATATTACTGATATGTTATTCTCATGTTTCATTCTATCATTAAAAAAATATGGGACTATCCACATCCTCAAAATACTTTAGTGCCCTGTATATGTATACCTTACTTGGACATTCAATTTGTTTGTGTGTGGTGAAGTGGCTTAGAGGTTCTGACTCCCACATACCTGATTAATTTTCTGGCATGGATGGTGTAGTTTTACAAAATAAGAAACCAAAGAATTGAATACTTCCGCTGATCACGGGGTATAGTGTATCAGATCTCTAGTGTTGTCAGATAAGGGCAAAATGAGGACCTATGTGTATGCTACAGCATCATGAAAATGGAACTGATATATTTTATGTTCTCTGTGTTAGTTAAGTTAACTGCATATCCTTTACAGGACATAGCACTCAACCTCAGTATTTTTTGGCTGTTTGTGATTCCTGGACAAGTTTACAACCAGTAGTTTGCCATTGTTTTCTGTGTAGTGTCATGTAAATGAACGTTATTTCATGTTAATGTGTGTACAATGCCACATTTTCTGTGTAGTGTCATGTAAATGGAAGTTATTTCATGTTAATGTGTGTACAATGCCACATTCTCTGTGTACAGCATCATATAAATGAAAGTTAGTTTATGTTCATGTGTGTACACTACCACATTCTCTGTGTAGTGTCATGTAAATGGAAGTTATTTCATGTTAATTTGTGTACAATATCATGTTCTCTGTGTAGTGTTACGTAAATGGAAGTTATTTCATGTTAATTTGTGTACAATACCATGGTCTCTGTGTAGTGTCATGTAAATGGAAGTTATTTCATGTTATTTTGTGTGCTGTGCCATGTTCTCTGTGTACAGCATCATAAAAATTAAAGTTATTTTCATTTCTTTGTGTACAGTGTACATGTCATGTACATCAAAGTTATTTCATGTTCTCTGTACAGCATCATGTAAATGGTAGCTATTGCATGTCCTCTGGGACGCAGAGGTGTTTCCAAGGCAACAGGGCCGGGTTATATACTGGCCAAGACCTAGTGACGCGTCCTCATTGAGTGTCCTGGGCAACAGGTCCCTTGGGGTCTTGGCTAAAGTCAGTAGGAACCACCAGTCTGCACACCAATAAGCCAGACATGGGACAACGGATACTCACGCAAACCTCAGGTCCTATATGACATCACACTGATGTTGGACAACAGGATGCCTTCATCCGACATACAGGACTTCGCGTTGGAGCTCAAGCCAACGAACACAAGCAAGCAAGCATGTCCTCTGTGTACAGCATCATTTAAATGGATGTTGTCTATGCACCCGGTGTCAAACACCATATAAATGGAAATTTGTATGCAGGAAGCCAAAGAATAATAATAAACCAACACAGAACTGGTGTCAGGCGCTGCTGCATGATGCGGGATTGACTGAGGATGGGATCTTGATCACTTATGGACTGAATGGTTCCATGAACAATGAGGATGATCTGTCGACTGACTAACTAACTATAACTGACCAACTAACTAACTATAACTAACTAACTAACTAACTATAAATAACTAACTAACCAACTAACACTAACTAATAAATGGAAATGTTAAATGTTCTCTGTGTCATCATGTGAACTCAAGTTATTTCATGCTCACTGTCTGAAGCATCTTCACTCTCAGTCAGTATTAAAACTACAGATTTATTGCCTGGTGGTTGGTTTGTTGGCTGGTAAACACTGGAAGACCAGCTGGTAGCTCTTAAGATCAAGATATTGATGCACAGATTACCTGAGCCATGAGAAGGTCTTGATCTTCGAAGTGAGGCTGAGAGTTATGTCCCTTCTAACCTGATAACCAAGATACCACCTCCACATAAATTATATTGCTCAGCTCTCCTTCCCTTCTCCAAGGGTTGGAACCACCGGGCTTTGCCGTATGAGCTTCACATCTATAGAGAGACGTGGTATTTTACTGCCTGAGTGGGTTGAAGTACCGGAAGACAGGACGGACTGGCACAATTAATAGTAACACTGGGTGGTGAGTGCAGAGAATGGGCAGTGGGCCGCACAGAGTTTGAGGTGCAACAACTGATCCAGAGTAATACACATCAAGGTGACATAGTGATCTATACTGATGGGTCAGTGGTGAGAAACAGATGGAGTGGTTGGGGTTTTATTGCGAAGGCTAATGGACGATTATTGATAAAAGGAGAGCATATGAGGCTATGTCCTCCAGCATGAAAATGGATGTGGAATATGTTACAGCAGCATTCCATTGGTTAAAGGAGACCACTGCAACACATTGTCCTCATCATGGACTAAAGGAGTATACTTAGTGCAGTGGAGAAAGGAATGTTTCACCTCGCTTCAGAGGTCACAGATTGTAAGAATTGTATGGATTTTTTGCCCTGGCCATGCGGGAGTGCGGGGGAATGAACAGGTTGATAGGCTGACAGGGAATGCATCTCTTAGTGGTAGATTACCTATGGACAAGGGAGGGGTGGTCGTGTGCCTGTAGGACCAAGTGGAGAAGGCGGGGGAACAGATTGAGAACCCGTATGTGGAAAGGATGAGATTGCAGGGGTTCTGGTAGAATCTTAAAACTGAGAGGGTAGACCAGAACTTTAAATCAGATAGCGGTGGGAACGATTAGTAGTGTGACTCTTCACTGGCTGTTAAACGAGGGGACAGAGCGCATATGAGAATGTCCTGAATGCAGTGATGTCGGTTCTTAGCTCAACTCAACTTGACTCCGTCTGAATACTTCTAGAAGTAGTGATATTAATATCCTAATGTATGCAACTGACCAGCATGCAACAGGAGCAATCAGCATCCACACCCTATGACTTCTGCTAGGATAAACTGAGCACTCACGGCTTGTGCCAAGTGCAATGATGTTGACTCTTTATCATAAAAGATATTTTCATAATATCTACAAAGGGTGATCACGGGACACGCAAAATATAAGATCTAAAATCACACGGAGAAAAGAATTAGTAATAAACAACATGGGCAGGATATGAAGGGAACTGCACAAGACAGCAAAAGATATGAGGGTAAGTTAATAAGTAAGCCACAAATGGCTGAAGAAAAATAACTAAATATGATAGCAACTCGAAACCAGTTTATTTTTATATATACATTGTCCCTTTATTTCTCAACATAATTTCCACCAACATTGATGCACTTATCCCATCGTTTTATCAGTCCTCCCAAACCGGCTGCATAGAAAAGCGTGTTCTGTTTTCATTTACCTGCCATCCCACAGAACTGTGTGACTTACTTATTGACTCTCCCTCGTATCTTTTTCTACCCAGCTATGCACCGCTGAATGGTACAAACATTTGTCAGCATAAACACTGAAAACCCACATTGACGGGAGACATTTTGCGAATGACGCTGAAGTCGAATGTGAAGTGAAAACGTGGTTTAGACAACATAGCATGTAGTTCTATGCAGCCGGTTTGGGAGGACTAATAAAACGATGGGATAAGCGCATCAATGTTGGTGGAATTATATTTAGAAATAAAGGGACAATGTATATATAATAATAAACTGGTTACAAGTTGTTATCATATTTAGTTATTTTTCTACAGCCATTTGTGGCTTCCTTATTGACATACCCTCGTAGAACAGCTTGGCATGAGTTGGTTGAGGTAGGGAACTGCACAAGATATAACAGCTTGGCATGAGCTGGTTGAAGTCCTGTGCTCCAATGTTAGATGTGAGGCAGAAGAAGAATAATCACAAACAGTCCTTTCTTCACATCAGTACCGTACACTTGTGTTTTAACTCCATGTCTTACACTGCAATTGTACAGTCTCAAGTACAAAATGAGCCGGTCTTTCCAAACTTGTTGCTTTTTGCATCAGTTTTACTTCCTATAACGAAATCTGCAATATGAATTAATTGCTATTTAATAACAGAAAAACCTTATCAACAGAACATAACAATAAGGATACAATCAGTACGTTCAGTTCCCTCACCTGACACAGTTTTTACTGTTTTATGGTTTTGAGATTACTGTTTGGTGAGTTTCTGTTGGCTCACTATAACACCCAAGCGCTATAAATTGCCTAGCAATAAACTACACTTGTTGCTTGTAATTCTTTCTTCTTCTACATTTTACCCCTCATTGGAGTATTGGCCTTTTGCTACCTCACCCCAAGCCTTCCTGTATTTTGCTACCTGCTGCATGTTGTCCCCGTATTATCCACATGTCTTTAATACACTTCTCTGTCTGTTTTTATGTCTCCCTCTTGTGTTTGCCGTTTGGGTCTTCCAGACAATGGATTTTATAGTTATACTATTATCATCTTATCTCGGTGTGTGTCCTATCCAGTACTAACATCTGTTCCTCACATCTTGATCCATTGATCTTTGTTTAGTTCCACGAACTTCACATAGTTGATTTTGTCTCACTATTTTAGTTCTTCTATTCTGCATAGACACCAATTAATTAACATTTGTTGTGATTGTCTAGCATTAAAAATATGTACTTTTCAGATTCCATGAAAACTTAAAAAAAAAAAAAATAACACATGACTGCTGCATTATCATTTAGAAACAAAAATACTGCAGGCTAGTAGATCTCCCAGCCCACTAAATGTACAGATCATAGTCTACCTCTGAAGCTAGATCTCCCAGCCCACTAAATGTGCAGATCATAGTCTACCTCTGAAGCTAGATCTCACAGCCCACTAAATGTGCAGATCATAGTCTACCTCTGAAGCTAGATCTCCCAGCCCACTAAATGTGCAGATCATAGTCTACCTCTGAAGCTAGATCTCCCAGACCACTAAATGTGCAGATCATAGTCTACCTCTGAAGCTAGATCTCCCAGCCTGTCACGGAAAAAACTGCAGTTTAGTGATTCCTTGATAACTTACATATTAAAATGCACTGAAGGAGGAGGGTTAACAATCGTGTACTTCATTCTGAGATGAGGACGAATAAAAGATCATTGACCGACAAATATGAAAATAGGATCCAGGTGTTCGCCGAGTTCATTGCTTGACGATCTGACCGGACACGGGAAACGGTACGATCGCGCTGGGGGAAACTTCGACACCGGACAAACACAGCGGGAGACGGTGATCAGAGAATAGATTTCTTTGAAGTGCGACCAGCGATGAACGGAAGAACAGCGTAACAGCGGAGAGAAACGAGCAACTAACCAATACGTGATTTCACCGCTTTTTACGGCAAATTTGATTGTAGATCAAACAATCAGCGTAGCATTGGACACTTGTTATAAATAGTAGCAACTGAGGTTTCTAGTTAGTGTGTGTTCCAAACTGGGCTGAATGATATATGCCTCCTGAGTGGGGAAAGAAATACACGTCCCTAAGGGTCGAAAGAATATGGGATATTAGTGTGTTATTCGCTAGTGTATTTCGATTCCAGGAGGATAAGTGAATATATAAGGTTCAAATCCCCCTATTGAAATCAGAGAAGAGATGAAGGTTACTGCACTTGAGCAAATAAAGTACCTACTTAGAACCAACAAGAACATAGACATGGTTTAATATGAAGAAGTGATAACTTAACGTCAAATACAGAACACTGTATGCTCAAACGAATATACAACTAAAACCCTTAAAAGGAAAAGACGTTAACCTGTGGCAAGCAGGGATACTTAAAACTGCATGCAATTGCACTGTGCCGAAACATTAAACTTATTAACAATAGACATGGTGTAGAACATTCATAGTAACTCTAGACAATGTTGGATAGTGGCGGTGTGTATTCAGAGGTGGATTATAATACCTTCCAAAACGGGAAATATATGAACTTCAGTGACTTACCAAATCGGATTATTTTCTGGTGATAAGACATTGAACAGTTGTTTTCTTCAAGAATTGGATTAAGTCCAGACTCAAGCAGGAGGAGATCATTCAGGGTGAGATCACTCCATTTCTGTGTGTGCTGTCCTGTGTTTTGGCCGACAGAAAAGGCGAGAAGAACTACGGCACATACGAAGTCAACCGTCCTATCTTGCATTCACACTAGCAGACAATACCAACTACATATACACAGTCCATACATACACCAGACATAGTTTTTATTAATAAATCTTTTATTTATCGTTGAAAGGAACTGTTGTCGGAGTATGTGTTGAGGGAATAACCGAGAGAGTGAAAGAAATAGATATATGGAAGGGAAGACAGAAGGGAGGAGTGTAGACAGAAGTCAGTCAATAATCCCAACAGATAATAAGTTTGAAGATGTGCTTGTTGATTCCACATTCCTCCCGGGAAAACAAGTGACACAGCCCACTAAATGTGCAGATCATAGTCTACCTCTGAAGCAAGTTAAAGCATGTACATATCTAGGAAGTATCATCACTGAGGGTGGCAGAATAGTGCCCGTATATATCTACTGACACCTATACTGAAACATCCAAATATGCCTATGTAAGGAAAACCACAGATAATAAACAGCATATTCATACCAACCCTATGTTGTCAATGTCAGACTTGGACAATATTTAAATCACACTTGCACATAATCAACACCTGCGAGATGAAACGCTTGAGAGGAGCAGTCAGTTCAACCATCCGAGGCCGAGTAAAAATTATGTTATCGGACAGAAAAGAGGGATCAACACCTAATGCCACATATATTAAAAGGCAGAATATCAAATGGTTCAGTCATTTTGTTAGAATGCAACACTATTGTTTACCAGCTTTCGCGCCACACCAAGAAGATTTGATACGAGAGCAAGAGGACGCCCGAGAAGAAAATGGATTGACAACACCATAGAAATTGTATAATCACATGGAATGACACGATCCTGTGCCATCCACCGGGCGCTAGGACGTCAATTATCCCTCCCCACGACGCTTGGCAGAAAAAGTGTAAGATGATCATGATGTCTCCACCTTATAAGCCCCCAAAGGCCTCAATTTCCTATCACGCAGGGTACTTACAGCCGACGCTGTGGCTTAGGTGCAGTAAGTAATGAAATGATGAAGAAACAAAAGGCAGATTTAATATGTTTTAAGAAGAAAGTACTCGTGTACGGTGATGTGTGTTAGCGGGACGTGCTTGATACAGGCACCGTAGACGAGGAGCAAGTCGCTGCTGATGGCTTTGCATGGAGGAAGAAGATCAGGAATTGAATAAAGGCAAAGGAGAAAATGATTACAGATAGGTCACACACAGCGTGAGAGACGTCAGATGGTGCGTGATGATGGAAATGACCACGTGTTCGCATGCATCCATTGTAAACGAACATTTACTGCGCGAATTGGTCTGATCAGTCACACTGGCTACCGCCATGGGTTGTAGTTGTAATGCCTATTTAATTTAAGCAGTGTAACAATCTATCGTCTGTCACGCCGATGGGGGGGGGGGGGGGGGGGGCTGCCAGTGTTCAGAATATCATGGACACCGACGAAAACCGCTGAGAGCTGCAGAAGTTACAAGGTCATTCATCACAATCATTATCTCAGAAGTCGGAGTGGGTTCGCCTAAAGGCAAGGAGCACTAGTAATAGGCAATGCTAATCCACATGCAAAAATCAGTTTGTTCTAGAAATAGTAACGCGCGTGAACTACGTTTGGGTTCAAAGCATGCGAACGCCAAAAAAAAAAGAAACAGAAATCATAACTATAAGGAAAATACAACTGAAATTTATTGTGCGTATCAAGAGAAGAGTTAATACACAGACATTAGCCTTATGTGGGGAAATACAAAGCAAGAGAGGCAGCGGAAGACAGATACAGGTGTATGTGGACAGCTTCAAGAGGTGGACAATAAATAATAAACAACTTACTGCAAAATATAAATGACAGAAAGAGCTAGAGAGTGATCACCGATGCCTGTTCCAATCCAGGTATAAGAATTCCCAGCTACAATATCGAAATAAACTAATATCGAAACAACAAATTTTAGATCACGTGGACTTAAGAAGAGTGATGACAAGAAATATAAATGAAATAGAGAACTGCAAGACGAGATGGTTTTGATGATTGATCCAGTCACGCATGGAGCTGTCAATACTTCGCCGTTTGCATTCTTCTCTGTCCACGATATTCTCTACATTATTCTCAAAACCCACATCTCCGTTGCCTCTTGTTTCCCAATAATTGTAATAATCATTGTCCAGCATTCGCATCCTTGGAGAAGAGTAGGCTCTTCACACACAGCTGTTCAGTCAGCGGATTCTTGTGCTTGCTCGAGATGTTTATATTGGTCACTAAGTTTCTAAACGTTGGCTCTGTGGCGAAGGGGTTTCGGACGAAATTCGTAATCCCGCTTACCGAGTTCTAATCACAGCTGCGGGTAACTTGGCAGCAAACTGCCTTGCGTTGGTTTTATGTAATGGTATTAATGCTGGTCGTTCAGAAAGCAATGTTTCATTCAGTAACTTGCAAAGAAATCATAAACAGCCAAACAATTATGGGGTTTGCTTGCTTGCTTGCTTGCGTTCGCTGACTGTGAATTCCAGCGTGAAGTCCTGATCACACTACTATGTCGGATGAAGACATCCTGTTGTCCAACATCAGTGTGATGTCATACTGGACTGAGGTTTGCTTGACTATCCGTTGTCTCATGTCTGGCTTATTGGTGTGCAGACTGGTGGCTTCCTCGCCGTGCAGGCAGATACTCTCCGACTTTGGAAGAATCAGCGATCCTACTACGTTAGCCAGGACCCCGAAGGGACCTGTTGGCCAGGACGCACGACTAGGACGTGTTAGTAGGTCTTGGCCAGTATAGAACCTGACCCTGGTGCCTTGGAAACACCTCTGCGTCCCAATTATGGGGTTGACTTTTAACTTCTAAATGGGCGCGTTATTGCAGCTACTCTACGCAGAGCGTGAACTCTGTAGCCCCAGTGATTACCAGGGTCACCGAAACAACTGCACTCGCTAAACTCGAAACCATCTCCGCGGCGAAGGTGTTACGGACGCGATTCGTAATCCCGTATACCCGGGTTCGAAACACAGCGATGCTGGGGTTTTTTCGAAAAAGGTATAGGTGCTGGTCGTTCAGAAAGTAATGGCAAACTACTGAAAGTAAAACTTTCCCCAGGAATCACGAACAGCCAAAATGCTGGGGTTGACTGCTACACCCTGTGAAGGACATGCAACTAAAAAAAAAAAAATCCTCGAAAACGAACCCACGATCATCTGAGCACTAGCCAGACTTCTTAACCACTTCGCAGTGGATATATTGAAAACACTTCCAAATTGTTTCCAAATATTAGGAACTTCAAGTGCACTGGTTCAAGCAGCAAATCCTTTGCAAGACGTTGTTCTCATTACGGTGCGCCGAAAAGCCTTTCTGTCTCTAGCCATTTCTCCCGCCTTATGCATTCAATTGTACTTGGTCACAATTTACGAGGTACTGTGACCGTTTTTCGGACTCGCTGTTTTGTTCGTGTTTGGTCAAGTCCAGCAAAATGAGGCAACTATTTGATCAAACTTGGCGCGGTTCCGCTGTCTAGCCCTGCCCTTCAGTCTATAGTCACAAAATGTCATCTAGTGGGAAGATAATAATATGGTCTGTTTCTGTCAAATATGGCTGTGTGTGCATCCGTCCTAAGAAAGCGAATGCTGATGAGTCTGCTGTGCTGTATGATAATGCATTTTGGAATGTGGACAACTTAAGAAAAGCTTGGAAGAAACAAAATTGCGGTGTCTGAGACGAATGTTCACGATACATTGGACTGCTAGAATCGCTCACGAGTGGCTGGATAAAGCTAGTGACAAGTAGAACATATACAACTATAAGAACAAGACACATAATGTTCTTAGGTGACGTAAATGAGGAGAGACGCTTAGAAAAACACAGCGACCACCGGCAAGATCCGCGGTAGAGGAATCAGACGAAAGCATAGGAATGATGCGGGATGATTTAACACAGCGGCATGGAGTCATATCATCAACAGAATTAACCCAGAACACTAGGGGCTTGATAGGTGGAGATACACAAACGTCCCCGCCATTTGAAAGGACACGAGATGAGAATGAAGAGGCAGTCTCAGACAGCACGGTCTGATATTCCTTTCCCCAGGATCTTTTCTCCTCAGTTTGTTGAAGTAGTCTTCTTCACCAATGTTAAGATAATTATTTTCAGCCAGTGGCGGACTGGGTCTAAAAGTATTGTTTGCAAGAAGACACAGTTACTAAAAGGACATTCATATTTTAACATACTGTTTAATGGTTACTAGGCCCACTTCATCAGGGGCCCACTTGCCATCAGGTAAATGCGACACCTTGGTCAGTCCGCCACAGCTTTCAGACCATGTCCAGGCATCATGGTCTAAAGCTTTATTTTTCTCCCACTTCCTCGTGGACGCCAATTTGCCGATTACTATTTGCCAGCTATCCATTGAGAATGTCGTTTAGAATACTCCCATTTGGGATGAAGTGTACATGGTCAGGGAGCCAAAGTAGTGCAACGACGAGCAGGCTGTTCGAATCCCCTTGTACTGGAGGTCACGGGTGGCAAGCATCTTTTCTCTGGGTCATGCCGGTGTGCTGGGGAATGAACAGGCGGACAGATTGGCTGGTTCTGCAAAACTTGGTGGAGTATTGATGCATGACAAGGCAGACGTGGTTGCGGCCTTGTGGGAGCACGCTTACACCTCGAAGGAGCAAATGGATCATCATGGTCTGTCAAGCATGAGACAGCGAGGGGTGACGAGAGGATCTGGCCGACGCTCGACGCTCAGAGGAAAGGCAAGAAGGACATATAATCAGATTGCTACTGGTACTATTGGTGTTGGAACTCTTCGCTGGCTGCTGAGGATGGGGACGGAGCGCCTATGGGAATGCCCCGAATGCTGTGATGTCGGTTCCTAGATCAATCAATCAATCAATCAATCAATCAATCAATCAATCAACCAATCAATCAATCAATCAATCCCCTTGTAGGCGGGGGTTTTTCCCATTACCCTGGACTCTCAAGACTACCAAACCTATATTTAGCATCAAGAAATTTCCCCGAAAGTAAAGGCGGCCGGTCGATGTGATGCTAAACACATCGCCCTTCGAGTCCCGATAGGTCTTACATTTTGGGGCTGGCACCATACACCAAATAAGCTTCATAACATGAAAAGGGTCCTTTATTTACTACTTTAAATGTGAAGGTCAGACAATGAACTTGGCAGACATACTGAATTTAGACACTATAGAAACATTTATTAGCAATGAAGCTTATTCTGTCTACAATTCCTAAGACAGTCCTTTTGGACACAAATGGGCAGATAACACAGTGTCAAAGACGATAAAACAACAACAGTCTGGCCCGGTTCACATGGAAGAATAAATGAATGAATAAATGAGACAGCGTTAAGATTATCGCAGTAGGTAGACACACACAGATGCATATTACAACGTAACAGCGTGTGATCGACTTTATGTCAAGAAGAGCGATACAATTAGCCCACGAGCAGGCATTGCCAGGGAGCTACAGCGAAATCGAAATTAATCTAAACTGGGATATTTGTTTTCAAGACACCGGAAATGTATGTCTTTTCACAACATTAAAGGAATGGAGTGTTGTTCTATTTTGTGAGCATAACACGTGTGTCTGGTTCTTTTGAGGGAGAGCATGAGTTTGTTTTCTCCCAGGATGCTGCCGCCAGCTGTGTCAGGAAAGCAATGATATAACCAAACACTCTAAAACAGTAGTTCCCAAGCGTTTCAAGCAGAAGGCCATGTCTACTATTTTCGGTGGTTAAGGGAGCCACAACGTTATAAAATTATAAAAGTCATGCAATATCATTCTTACCTTTCTTAACTTTCGTCAACAAAATTCTAAAACTTTAAAGGCAGTCAGTGTGAGTACTACACTGCGGTCATTTGTTGGTTTAAAATTAAAAGTTCATTTAACAATAAATGTTTAACCAGTTTCGAAAATCACTATTAATGTAATTAATTTACAATTGTAACTGCTCTTCATAACCAGTCACTTAAGTTCAGATGCCAATTTATTAATGTCAGGGCACAAATCTGTCGTGCTCCAAAGTCATAAGCGTAGCTAGGTTGCTGTCGGTGAGTCTGGAACGTTGCTTGTTTTTTATAACGGTCATTGAGGAAAATGACTACTCGCATCTGTAAGTCGAACCAAAACGACAAATGTATCTCTGGGCGAATGAACGCAAGTGTTCAAATTGTTCGACAGGCAATAGTCGCCAGAATGAAATCATATGATCAGCTGAAGGTTAAGCAGGCAGATCCAGAAATGTACATCTCAGTGCAAAACTAGCATTTTAACTCTTTCACTACCAAACAAAAATTGGGCTGTGACCAAACAGAAATTTATGGCAGAAAATTGGAAGTAGGGGTGTGTTACAATAATGATTTTAAAATGGTTAAAATGGTAGCAGATCTATTGTATTACATATCAAATTAAAGAGGATTGCACAAGGAACATGACAGTGTTAATAATTAATTGATAGGTTACAAATATTATGACAATAATGAGAGGTTTAATAATAACAACTGAAATTAAAGAGGTAAAAATTATTTAAAAACTGCTCTTATTAGGTGTTTTCTACACTCCTATACTGCTAATCATGTTTAATTTACTGAATAATCAAACAAACACCACTTGTCTTCAAGAATATAAACAGTATTACTCATTAAAATCACCCAAAAGGAAGTTTTGCTGCATATTCTGAACCATGTCTCTTTCACAAATAATGGAAAAAAAAACAATGGCAGAAAACTGGATGTAGGGGTGTGTCTCAATAATGTTATGAAATACAAATGTTTTACCGCACAATGATGATAAAGATATGTACCGGCCATGTAAATTTTCAGTTTACTGTAACTTAAAATTCCGAAACGGAGCAGAAATGTATCAAATAAACCACTGATCATTTTGTGGCCATAAAAGCACCAATTGCCACCACAGCGGATCAAATGTGGCACCAGATCATTGAGGAAAATGACTACTCGAATCTGTAAGTCGAACCAAAACGACAAATGTATCTTTGGGCGAATGAACGCAAGTGTTCAAATTGTTCGACAGGCAATAGTCGCCAGAATGAAATCATATGATCAGCTGAAGGTTAAGCAGGCAGATCCAGAAATGTACATCTCAGTGCAAAACTAGCATTTTAAATCAATTACTTCGCGCTGAAGGTTTTGCTGTAATTGACAGAGCTTGGCATCAGGAAATACAGACGAAAACATGGCGTATTGCACACTCTGATTGGTTGACAAGGCTTGGATATGGGAACTTCATAACGTTTCGTTGCGAACTGAACAGGCGCATTCGATAATAGCTGAGCATAACAACCACGAGCAGAGTAAATTATCGCACGCTGACGGGGTGTGAAATTATTAAAATATATTATATTAAATAACGAGCTCTCGTGTGCTACTTTCTGACAGCTGGCGGGCCACAAGTGGCCCGCGGGCCGTGGTTTGGGAACCTCAGCTCTAAAAGATAATTGACTAATTGAGTTGTATAAATTGAAATTTGAACATTGTCGCTTGAAAGGGGGGCTGGGTGATCTCGAGGTATGGTGTCCGCCTCGAGTGCTGGAGGTCCCGGGAGGGCCGGGATTCTTTCTTGAGGACTTCTAGCAATAAAATTTATTTCCCCTGGTCTCTGGATAGTGAGATCGAACGCCCGTGTGTATTGCTGAGCACGTGAAAGATCCCTTGGCAGTTGGAAATCGAAAAAATGGTAGCCTACCGGCGCTGACCGGGCAAGATTTCGAGTTAAAAATCTACCCAAAGTATTTCAGGAACTTCGCCGGTGCTACGGAGTTTGTGCACTGAGCTGAGTTTGTCCGGACTCAGACTTGAGTTAGGAGTAGAACGGAGCACTTATGGATTACACCCATGTGCCGTGATGTTGATCCGTCAACTAAACTAAACTTATACATTGAAAACATTGTGTAATTTGTTTTCTCAGGTCTAAAAAAAAAAAAGTACCACTTAAATATACAATCTCTATATAGGTTTTCTTGTTTAGAACTTCTGTTATAATTGGGTGTAAAATGTATCGTTCTCTCCAACTATCATTATTTTCCCGAAGCAGAAAACGTTATAAGTCTGTGATGTGACAATCATCATTATGTGCCATGCCGATAAGCCTGGGCGGTCATATTTTGCAGTCTCACGCGATCATCAAAGTCGTGAATCAGATCCCGTGTTCTTGTCTCGAACATACCATGTGGGAACGCCATTCAGGTATTTACTTCTCTGCCTTCTCCTCGTTATTCCCCCCCCCCACCCCCCAACTGCCAATCTTGCCAGTTGTCACTATGTTTACTAGTTTATTTCTTCTCATAACGTGCCAAAAGTATGTTGACTGTCTACGTCTAATTTCTCGAATCAATTTTCATTTGCTTCTTCTAGGACTTGCTCATTGGTTTTTTTGTCTGTTCATGGTATTATTTACATTGTCCTCAGAAACCACATTTCCACTGCCATTCGATGTTTTTCAGCTTGTCTGCTCCATGTCAACGTTTCACATCCATACAAAAGTATAGGTTCCATGGTCCAACACTCTTTTTCTGATTGCAATTGACACCTTTTTATTGGTCAGTGTGTTTAACATCTTCCAAAAGACTACCTTTTCCATAGCAAAAACCATCGCATTGTGTAGACTTGAATGCATGGATGACTAGGTGGCTAGTATTTCCCTCACTTAGCGGGCGACGAACGCAGCACCAAAAGCCTCGTTCGATCGCGCTCATGAAATTATCAGCAAATTTCCCCTAGCCACTACGCTAACATGCACCCTTTATTATGTTACACTGTGTTATATTTCTTGCTGTCATTTTCGTCTGTTGCTTTACATTACCGGCTTTGTGACAAAGGGGTTATGAACGCTGGAATCACAACTGCCGGGCATTTGAAAGCAGGTCGCGTTGTTATTTCTTATAATGGTATGAGTACCGGTCGTTCATAAATCAATTGCAAACTACTGAACGTAAACTTGACAAAAAATCAATCAATCAATCAATCATGTGCCATGCCGGAAAGCGTGGGCGGTCATGATTCGCCATTTCACTCGATCACCAGAGTCGTGGATCAGCTCAGTGTTCCTGTCTCGTCCATGCCATGTGGCCAAGCCATCCAGGTATTTTCCTCTCGGTCTTCCTCTTGGTCTGTTCCCTTCGATCTTGCCAGCTGTCACTAAGTTCTCCAGTCCATTTCTTCTCATAACATGTCCAAAAAATTTTGACTGTCTACGTCTAATTTCTCTAATCAATCTACGATTTTCATTTGTCTCTTGTAGTACTTGGTCATTGGTTTTTCTATCTGTCCATGATATTCTTTGCATTTTCCTCAGAAACCACATTTCTGCAGCCATCAGATGTTTTTCAGCTTGACTGCACATTGTCCAAGTTTCACATCCATACAAAAGAACAGGCTCTATGTATCCCCTCAACACTCTTTTTCTCGTTTCAATTGACATCATTTTATTGGTCAGAATGTTTTTCATCTTGCTAAAGGCTACTTTCGCAATGGCGATTCTTGTTCTAATCTCTTCAAGGCATCTGCCATCAGATGTTATGACTGTTCCGAGATAATTGAACCGATTCACTTGTTGAAGAATATTCCCATTTACTTGTATATTACATTGTGGTGCTTCGTTCTTCCTAGTGACGACCATAACCTGTGTCTTCCTACAATTTAATTCCAACCCCAGCTGCTCACTGTGTACAACAACAGCGTCTACTAATTGTTGCAGATCCTGTGCATTGTCTGCAATCAATACTGTATCATCTGCATATCTAATGTTATTTATGTTTCGTCCTCCAATGCTGATTCCATTTAGGTCTTCTACATTTCTGAAAATATTTTCACTGTATAGGGAAAAAAGATCTGGAGACATTACACATCCCTGCCTAACACCTCTCTTAATAGGTTGATATTGTCCTACTTCATTATCAATCCTTATGGCAGCTTGTTGTTTCCAATATATGTTTTTTATAAGTCTAATGTCTTTCCCATCAATTTGTAGATCTGCAAGCATATCCACAATGTTGACATGTCTAACTCTATCAAAAGCCTTTGTGTAGTCAATAAAGCAAAGATGTATATCCTTGTTTACTTCTAAAGCACGTTCAATAACTGTTCGCAGCATATACACAGCATTTACTGTACCCTTTCCTTCTACAAACCCACATTGTTCTTCCCCTATTTCAGGTTGTATTTTCTTCCTCACTCTTTGCATGATAATTCGTAACAAAATCTTTGTGATGTGACTCATTATACTAATTGTTCTATGTTGATCACATTCTAAGGTTCCTGATTTCTTTGGGATTGCAATAAATACAGAATTACATAATTCAGAAGGTATATCTCCAGTATCATATAATGTGTTCAGCAGTCTAGTGACTTGCTCTAGTCCAAATTCTTCTAAAGCTTTAATCATTTCTGTTGTGATGTTATCTGCACCTGGGGCCTTGCCAGCTTTCATATGCTTAAGAACATTTTGAAACTCCATCTTTAAAATTTCTGGTCCTTCATTATTAAATCTAATAGCATACTGTTCCTCTCTGTTATCATTATACAGGTCTTTCACATAATCTGTCCATACATGTAGAATCTGATCTTTTTCTATTATGATTTTGCCATCTTTAGTTTTTAGACAGCCTGTTGATGTACTTGTTCTTTTATTAGTAAGTTCCTGAATTCTTTTGTGCACTAATTTGGTATTTTGACTGTTGTGTTGTTTTTCAATTTCTAAGCACTTTTCCTCAAGCCATGATTCTTTTGCCTTCCTACATAATACTTCTGACTTGTCTGTGAATTTCTTCATATTTGGCAGGATTATTTTTGTTGAGTCTTCTTGTTTCCATTAAGTGTAAAATTTCCTCAGTCATCCATTTCTTACGACCCACCTTCTTTAATTTTGGAATAGTTGTTTCTGCAGCCACATTGATTGAATTCTTTAACATTTCCCATTGATCATCCACATCCTGGAATAGGATCTCTAGATCAGACAATATTTCAAATCTGTTCTGTACTTCTATGTTGAATTTGCTTTTGTATTTCCTTGTCATTACTCAATGTACACAAGTCATATTTAGTGTTTCCTGTTATATACTTGACTTTCTTCAACTTTATCCTCAATGTTCCTGTGAGTAATCTGTGGTCACTATAACAATCAGCACTGGGAACTGTTTTTGCTACTGTTAGCGCGTTTCTAAATCTTCTGCTAATGAGAATGTAGTCAATCTGGTTTCTAATCCTGCTATCAGGACTCCTCCAGGTCCATAATCTTCTAGGATGTTGCTTGAACCAGGTGTTTCCTACAATCATTTCCTGTTCTTTTGCCCACTCTACTAGTCTGTATCCTCTTTCATTTCTCTCTCCTAAACCATAGTTTCCTACTGTGTATCTATCCCCTTGATTTCCTACTTTTGCATTGAAGTCCACTATTATGATGTTTATTTCTGAATTTAAAAAACAACAAATCACACATCTAAAAATGTTGTGGTTGACTGCGACGTCGTGTAAAGGATATGCGACTAACTTTAGCGTTACATTACACAACCTTGTGTTTTTAAAATGTCGGTGAAGGGTTAGGGGAGCGCGATTCGCAAAATCAGATAAAGGTTAAGAATCCGTGAAGCTGGAGACATATTAACGAAAACAGTTTGTTCTGACTGAAATCGTTAACAAGTTAAGAGTAATGGCAGTGTTGTACGACATATCCGGCAGTTGCTATTTGTGGCGTCAGTCTCGCACTGTTACGAGACTAAGATGGATGTCTTTCATGCGCTACACCGCATCAGTCTGAAGTGTATTGTCTTACTGTAGAATATCCATATTTGCGCTGTGTGCACATCTAAGGAACGTGAGAGACCAGAAAACACACATACACACGCACACACACACACACACACACACACACACACACACACACACACACACACATACACAAATCTAATCTCACAGGGGGAAAAAAACATTCACCATGTGATTATTTTTCCCCTGACAAGATAATCGTTGGTAGGAGGAGAGAAAACATACACAGACATACAGAAAGACGGTTCGGGGGAGGGGGGAGGGGGCGGACCGACCGACTGACCGACCGATCGACAGACCAGCCGACCGAAAGACAGGCAGGCAGACAGACAGACGGACGGACGGACGGACGGACGGACGGACAGACAGACCCGACCAGAAGGGTGGGTGGATGGATGGATGGATTGATGGATGGATACTTAGCCGCGGTTTCAACTTCACGGCAAAGGGTCAAACCCCCCCCCCCCCCCCCCCCCCCCCCAGCCATAATGCTCCGTTCCTGTGCCAGTGAATATCACACAAAATGCTTCTCACTATCCTATGGGAAGAGTGGAACAGACAGCAGTACCGAAAACCAAACAGCACGCACAGGCCAGTACATGCATAAGGCCGCTGCCAGAATGCCAACACAACGATCCGCCACGAAAATTACAGTTCAACGTCGATGGAAGCGGCTGTCACTAGAAATACAGCAGCTTCACACACGTTACTGCACAATGCAAAATGCCATTTTCTGAACATGCAGTTCACAAAACAAACAACCGTGGACAGATGTAAAAGCACTCAACACGAAATATACAACTCACAGTGTCGCTCCAAGCACTTAACTCATTAACTGGGTGACGGAATCATGTACTACTAGTCCAACATGAGAAAAATGCGCGATTAAGCCGTATCCAGAAGCAAAAACATTCCTGAGGCCTTAACAGCTCAACCGCTTATCCACCATAAGGACCGGAAGTAGACAGACAGACAGACAGACAGACAGGCAGGCAGGCAGGCAGGCAGGCAGACTAGACTAGACTAGATAGATAGACTAGATAGGCAGGCAGGCATAGATAGATAGATAGATAGATAGATAGATAGATAGATAGATAGATAGATAGATAGATAGATAGATAGATAGATAGATAGATAGATAGATAGATAGATAGATAGATAGATAACTGTGACAAAAGGAGAGAGATGCAGACGGACAGACAGACACACATAAAGACAGAAACAAAAGTAGAACATCCGGGAGAATAAACCAAGATAACATGAGATTAGACCATACATTTCGGTTCAGTCTATTTGTTTGTAAATTTAGCGGGAAAACATAATGGATGACTTTTCCTAGTCTGCCAAGTACAATCCTCTTGGAGAGATGGGATGTGTTTGCTCACACTGAAACACCGCACGTCATACACAACGATCACAAAATGCTGGATGGCCTCTAGTGCATTGACGTCGGTCTACGAAACAAATAACGAGAATCTTTGCCCTTTCATTACGGATGGAACCCGTGCATTTTTATAATTTACATCATCGAAGTTCACCAAGTACCTGTAAATGAAAGTAAATATTACGTCCTCTGAAAATCAAGTTTTTGTTTCCAAAATGAATATTTCACACTAGCAGAAACGAAAGAAAAGGAAATTCAAATCTGTAATGATTGTGTGTAAACGTTCCCATGGAAACATTTTAGTTATAAGATTATAAACTAAAGCGGTAAACACAATCCCACGGCCGCAACAAATCAGCAATCAGCGTGAGAGAAAGTAGTTAATTATTTAACTCCTTCTTCTGTTTCTTTTCTCTTTCCAGAAGGAGGGCGTCACACCTAGTTATGCACCTCAAAAGCCAGTCTGTATGTCCGACTTCAGCATACATTTGTGTCAGGTTTACTATCTCTAGAGTCTAGACAGAGTCTATCCAATGTATCGGCTCTGTCTCCTCGAAGACATGTTTACGTTTCCTAACATTTCTCTCCCCCAGGACAGTGACCAGACGGCCTATCTTTGCGATTTCCAACTGCCGTGGGATTTTTTAACGTGCACAATTTGCAAACGGAATCTCCTGTTTTACACCTTTATCCATAAGGCTAGGTGTCCGATCTCACTACCCAAGAGATCAGAGTACGTGTGCTCTCATTAGAAGTCAATGGTCCTTGGATAATTTCCAGTCCTATGCAGGGATCGAACCCAGAACCAGCTGAGCCTGCGGCTGATACTATAACCTGTCAGCCACGGATCCCCTTAACTCCTGTCTGTAACAATCAGTTGTTCCTCTGATGTAAGAGCCGTTGCCAGAAGGAGTTAACATCATAACTTTTGTACCCGTCTCCAAGCTCCAACAGCAGCAGGGTATGCATACTGGTAGTGAAACTTCACATCTTCAGAGAGGCATATGAAGATGTAATAGAGTGATTCAGCACAGCCTGTAAGGGGCTGGCTGGAATTAGACACGGGGTGATGTTTCTTCCACAGTATTCAGGATTACATTGACAGTACACTAGAGGTCCAGAGCCAAGGGGAATTTACACTGACAAGAGTGTTTCGAGATTGACAATAATCTTTAATATAACAACAAAATGATGATAACGAGAAAACTGACATTAAACAGATATTGATGAGAATCCCAGGGGCATTATAACATGGGATCTCATAGCAGAGGTGGCCTAAACATAACTGGAAGTTATCAAGCCAGCTAGAGGGGCAAGGCGTTTTCCCACCTACCCTGGGTGGTTACCGCCCAAAAAGAGAAACCTGGACCAATGCACCAGTTTTTGACCATGATTTCTATGAAAGTTTCCACTCAGGCATTGAAACCTTTGCTGCAGCGATTGATCTTGAGGACGCGTACAACAGAGTACTATTGGATTTTTTTGTGCTTCAGCTTCTTGAACTCAGTATAAGTCCATCCCTCCTTTGTTAGATCGCTGCAGTCCTCTTCCAACGGAAAGTAGTTTTTAGATGTGGCAGTTGGACTTCGGAACCAACAACAATATATCCTGGCCTACCACAAGAATCACCATTATCTCCGGTACTGTTCAACGCCTACACTGTCAGACTCACCAGCGAGCAGATCAATGGACCGGGAAGGACACTTGTCATATGCCGATGATGTTTTAGTGTATCGTCAGGGGAAGGATAGAAATCGGGTTGCTGTGGAACTACAAACCGAACTCAATCGCATAAGTACTTGGTGTGTTGAGGCTGGGGCAATGGCCAACTGTTAATCTATGTTCAGAGACGGTGGAAAGAACGCAGGCAATGAATTACCTGGGGATACGTTTTGATCGAAGCTTTGCTTATAATGAGCACATAGACCAGGTGATAACAAAGGCCAAGCGGGGTTTGGCTGCGATGCGGATGATGGCGGCAGCAAACTGTGAGCAGCGCCATCTATGTCTTCTGTACGAGGGGCTGGTCATGTCTGTTTTTGAGTATGCTAATGGCAATCCTGACTCTTAGCCGTAAGCAGATAGAAAGGACGAAAGGATACAGAATGAAGCTATGCGCATTATTCTTGGATATACAAGAGATACAGCATGCAGGGCGATGTGCTACCTTCTTGATTTTCCAACCATTGAAGACAGAATACAAATTTTCAGAGCACGCCCCTACCTCAGAGTTAACGCAAACACACAACATCCACTGCATAGTGAAATTATGAAGGTGAAGGGCAGCAGGTTAAAAAGAGGACAGTCGTGGATGGGTCAAGCCGAAGACATTCTTCAACAGGTGTGTTCACTTGAGGACTTAGAACCTGGCGAGGAGTGGTTACAAGTGCCAACAGATTTCTGTACGCCCTTTTCAGTTTGTATCCACCTAGACAGAAAATGCAGACAAGAAAATCCGGCTGCTGTGGAGGCGGAAGTACAAGCTTTGAATTTTCGAGAATTCGCCAGACGGTGATGCTGTCATTTACACAGATGGGTCGGTCGTCCGACATGTGAGAAGCTCATGGGCCTTTACGGCTCAGGCCGGAGGGAGAATTGTGAAGGAGGACTCTGGTGCTTTTGCTGAGACCACAAGTAGCCTGACTATGGAAGTCATGGCAGTAAGTAAAGCAATAACATCGCTCTAGACACAGACATTCACTAGGGCATGTTTCCTTAGCGACTCAATGAGCATGCTCAAGAGGATAGAGATGGGGTGGATCCGAAGAGAATGGTTGCTGTCTCTAGAGCGGTCTCGGCTGGCAAAGATTAGTTTCATCTTCGTGCCAGGGCATGCGGGAGTACAAGGAAATGAGAGGGCTGACAAGCTCGAAGGTAAAGCTGCTGTGGAGGGCGGACGCGCCATTGACCAGGCTGACACTCTGAATGCTCTACGAGAAGTAAGACTTTTGCGAGAACCAAATGATGACTGTGAATCTACAACCATGGTCAGACTGCGAGAACAGCAAATTAAATAAGGGGTGACCAAACAAGAACACTACGCAGGAAGCCAAAGAAGACTGATAAACCAACACAGAACTGGTGTCGATAGCCGCTACACGCTGCGGGATTTGCTGAGGAGGGGATCCGAGCACTTTTTATATGGGATGAATGGTTGGATGTGCAATGAGGATGATCTGTCGACTAACTAACTAACTAACCAACTAACCAACCAACCAATCAACAACCAACCAGCCAACTAACTAACTAACTAACTAACTAACTAACTAACTAACTAACTAACTAATTAACTAATCCCCATTCTCAGAAGCCAGCGAAGAGTTCCAACCCCAATAGTACCAGTAGCAATCTGATTATATGTGCGTCTCACCTTTCCTCTAAGCGTCGAGCCTCGGCCAGATCCTCTCGTCACTCCACGCTGTCGCATTCTTGCCAGACCATGGTGATCCATTTGCTCTTCCAAGGTGTACACGTGCTCCCACAAGGCCGCAACCACGTATGCCTTATCATGCATCAATACTCCACCAAGTTTTGCAGAGCCAGCCATTCTGTCTGCCTGTTCATTCCCCAACTAACTAACTAACTAACTAACTAACTAACTAACTAACTAACTAACTAACTAACTAACTAACCAACCAACCAACCAACCAACCAATCAACCAACCAACCAACCAACCAACCAACTAACTAACTAACCAACTAACGAACGAACGAACGAACGAACGAACCAACCAACCAACCAACCAACTAACTAACTAACTAACTAACCAACCAACCAACCAACCAACTAACTAACTAACTAACTAACTAACTAACTAACTAACTAACCAACCAACTAACCAACGAACTAGCGAACCAACCAACCAACCAACCAACTAACTAACTAACTAACTAACTAACTAACCAACGAACGAACGAACGAACGAACGAACCAACCAACCAACCAACCAACTAACTAACTAACTAACTAACTAACTAACTAACTAACTAACTAACTAACTAACTAACTAACTGGAAGTCTCAGACATGAATGCAAAGAAATATTTTGTACATAATTATCAAACGTGGTCTAAGCACTTACACATATTAAAAAAGAATGAGGATTTTGCCTGACCAGAAAGGTCGCAAGTGCAAAAAGTTATGGAAAGCAAGATAAGCTTCGTACTTTTCTTCTTCTCCTTTCATCCTTTATTCCCGCAGCTGTGTTTCTTTCCTTGGCTACCTCATCTAGCTCGGTCCCGGTCCTCCACATATTATTCATTTGTATCATCTAGTTCTCGTCTCCGTCTGGTTTAGGTCTTCCTCTGTTTCTTTTGCATTGTAGATTACAGACTACGGCCTTTCTGGTTATTCTATTATCAGGCTTTCTCAATGTATTTCCTATCCATCGCCATCTTTTCTTTCCTTCACCTCCGGGTTGATAACTATTTGTCTAGTTCTCTCCACGAGCTCCACATTGGTAATTCTGTCATATTGTTTTATTTCTTCTATTTTGATCTGTCACTAATTCGTGAATCGTTGTAGTTTGCCTGTAATCATTTTCATTCGCAGATCGTGCTGAAGTCAATGAAACGAGGGCACCAACAAAACACATATGGTTTAAAAGACAAAAATGGGAATATGATACCAATGAGGAAATGTGCAACACATGGAAAGAATATTTTATTGAATTACTAAATTGTGAAGCTCCAAGTAACATTTTCCCATAGGAAGAGGTTCTAACATGCGAACCACAAATTGAAGAACCTACATTTCAAGAAATCCTATATGTAATCACACGACTTAAAAACAATAAGGCAACTGGGACTGATGGAATTGCTGCTGAATTTATAAAGGCAGGTGGCCATGCATTACATCTAAAGCTATACGAACTAATAATAAAAATCTGGAGGACAGAAGAATTACCCCATGACTGGAAAGAGTCATTATTGATACCTATCTTTAAGAAAGGAGACAAGTTCCAATGTGGAAATTATAGAGGAATATCACTACTGTCCACAAGCTATAAGATACTACCGCAGTATTACTAAATAGACTAAAACCATACTCAGAAGACATATTAGGTGACTACCAGGCGGGTTTTAGACAAAACAGATCAACAATAGATCAGATATTTATCTTACGACAAATAGCCGAGAAACATTGGGAATATAAAAGAGATCTCCATAACATTTTTGTGGATTTTAAAAAGGCTTATGATAGTGTCCATAGGAATAGTCTATGGAATGCTATGCAGGAATTTGGAATACCAAGGAAGTTAATCAACATGACCAGACTATGCATGGAAGATACTTATAATATAGTAACATATAAAGGCAGGAAATCAGACCCCTTCCAAATAACATCTGGCTTGAAACAGTGTGATGCACTATCGCCGCTACTCTTCAATCTGGCTCTAGAGAAAGTTGTAAGGAAGATAAAGGAGGAATGTGATATTGAAGGAACATCCAAGCTGCTTGGTTATGCAGATGATATAGATATTATAGGGCAAAGTGAACAAAAGACATTGGAAATATTGACTCACTTAAAGGGAAAAGCCCAACAGATGGGGCTGGTTATCAACCATGATAAGACAGAATATATGGTAATTTCAAGAGACGAAAGGAGACGAAGCCTTGTTACAAACCTTTGAGAACAAAATTTTAAGACGCATCTTTGGACCCATTAGGGATACACAAAGTGGAGAGTGGAAAAGAAGAAGTAACAAAGACATTTATTATCTGTTTAAGTCCCTGCTAATCACTGGTATCATGAAGGCTAATAGACTACAATGGCTGGGGCATATAGAAAGAATGGAAGATAATAGGGAAACAAAACTCGCTTACACTCAGGAAATAAATTACCGTAGACCCCGAGGTAGACCAAGAAGATGGTGGAGAGATAATACATGTACAGACCTACAAGCACTTGGAATCAACGACTGGCAAGAGAAGGTCCACCAGAGAGACGAATGGAGACGGATTGTATTTGCAGCAAAGAACCTCAATGGCTCGCAAAGCTGAAGAAGAAGAAGAAGAAGATCGTGCATTCAGGTTAGCTCCACAGACTCGCCAGTATCCGTCAACTAAGTCCGCTATGCAATGGCATCATCGACTCTTCTTGCCGCTTGTATGAAGACTATTCCAAAATCAATCGTCGATTGGCTGGTAAATATAATACGGTTGACATAGCGACACCGTTCCTTGCATGTATCATTCAGTATTCTTTTAGCTAACTACACATCAACCTACAGTCACATTTATTCAGTGGTTATTCGAACGAATAAACATGGGCACTGTTATTGCCTTTCCCGCCAGCTGTGAAATTCTTTGTGTAATTCGTTTTCTTCAAGCAGAAGGCCATAATGTGGGCGAGATTCATTGTCGATCGTATCGTCTGTACAGTGATAACATTATGAGTGACAGTTATGTGAGGGATTTGTACATAACATTCTGAGATGGGCTTAAAGATGTGCACGGTGAGGGTGGACTAGGAAACCATTCATATGTGACTGATGTGCTCTTTCAAAAAGTCGACTAAGTTGTATTGGAAAAGCGCCGTTTCACAATTTCAGATCTTTCTACAGAATTTCCACAAATTTCCAGGACTAGCCTGTTTCGAATTGTCATAGAGAGATTAGAAAAATTCTGTTGACGGTGGGTACCAAAGCAACTGACTGATGTTCACAAAGCTCAAAGAATTTGCTCAGCGTAGAGACTGACGTTCACAAAGCTCAAAGAATTTGCTCAGCGTTGACGTTCCTTCTGCGATTCTGGGAAGAGGGGGATGCATTTCTCTACAGAATAAGTAACTGGAGACGAGACATGGGTTCATTTCGTTAATACAGAGACGAAGGAACAGTCAAAACAGGGGATGCATACTCATTCTGCAAACAATCCCAAAATATCAAAGCAAACATTTTCACAACGAAAAATGATGGTTACAGCTTTCTTGACGGTATTCACGACACTAGGGACTACAACTTCAGAAGTTTATTGTGAAATACTAAAGAAGCTTCTTCGGTTGATCCAAAATAAAAGGTGCGGAATGCTCACCACTGGTGTCATTATCCTGCACGACAATGCGAGAGGTCCCGGGTTCAAATCCCGGACGAGCTCCCATTTGCCACGCTGTAGGTTCCTCTTCATTATGATGCGTTATCTATAAATTTATGAACTCAACAGCAGGTATCATACAGATTCGGCTCAACGACAATTCGTCAATGTAGTAGCAACTGGAGCCAACTGTGAACTTAAAAGACGAAGTAACTTCTGGTTTGAACAATACGAACGCTGTTTAATCCGACAGCTGACAGTTTGTTGTAATCGATATGATCTGTAACACTAAAACTGTCTGTTATTACCAGGCGGGCATTTAAGTTATAGTTGCAGTAAAAGATATCCTAATTAAAACCAAACCTGTTCTTTATAAAGTGTTCGCCATTGTCCTTATACCTCTGTACATATCCTTCTTTCCGTTTACACAGTCTGTCTTCGCTGCTGCATAGATTCCGTCTAGGTTTCTGCTCTCGGTTTCTGAATATATGGCGCTATTGATCTTCTACAACATCCTTCATCTGTTGTTAACTTTATAGCCACTGATAAATGCCAACAAGTTCGTAGCCAGGCTAATTTGCTCCAGAATCAAAATTGCACGGCCTTCTCTGTCGAGAACTCCACAACGTATGTTTGTTGTTAATTGACGTCAGAATGACGTTTTCTCTGTTGACAACTTGTCTCCTAGTTTCTCTGAGCTTTCGGCTTCTAGGATTCTCCACGTACCTTCTGTGACGTAATTTCTCGGGCACCAGCTATATGGCAGAATTGCTGCTCGTACAAACGCTTTACTTGAGTAATTTAAGTGGGAAATTTTAAACAACCCCTTCCCCTTTTCCATCCTACATCCCTACCTAGCTATTATCATCTTCTCGGCAAGATGAAGGTCTGGCTGGGTGCCCAGCGTTTCGACACCGCCGAGGGGCTCATGGATGGAGTGAACAACTGGCTAAGTACCCTGACGGCGCCGATCCTTGAGAGGAGGTTTCAAAAACACGATACAAGTACCTGAATTTAGGTGACAAGTAATTCAGTGATGTGTGTAACGTTTGTATGTATTTAGAAGTTATTGTCAATTTGTTTAAATTTTTACAAGCCAATTGTTTTTTTTTTTTTTTAAATAGCCTGTGTTTTTCTTTGATCCGGCATGTCCAGGTACGTACAACCATGTAACACGCGAGTTTCAAATTCTTCTAAATTCATCAATAATTGTGAATGTGCAAAATACCGTATGCTTTCTTGGCAGTTTAATAAGCGTAGTGAATGCAAATACGATATGTCTTTTGAACTCTTCAGTGGTTATGTATGTGCATATCCTCTGTGCTTTCTGAAGTCTTTAATGATTGTATGTGCAAATATACTGTGTGAATTCTGAATTCTTTAGTGTGTGTGTGTGTGTGTGTGTGTGTGTGTGTGTGTGTGTGTGTGTGTGTGTGTGTGCATATACTATGTGCATTCTGAATTCTTTAATAAATAAATACACATGTATTGTTTGGCGATCATAGAAATAGGGGTCAGCATTAGAGACTAGAGGACGTACTAGACAACATAAAAATTGAAAGCTATAGTTACCGACCGGGATTGGAACCTGTCACCTCCACATGACGACAACGCCTCGCTGGAGGAACAAGTGTACTTCGACGCACGACCAACTAGACACCCTTATCATCCACATGAATCCACAACTATGGAATATGGACACAATTCTTATCCAACCATTGAAATAGCACCATCTGTCTCAGAAATGTATATTAAACTAGCATTGTTCAAATAACAAACACATCAGATCGTAATACTGTGTCCAGTATTTGCGCCCTCTAGTTTCTAATTCCTACCCCTACTTCTATGAGCGCCAAGCAATTCAAGTGTATTGATGGCCTCAAAGTGTTCCGCACCTGATATTTATGAAGTCTTTAATGCTTGTGTGTGTATGTGTGTGTGTGTGTGTGTGTGTGTGTGTGTGTGGGTGTGTGTGGGTGGGTGGGTGTGTGTGTGGGTGTGTGTATGTGTGTGTGAGTGAGCATATACTCTGTGCTTTGTGAAGTCTCCAAATGCACCGTACTTTCTGAACTATTTCTCTCCCGCGAGGTTTCGTCCAAGCTGGCAAGTAACCATTATGAAAATCTCGAGTATATGACTTTTAAAGATTTTGACTGTACTGTATAAGTGATCACTGTGGAATGTACATTTCTTCAGCATCTGTTGGCCAAGTATTTTGAAAAGTTAGGAGAACACAGTACGCGATCGTTGGGATTCAAAAGGAAGAGCTCAATACATACCTTTGGTTCCCGAGGCCGGAATGGCAGACCCTTTTAAAATGTACTCATGCCTTCATGCCTTCATGCCTTCATTGGAACTCGAAAATAAACTAGCTGTATACAAATTTGCTTATTTGGCAAAGCTGGTTAAATGGGCAAAAATGATTTGTCACGCGAGACCTAATTAGCCGGAACTCACTGCATTGTGAAACCGAAATTCCAGACTGTTTCTGTTTTATTTCGTTTCCCTGCGTCTTGGCTAATATAATGCAATCTATTTGCCAAATCTTTAGTAATGACGTGCATCTTAACACTAAGGGACGAATCACTCAAACTTCCATTCTTTTGGAAATAAATATATTGAAACTCAATTTTCTGATCAGAGTTTCAATGGTTTACTTTTATTGTTAGTTCGAAGTATACCTTCAAGCGATGTCTGCGAGGAGGAAACAGGATTTTTCATAATTACTTCCTATACTCATTGTGAGGTAGCGGGAAAGCTCCTTAGGCCAAGTGGCAGTGATGAAAAGTGTTGGATTTGTGGATTGAAGATTTACTCCAAGTAAGTGAATTATAGATGTATGGTCGACAGCGCAATGCGTGAATTCAATATTTCCAGTTCAGCATTGCCAGTTGGTTAAATGGGAGATGTCTGCACGGATATATTAATATTTTCTTTTCAAGTTTATTGAACTGGAGTTGTTAGCAAGGGGAAATAACTTATTAGACCGCAAAACGCGTTGCTGGACTTGATGTCCTGTTGTTCTTTATTGTATATTAATTTGTGTTCACTTACAATTTATGATCATCCATTGACGTTATACAGTTAACAGAAATCTGTGACTTTTATTTTCTGGCTCTTTGTTAATTTGATTCCTGGAGTGCCTGTGCAAAATAGACTGAGAGAGAGAGTGTGTGTGAGCGAGAGATGGGGACAGAGAGAGAGAGAGAGAGAGAGAGAGAGAGAGAGAGAGAGAGAGAGAGAGAGAGAGTGTGTGTGTGCGAGAGATGGGGGGAGAGAGAGAGTGTGAGCGGGAGATGGGGAGAGAGAGAGTGTGAGCGAGAGATGGGGAGAGAGAGAGTGAGAGCGAGAGATGGGGAGAGAGAGAGAGTGTGTGAGCGAGAGATGGGGAGAGAGAGTGTGTGAGCGAGAGATGGGGAGAGAGAGTGTGAGCGAGAGATGGGGAGAGAGAGAGTGTGTGAGCGAGAGATGGGGAGAGAGAGATGGGGGGAGAGAGAGAGAGAGTGTGTGAGCGAGAGATGGGGAGAGAGAGAGTGTGTGAGCGAGAGATGGGGAGAGTGTGAGCGAGAGATGGGGAGAGAGTGTGAGCGAGAGATGGGGAGAGAGAGAGTGTGTGAGCGAGAGATGGGGAGAGAGAGAGTGTGTGAGCGAGAGATGGGGAGAGATAGAGTGTGAGCGAGAGATGGGGAGAGAGAGAGTGTGAGCGAGAGATGGGGAGAGAGAGTGTGTGAGTGAGAGATGGGGACAGAGAGAGAGTGTGTGAGCGAGAGATGGGGAGAGAGAGAGTGTGAGCGAGAGATGGAGAGGGAGAGAGAGAGTGTGAGCGAGAGATGGGGAGAGAGAGAGTGTGTGAGCGAGAGATGGGGAGAGAGAGAGTGTGTGAGCGAGAGATGGGGAGAGAGAGAGAGTGTGTGTGTGAGCGAGAGATGGGGAGAGAGAGAGTGTGTGAGCGAGAGATTGGGAGATAGAGAGTGTGTGAGCGAGAGATGGGGAGAGAGAGTGTGTGAGCGAGAGATGGGGAGATAGAGAGTGTGTGAGCGAGAGATGGGGAGAGAGAGTGTGTGAGCGAGAGATGGGGAGAGAGAGTGTGTGAGCGAGAGATGGGGAGAGAGAGAGTGTGTGAGCGGGAGATGGGGAGAGAGAGAGTGTGAGCGAGAGATGGGGAGAGAGAGAGTGTGAGCGAGAGATGGGGAGAGAGAGAGTGTGTGAGCGAGAGATAGGGAGAGAGAGTGTGTGAGCGAGAGATGGGAAGAGAGAGTGTGAGCGAGAGATGGGGAGAGAGAGAGTGTGTGAGCGAGAGATGGGGAGAGAGAGATGGGGAGAGAGAGAGTGTGTGAGCGAGAGATGGGGAGAGAGAGAGTGTGTGAGCGAGAGATGGGGAGAGAGTGTGAGCGAGAGATGGGGAGAGAGTGTGAGCGAGAGATGGGGAGAGAGAGAGTGTGTGAGCGAGAGAGTGGAGAGAGAGAGAGTGTGTGAGCGAGAGATGGGGAGAGATAGAGTGTGAGCGAGAGATGGGGAGAGAGAGAGTGTGAGCGAGAGATGGGGAGAGAGAGAGTGTGTGAGCGAGAGATGGGGAGAGAGAGAGTGTGTGAGCGAGAGATGGGGAGAGAGAGTGAGTGTGTGTGAGCGAGAGATGGGGAGAGAGAGAGTGTGTGAGCGAGAGATGGGGAGAGAGAGAGTGTGTGAGCGAGAGATGGAGAGAGAGTGTGTGTGAGCGAGAGATTGGGAGAGAGAGTGTGTGAGCGAGAGATGGAGAGAGAGAGAGTGGGTTGAGCGAGAGATGGAGAGAGAGTGTGGTGAGCGAGAGATGGGGAGAGAGAGAGAGTTTGTGAGCGAGAGATGGGGAGAGAGAGAGTGTGTGAGCGAGAGATAGGGAGAGAGAGAGAGTGTGTGAGCGAGAGATGGGGAGAGAGAGAGAGTGTGTGAGCGAGAGATGGGGAGAGAGAGAGTGTGTGAGCGAGAGATGGGGGAGAGAGAGAGTGTGTGAGCGAGAGATGGAGAGAGAGAGTGTGTGTGAGCGAGAGATGGGGAGAGAGTGTGTGAGCGAGAGATGGGGAAAGAGAGTGTGTGTGAGCGAGAGATGGGGAGAGAGAAAGAGTGTGTGAGCGAGAGATGAAGAGAGAGAGTGTGTGTGAGCGAGAGATGGAGAGAGAGAGAGAGTGTGTGAGCGAAAGACGGAGAGAGAGAGCGAGTGTGGTGTGAGCGAGAGATGGAGAGAGAGAGTGTGTGAGCGAGAGATGGAGAGAGAGTGTGTGAGCGAGAGATGGAGAGAGATAGAGTGTGTGAGCGAGAGATGGAGAGAGAGAGAGAGTCAGCGAGAGATGGAGAGAGAGAGTGTGTGAGCGAGAGATGGGGAGAGAGAGAGTGTGTGAGCGAGAGATGGGGGAGAGAGAGAGTGTGTGTGAGCGAGAGATGGAGAGAGAGAGTGTGTGAGCGAGAGATGGAGAGAGAGTGTGTGAGCGAGAGATGGAGAGAGAGAGTGGTTGAGCGAGAGATGGAGAGAGAGTGTGTGAGCGAGAGATGGAGAGAGAGAGTGTGTGAGCGAGAGATGGAGAGAGAGAGAGTGTGTGAGCGAGAGATGGAGAGAGAGTGTGTGTGAGCGAGAGATGGAGAGAGAGAGTGTGTGTGAGCGAGAGATGGAGAGAGAGAGAGTGTGTGTGAGCGAGAGATGGAGAGAGAGAGTGTGTGTGAGCGAGAGATGGAGAGAGAGAGAGAGTGTGTGAGCGAGAGATGGAGAGAGAGTGTGTGTGAGCGAGAGATGGGGAGAGAGTGTGAGCGAGAGATGGGGAGAGAGTGTGAGCGAGAGATGGGGAGAGAGAGAGAGTGTGTGAGCGAGAGATGGAGAGAGAGAGAGAGTGTATGAGCGAGAGATGGGGAGAGAGAGAGTGTGTGAGCGAGAGATGGAGAGAGAGTGTGTGTGAGCGAGAGATGGAGAGAGAGAGTGTGTGTGAGCGAGAGATGGAAGAGAGAGAGAGTGTGTGTGAGCGAGAGATGGAGAGAGAGAGTGTGTGTGAGCGAGAGATGGAGAGAGAGAGAGAGTGTGTGAGCGAGAGATGGAGAGAGAGTGTGTGTGAGCGAGAGATGGAGAGAGAGAGAGTGTGTGAGCGAGAGATGGAGAGAGAGAGTGTGAGCGAGAGATGGAGAGAGAGAGTGTGTGAGCGAGAGATGGAGAGAGAGAAAGAGAGAGAGACACACAGAGAGAGAGAGAGAGAGAGAGAGAGAGAGAGAGAGAGAGAGAGAGAGAGAGAGAGAGAGAGAGAGAGGATAGATAGCTTACTACCGCATGTTCCGCTATAGTATAATGGCTAGTTCTGGCTTGCCGGCCGGTGGTCATGAGTGTGATCTGCATCGGGTTTGATTGTTCAAATTGACTTAAACTACTAGGTCAACCCATCCTAAAATGGATACCAAGAAATATCTGGGTAGTAAATAAGCTTTTCCAGACTGCAATGTTCTCGATTTTGTCATGAAGCCAAGCAAATCGAGTATTTATCTTTTTTGTGTCTCCCATTTGCACTTTTCCCGATAAAATTTGCCACTTGTCACTAAGTTTTCATTGATATTTCCTTTTAGTAAATGAAATTTTTCTAATAAATTTCTCTAATGAAAACTCTTTGAATTCCAAAAAACCAGCTGCCGCCTCCTTGCCCCTAGGTCTAATTCCTGACATTCTTTTCGATGTTACAATTGAACCCAAGGGAAAAAAGAGGCAAGTATAGCCCACTTCTAGAGCGCTGAACCCTGCCTTAGAAGATCCCTCAGATTATATGTGTATATTTTTTTTTTTGCGCTCGCTCGCTTTGAACTCAAGCGTAGTCCATAAATACTATTTATAGTAGTGATGGACTGAATTTTGCGTGTAGATTAGCTTTCCCTTTTAACAGTGTCCCTCGCTAGCAGGCAAACCCACTCAGAATTCAGAGGTACTTGTAATTTACGTCCCCAAGTCAAGGACGATAGGTCAACAATTTAGTCCAACTGTCCGGTGTAGGCGTTGAACCGCTTACCTCGGCATCAGCACAGAGGATATTTAAGAACATGCGTTCTTACCCATTCGGTCATGCGGACCTGCGATTATATGTAAATAAATAGTATGTACTACCAATATGGGATCATGTTTTTTTTTGTTCGTATATCCTTTACAGGACATCGCTGTCAACATCATCATCTTTCAGCTGATTGTTGATTTCTTAGCAAGATTACGCTCAGTAGTTTGCCATTGGCTTTCTGAGCGACCGGCTCACATACCTCGTAAGTTACCGACGAGTCAAGAACCGCCACCGATTCTCGCGCACGTCACGTCACTCACAAGAGTATACGGAATTACGGAGAAAGTCGCTAACCCCTAGGCACGTATATTAGAATGCAATACCGTCACCATGAGTTATTTGCAGACAATTGTGATTCTCCACAACAATCTATTTCCTGTGTTGCTTATAAGTTCAAACAGTGAACGTCTTTCATGTCACTCTGCCGGCCTAAGTTGCATATTCTCCCTCTGTCGACCCCTGTCACTATTGTTTCCAAATTACCCGGTTATAACTATACTTTCCAGACTATATCTTTTCATAACATTACCAAAAGATGATGATTGTCTTTGTGTGGTACTCTCCTATAATACTTCCACATGCGTTTTTTATAACCGTCATTTGCTTTCTTGGCATTCTGTTTCTGTCTAATCTTAGTAGTCTTGGTATTCCAGGACTCACCGATGTATTACGCACCATACTTGAAAATTCGCACCTTATCGAAAAGGTTTCTAATACAGATAATCCTGACCACAAATATTGTAAAATTTGTTATGAACTGAATGCGTTCAGTAATCTTCGAGCGTTATCCACCGCTGGCAGAAGGAACAGAGAAACAGACGATGTCCATCTGTCAAACTTGTCTTGAACACATAAAACAGTTGATTGACAATAAAAATAATCACAGCATGACACACGTTGATGATATTGCTTTATTTTCTGCGCCAGGTGATTACTTGGATAGCTCACACATCTTAACTAGACCTAGCAGATTCTATGCTAAATAAAAAGTAGGATTGGACCAAAGCAAACTGGATGGCGGAAAATGCGAAGGAGGGGTAGCCTGTGCTACAATTATGATCTAAAAGTTGGGGCGTGCTACAATTGTGACCTAAAAGTTGTTAATATGGGAGCAGACATGTTGTATTATACCGCAGTGATAACATTGCGGCGATTTATAAATCCATGGCAGATACGGGAAGTCGCTAAAGATGATTAATCATCAAATGGCACGTAATCAGCTAGATACACTTCTGAAGCTGGGAGGAAGTTAGTTTCTCTAGCCCGCCTTTTATGTCGCATGTAAATAACGATTAAACAAAAAAGCAACTAACCTTCATTTCTCCGCGTTAGTAATTCAAATATGGACTTGCTGTGTTGGCACTTCACGTTTCTGGACATTCCCTAGTCCACGTTTGGCTTCAGGAAAGATATTTTCGGATCACATAAATCTCTTCACAGACACTCGTCCTGAATGAGATAGAGTGGTTTACTATCTCTTAGCACCATCATGTGCACTTTTTATTAATGGGGAAAGCTTATTTAGATTTCCATGAACAGGCTACACATTTCCTAATATTGTCGAAAACATCCAACAGACCAGTAGAGTTGTGTTTTGCTTCTACTGCAAGGATTATTGAAAACTATAGCAATGGCATTGATACGCACTACTATATAGCATGGGAAAGAAGGAGAAATTAAGGACACATTTAACTACAGAAACACTGAAAGCTATGTGCGGGAAAATTACGACATCACCACGCTGAAGGTGAAAGTTTATTCCGACCCAAGACCCGGTGGACACCCCTTACAACAGTGCCATCTACTTCTGTCCGTGGAGGCGCCGTGGCATAGTGTTTGTGTGCTTACTTACCGAGACAGTGCTCCAGACTAACTCCTGGCAATGAGAGAGGATTTGTTTCCCAACCACAAAGGCTCTGGCCTCTAGAGGTAGACCCATCCACATAATGTGAGCACTGGATAATTGTCAGACACTGTTGGGAATTGATTGGGGAGGAAACACGGCGATGAAGGATGTCAAAATATGTGTCTTAACAAAACTTAGACTATGTTGAAATATAGTTGACTGGTGTATTTTACGTAATATATAACTGTTTCAATGAAAATAAAGCGTTCAAAAGTACATTAGTTAGGAAATATGCATTTACTTATAGTATCAATCAACCAATTAGATACACACCTGCTTATCTGTCCGTCCGTCGGTTTATATAGCCATCCATCCATCCATCCATCCTTCCACACATTCAACCATCGATCCATCCATCCATCCGTATTTGCATCTGTCTGTCTGTCTGTCTGTCTGTCTGTCTGTCTGTCTGTCTGTCGTCTGTCTGTCTGTCTGTCTGTCTGTCTGTCTGCCTGCCTGCCTGTCTGTCTGTCTGTCTGTCTTTCTTTCCGTCCGTTCGTCCGTCCGTCCATCCGTCTATCTGTCCGTCCGTACTTCCGTCGGTCCATCCATTAATCCATCCATCCATTCAGCCGTCCGTTCGTCGTCCATCCTGTCGTCCGTCTGTCTATCTGTCTGTGTGTATTTCTGTCTAACTATTTTCTGTCAGTCTGCATGTCATCCTGTATGCCTGCCTGTATGCCTGTCTTTCTGTCTGTAGAAACGTGTATATTTATTTTTATTCCTTCCCTTCTGGTTTCCCTCTCTGAAACGTTTACTGCCCTTTCCTCTGACAGGGATGCTCGCCTGCCTTGCGCGGGAGTCCAACCGCTACGGGCCATTTCAAAATCAATAGGTGTCTTGCTAATCTTGGTCTTCCCATTTACGCACTGGAAGCCTTCCGTTCGCCGAAGCGAGAGCTGAAGTTATACGGTATTGTGGAATGTATACACCAATCTCTTAGTGAAATCTACATCGGAGATTGCAGACAGAGTTATGAATATACATAAACATAATAGCTGCTAAAGCAATTAAGATAAGAATGTTTGATTAAACGGAAGGATATGAGAGAACTGTGAGCTTTATTCTGTTTCAAGATTATATGTTTTTATGTAGTTTAAAGTTTTATGATGTTGAAGGTGTACGGCTGAAAATAAAACCACAGTTTTGTTACTTAAAATGATTAAATGTGCGATTTCAAGGTCGGTTAATCCGTATAGGAAAATGCTGGCGGACGTTCAATTCTGCAGAATGGGAACCCTTCGTTGGATACTGAAACAGGTGTAGGAATGTTCCGAGTGCAACATTGTTGCTTTCTTGATTTCATATTTAATATTTCAGAGCTTGAGTTTGGAGGGATACATTTGCCTTACTTGTTTGTTTGGTTTAGATTCCCGAATTAAGCGTTTTATTCTATTTCCTCTATGCAGATCTTCATTATTCTTTTGACCTGCTGCTTTTAGCCTTTGAAGTATTGCAGAAAGAAAGTATATGTGATGTTTTGTTTTTCGTTTATCTTAGTTGAATCTTGTTTCATTCTAGCTAAATGTCCGAACCATTTAATTCTTTGGTGTTTTATGAAGTCAGTAGTCGGTGTTATCCAAAAGAGTGGAACAATATTTCATAATAATACATATTTTACTATTTGAAAACAGTTTGATTACGTACAAGTACATTGTTCTTTACTAAGAAGTTAACACTGACATAAATCTCATCTCTCATCTCATCTCATCATGTTCCTCTTGTACCTAGCGGTGTCGAGGATGAAGTATAAACAGCGGGAGAGTACCCGCTTATAGGGCTTCATGTATCGATATTCCCATGGACTTTGTTATTCCCTGCTTCCATCGTTTACGTGGTCGGCCTCTTCCTCTGCTTCCCGCTGGTCTGTACATCATTGCTTGTTGTGGTATACTATTAGAAGGTTACCTAGTTGCATACATACATTGGCACCTTGCCGTCTTGACAGACGATAGTTTGGTACATCGGGCTTCAAACAGGCTTAATAACTACAACCCATGGCGGTGGCGAATGTGACTGTTAAGACCAATTCGCGCTGTAAATGTTCGTCCACAGTGGATGTATGTGACCACATGGTAATTTCCACCATCATGCACCATCTTACGTCTCACACGCTCGGTGTGTGACTTATCTGCAATAATTTTCTCCTTTGTCTTTATTCAATTTCTGGTATTTGCCCTCCATGCAACACGTTCAGCGACTACTTGCTCACAATGTGCATTATCAATGCCTGTATCAATCATGTCCCGCTTACACACATCTTTGTATCGTAGCAGAGGCTGACTCTGAGATCTCTTACCCATCTGTAATTCACCAAAAAAGATGTCCTTTGGTATTCTACCATCATCCATCCTCATAACGTGTCCTATCCATCTAAGTCTACGAAGACTGAGCATGGAATAAACCGTCACACAACCTGATCTTTCCAATACTTCAGTATTTGTGATTTTGTCTTGCCACTTAATACCAAGAATTCTTCGCAGACACCGCATATGAAAGCTGTTTAAACGTTTCTCTTTGTGTGAGTAAGTTGTCCAGGCTTCACTGCCATAAAGAAGAGTACTAAGGACACAGGCTTGATAGACAAGGACTTTTGTTTTGGCAGTAAGCTTCCTGTTCTCCCAGACTCTTTTCTTAACCTGTTCATTGTTGTTGCTGCCTTACCAATCCGGATGTTGATTTCCTGATCTAGGGATAATTTGCTATTTACCTCTGATCCTAGATATGTAAAATGGTCTACCATCTCTAGTTCGGCGTCGTCAATAAAGATTGATGGTACCCCATGTGCACCTTGTGACATAATCGGTGATCTTCTTTTTGCTAACTGTTAAACCAAATTCAGAACAAGCATTGGAGAATGCAGATAGAAGACGTTGCAATTCTACCACAGAGTGGGTCGTAATTGCAGCATCATCTGCTAAAAGCAACTCTCTGATCAGTACCCTCCTAATTTTAGTCTTGGCCTTCAATCTCTGAGCATTGTAAAGGCCTCCATCTGAGCGTGAGTGAATGTATATACCACCATCCATACCACGAAAGGCATATTTTTAGAAGACGTGAAAAGAATATTCCAAAGAGGGTGGGAGCTAGTACACAACCTTGCTTAACTCCACTCTTGATTTCAAACTCTTCTGGAGTTGCACCATCAAACTTGATTATACCCTTCATGCCTGTGTTCCACAATGGACAGAAGAGTTGGTGGGCAGTCAATCTTCTTTAGTGCCTTGAACAGACCCTCACGACTGACCAAATCAAATGCCGTTGTGAGGTCGATGATGGCAATATACAGTGCTGATTCTGTTCACGGCATTTTTCTTGTATTTGAATATTCTCATTGCGACAAAAAAAATTTGACCCGCTGCCTTCTAATGAATTCTAGCGCGCTATACCCCACTTTAGTCTTGATTTCTTTATTTCTGATCTATCTACTGATATTTTTTCTTCTGCGTTCATCCGGGGTTTTTTTTTTTTGGGCTTTACGTTGTGCCTGTTTTAGCAAAGCTGCGTATTGCGCCGTTAGGGCCCCCAAAACCGACTTCTGCGGGCATTTGTTGACCGGGTTAACCCTTTCCCGGGGTTACTGATA